>CM060475.1:6968919-7093919 GCA_030544235.1 Lepturacanthus savala
ATATTTACTCTATTATTTTATATTTAATATTTATTATTTCATATTTAAATATTTACTCTGTGATTTTATATTTAATATTTATTGTTCTTTTATATTTAAATATTTACTCTATTATTTTATATTATTTATTGTTATTTCATATTTACATATTTACTCTATTATTTTATATTTATTATTTCATATTTAAATATTTACTCTATTATTTTATATTTATTGTTATTTCATATTTAAATATTTACGCTATTATTTTATATTTATTATTTCATATTTAAATATTTACTCTATTATTTTATATTATTTATTGTTATTTCATATTTAAATATTTACTCTATTATTTTATATTTAATATTTATTATTTCATATTTAAATATTTACTCTATTATTTTATATTTAATATTTCATATTTAAATATTTGCTGTATTTTTTCATGAAGAAACATTTTTACTGTATTTTTTCATATTTAAATATTTACTATTATTTACTATTTAAAGTATTATTTCACGTTTATTTACTGTTAAATTTCATATTTACTGTGTTATTTCATACTTAAATATTTACTGAATTTATTATATTATTTATATATAATTTTATTAAATATTTAGTTGTTTCATATTTAAATCTTTGCCGTATTATTACCCATTTAAATATTTGAATATTATATTTAAATATTTGCTGTTTTATTTGATGTTTAAATATTTACTCTGTTTTTTCATATTTAAATATTTACTTTTTGTTTTGTATTTAATATTTACTGTTATTTTATATATTTTGTTGCTATTTTATATTTGTTCACTGAGTTATTTAATATTTACTGTATTATTTCAGCTGATAAACTTAAATACGATGAAGCAACAAGAGAATTAAATCACCTGTTGGTCACGAACACTCAGCTGCTGTCCACAGGTCAAAGGTCAAACAGCTTCTTCTCTGCTCAGGTGTTTTTTCTTTCAGTAAATGATGAAACTGATGATCTGAGTCCTGAACGCTGCACATCTGCAGCAGAATCCAGACAAATTATAAAGAATTCCTGCAAAAACCAGACTTTTAATTACATTTATACTGGATATAAAACACTTTAAATAAAACACATGCATCCACATTTAGAGTTTGTGCATTAAAACATGAATAAGTTGCTATTGATGCTAAAAAGCTGTGTTACAGAGACACCTAGTGGTCAAATACAACATTACACCTCAACTCAGGATTAGTTCCTTTTTACTGATGCAGATTTGACCTGACGAGTCGATCAATTACAATCATTTATTAATCAATAATTAAGAAATTATAGATTCAACTCAACTCAAATAAATAGATCATATCAATAATAACAGATCATGAATAATCATTGATTATCAACTGACTTTTTTTAACGGTGAATCACATTGTTTGTGGTTTACCTGCTGGAATCAATCAATCAATCAATGGATCAATCATCTTTTATTATGAAATGACGTGAGCTCGTCCGTCTCTCACACACAGACGTTATAAATACAGGAGAAGATGAATGAAGGCGTGAGTTACAGGTTCAGACTGGTTATAAATATACATTTGTCTGAGAGAAGCAGACGGAGACAGAAAAAACACCAGGAATGTGTGAAAATACACTGAATAAAGGCACAAAACTCACACGACTGGATCTGATCTACATATTAAAAATTACAGATCTAAACATCCACAGATTAAACATCTGGAGTAGATCTGAAGATCTACGGATTAAAGGAGCAACACGTGCTTTTATTCTACAGGAAAAGTGACAGAAAGTGGAGGAAACTGACAGATTGTCAATAACAGCAGTGTTTCTCTTTATAATTGCAGCTTTCCACATGTTTTTATCCTTTTTCTTCGTCATCATCATCATTATCATCTTCATCAGACCTTCAGGATCTAATAGAGACTTTTCACCGCAGGAACTTTCCCAGAGAACCAGGAACTTTGGAGGAACCAGAGGAACTAAACCTGTGTTTTAACCTGAGGAACCAGGAGAAGAACGAGAGGAACCGGCAGAGGAACCAGGAGAAGAACTAGAGGAACCGGCAGAGGAACCAGGAGAAGAACTAGAGGAACCGGCAGAGGAACCGGCAGAGGAACCGGCAGAGGAACCGGCAGAGGAACCAGGAGAAGAACTAGAGGAACTGGCAGAGGAACCAGGAGAAGAACTAGAGGAACCGGCAGAGGAACCGGCAGAGGAACCGGCAGAGGAACCAGGAGAAGAACTAGAGGAACCGGCAGAGGAACCGGCAGAGGAACCGGCAGAGGAACCAGTAGCAGAACGAGAGGAACCAGGAGAGGAACCGGCAGAAGAACCGGCAGAGGAACCAGGAGAAGAACGAGAGGAACCGGCAGAGGAACCGGCAGAGGAACCGGCAGAGGAACCAGTCTCCATTCAGACCTTCTTCTAACAGCTCCAGCTGCTAAACAGTTATCTTAGTGTCTAGTTGCTCAGTAGAAGAAGCTGCAGATCATCTACAGACATCATTTAGTTTCTATAGAAACATGGCAGCTTCATGGAGAGAGACCTGTTCACATGGAGACAGAATTGTTTACTAATGAAATCATTTCATACCAGTCTGTTCTGATTGATGCTGAAAAAACCTTCAGCTTTAAAGCTCGGATGTCACTGAAATAATGTCTATTTCAAAATAAGAGCGCCTAAGTCATAAGAGGGCCCATTTCAAAATAAGAGTGTCTAATTCAAAATAGGAGTGACTATTTCAAAATAGGTGTGAATATTTCAAAATAATAGTGTCTACTTCCAAAAATAATTAACGATTTCAAAATAAGAGCGCCTAAGTCAAAATAAGAGGGCCCACTTCAAAATAAGAGTGTCTACTTCAACATAAGAGACTATATCAAAGTAGAAGCATCTCCATCCAAATAAGATACTCTTATTTTGAAATAGTTCCTCCTGTTTTCAAATAGCTGCTCCAATTTTGAAATAGTCGACTTCAAATTAAGAGTGACTATTTCAAAATAAGAGCGCCTAAGTCATAAGAGGGCCCATTTCAAAATAAGAGTGTCTACTTCAAAATAAGAGACGCATCTCCATCCAAATAAGATACTCTTATTTTGAAATAGTTCCTCCTGTTTTCAAATAGCTGCTCCAATTTTGAAATAGTCGACTTCAAATTAAGAGCGACTATTTCAAAATAGGAGTAAATATTTCAAAATAAGAAAAGCCTATTTCAAAATAAGAGCATTCAGACCAGTTCCTCTGGTTCTGTTCCTGACTCTGTAAAGTTCCTGTGATGGAAACAAACTCAGAAAGTAAAAAAAAAAAAAACATGGTAGAAAATGAGCCCGATGATCCGTGAAGGAGGAGGAGGAAGGAACAACAACAACAATCAGTGGACAACTTTAAAACAAACAACAAATAAACAAACAACAGTCGTCAGCTGATTCAACAACAAGACTTTAAATCTGGATCCTGCACATTTCAGGTGGAAAAAAACACAAAGAACAAGAGTAAAAATAAACACTTGAGCTGAGTGAGTGTGTGTTTTAGTGTGTGTGTGTGTGTGTGTGTGTGTGTGTGTGTGTGTGTGTGGTGTGTGTGTGTGTAGCCTTGGTGGATCCGGTTCTGTTGGTTTTTTGGCACGTCGTCGTCCTCCTGCTGCTGTTTTCACAGTAAACAGCAGTGTTTCTTCTTCTTCTTTCCACTCGGTCCGTTCTTGTCTTTGCTCTCAGACATTTTCTTCTTGCGAACTTCACGCATCAGGTCGAAGAAAACCTGGAGGCGGAAAAGAGGCGGTAACCGACGGTAACCAGCGGTAACCAATGGTAACCAGCGGTGTTTGTTCATTTGGAAAACGTCATTATCTCCTAAACTATTTGTCCGAATTAAAGCAAACTTGGTGAACGTGTGTAGATGTGATGTCACAGTTAACAGGTCCAACCAGATAAAACGTTTTTTTCCCCAACCACAAATTCTGATTAAAATATTTTTCAAATGACTCTAAATTTTTGGTTGAATTTTGATGGAATTTGCAAAATTTTTGGTTGAATTTTGATGGAATTTGCAAAATTTTTGGTTGAAATTTGATGGAATTTGATAACTTTTTGGTTGAATTTTGATGGAATTTGCAAAATTTGTGGTTGAATTTTGATGGAATTTGCTAAATTTTTGGTTGAATTTTGATGGAATTTGCTAAATTTTTGGTTGAAATTTGATGGAATTTGATAACTTTTTGGTTGAATTTTGATGGAATTTGCAAAATTTTTGGTTGAATTTTGATGGAATTTGCTAAATTTTTGGTTGAATTTTGATGGAATTTGCTAAATTTTTGGTCGACTTTTGATGGAATTTGCAAAATTTTTGGTGATTTTTTAAATTTATTTATTTATTTTTTGAAGGTAAAAACTAAATGTTTTTGCTGCTTTGGTGAAACGTCATGAAGCCGTTTTCACGTGTATTTCATGTTCAGAGAAGGAGGGGCTTGTTTTCTTTATCATACTTCCTCTTTTAGCCGTTTCCATAGCAACAAAAGACACCGGCTCCTCTCACCAGGTAAACACACAACATTTTACGATTTAAAATACAGATTTCAACCTTTTGTGCTGCAAAAATCCAACTCATTACAAACAGAAACATGTTGCTGAATTTGCATTAACTGTCTTCACAGTCGCCGGGCCTGTTGCCGGGGGCAACAGAGGACGCAGGATGGAGCGTGGAGTCGACCTGATGAACGACATCCAGAGAAAAGAGGAAGAAGAAAGAGGAAGCTGCTGCTGTGACTCAAAAACACTAAATAACTGTTATTACTGTTGTTTAATGATGAAAAAACATCCGTTAGATTCTATTTGTCTTGTTTGCTGCAGTTTTCTGGAAGTTTGTTTCATAGATGTGGAGATCAAACTGACAAACGACATTTTAGGTTGAATTAAAATCAAGAGAATAAGAAATAAAAAGTTAATTTCACATTAATCACCAACTATTTTGATAATCTAATGGATTCGATTCATTTTTAAGAAGAAAACGTCCAAATTCTCTGGTTCCAGCTTCTCCAAACTGATTATTATCTGTTTATTTTAGACATTTATATGAACCAAACGACTAATTGATTCATTATTTCAATAATTAACAAACAAATAATTAATCAAAAGAGTCGTCGGTTGCAGTTTAACTTAAAAAAATGACTAAAATCAAGAGGATAAACTTGAAATATGCTAAATAATCTGACAACTAAAGCTGCTACGATTAGTTGATTAATCAATTAAACTTTTACATTAATCAACAATTGTTTTGGATAATGGATTTATCAATGAGTTTTCTTTAAGATCAGATCAGTCCTCATGAAACCCCCACGGTGGCTCCTGGTCTTCCTACCTTGTCCACGTTGGCTCTGGTCTTGGCGGAGGTCTCTACGTACTGGACCCCCCACTCACTGACCCGAGCCGCCGCCTCCTCGGCTGAGACCTGCCGCCGCTCCTCCAGGTCGGACTTGTTGCCCACCAGCAGCAGAGGGATGGCCTCCTCCTCTTTGACCCGCAGGATCTGCTCCCTGACCCCACAGACAAGGACAGGCCCCGCCCACCAATCACATTAATGTCCGGCTCTGAACACATTCAGGTGGAAAAGCTGCCGTTCATGGATAAATGTCCTCATATATCATATATCTGAGTCTCTGACAACATGAAACAGGAAGTAAAGGTCATTTAAAAGGTCAGAAAACATATCTACAAAATAACATGTCTATCAATCTATATATAAAATAAATATCTATTCATACAAATATATATATAATATAAATACATAAAATAATATATGTCTAACTATCAATTATCTATTTATAAAATAATATATGTCTGTTTATTTCATAATTATCTATCAAATATAAACAGACATGTCTATCTATAAAAAAAATATTTATCTAGAAAATAAATATCTATATAAAATCATATTTTTTCTATTAAATATTATTTTATCTATAAAATAATATATCTATCGACCGATGAAAACATTGTTTTCATTTATAAAATAATTATCTATGAAATAATAATATATTTTTCTATAAAATGATATGTCTATAAAATAATAACTTGCATCTATGAAAATAATTTGACATTTATAAAATTATTAAATAATATTTAATAGATATAATAAAAGTCTTTCTATAAAATTACATATACGTCTGTCTATAAAATAATAATATATATCTGTCTATTCAAATAATTACCCATCTATAAAATAATTCTCTAGAAAATGATATATGTCTATGTATAAAATAATTATATATAAAAGTCTGTATCTGTGCATCATTGTTGATTTCTTGGCATTTTCTCAACAGGGGGGCGGAGCTTGTTGAGTTTTAAAACCATGTGACCAATTAAATATCATGCGATTGGTCAACAACAACAATATAAATCAATCAATCAACATGTGCTTTTTGAGACCAGCAGAAATAAAACAGCTGATTGATGTTATTTAATTATAGATTTAGTTTTAAACTGACAACAAGCCCCGCCTCCTGTGTATTTGAGCCAATGACAGTGCTCTGGGCCTGGCGGTGGTGGGTCCACCTGAGTTCAGCGGTGGCGGTGAAGGACTCGTGCTCGGTGATGGAGAACACCAACAGGAAGCCCTCCCCGCTGCGGAAGTAGTTGTCCCTGATGGCGGCGTAGTCCTCCTGCCCCGCCGTGTCCAGGATGTCGATCTGGACGTCCACGCCGTCCAGCACCACCTTCTTCCTGTAGCTGTCGGCCTTGGTGGGCTCGTAGTCCTCCACAAACTGGTACAGAGACACAAAAGGGGGTCAGGAGACTACGGGGACCAGCTGGGGCTCATGGGAAATGTAGTTCTGGGGGAGAGGAGGGGGGGGGGCTCACCTCGTCGTACATGAACTGCAGCGTGAGGGCGGACTTCCCCACGCCGCCGCTGCCCACCATGATGACCTTATGGAGCGCCAGGGACGTCTGGCCTTTGTTCTTCCCGGAGGCCATGACTCTGGCCTGGAAAACACACCAGGAATTATGGAACAATCAGGAAACACGATCATCTGATCATCGATCTGAGGAGTTTTTAAGAAGAAATCCTCCGATCTGATTATTCTCTATTTTACACCATTGATTAATCAATTTGAGGCTGTTTTAAGAAGAAAACGAAAGCTTCTCTTCTCTGATTATTTCCTGGTTTTTTCCATCTCTATAATAATAAACTGATGATCTTTGTTTTTTTTCTAGTGTCTCAACATCTTGGGTTAATTATTCAAACCATATTTAATTGGTTTATTCTGTTCACTCCAGTTATTTTCATCATTTTAGCTTCATCGGCTCAAACTGAAGCCGTAACAATGAAAACATGTTGATGACAACTGTTAATAATTAATGGATTTGAGTCATTTTTCACTAGAAAATGTCTAAATTCTTTATTCTTGTTTTCCTTAAATAAGTTTAAATTGTTTGACTTACTTTTTTACGTACTTTTACTGCAATATTACATCACTACAGCAAGCTCATTATGTACTTCTACTGTAGTATTTTGACTAAATTAAGCTTGATGTGTACTTTAACTGTACTTTATATGTACTTTTACTGTCATATTTTAGTAGGAGTGTTCGTGCAGGTATTTACTCGTAATAAAGTACTTTTACATCATTATATTGGTACTTTTACTGTAGTATTTTAACTATAATAAACTTGATATGTACTTCTACAGTAGCATTTTAACTATATTGAGCTTGATAAGTACTTTTACTGTCGTAGGAGTGTTCCTGCGGGAATTTAATTGCAACCAAGTACTTTTACATCATTGTATTGGTACTTTTACTGTAGTATTTTAACTATGTGAAGCTTAATATGTACTTTTACTGTAGTAGGAGTGTTCGCGCAGGTATTTACTCGTAATAAAGTACTTTTACATCATTATATTGGTACTTTTACTGCAGCAGTGTTTATTAATGAGTAGTCAGGCAGGTCCAGGCCAGATGAAGTACTTGTGATAGATGAAGTACTTGTGATAAAGAGTCTGTAAATACTCCATGGTGCGTTCACTGACCTCTAAAGGGCAGCAGCACCAGTTATGAGGGCGAAACTCTGCGTGTTTATGAGTTCTGAGCCTGAGTTAGAGTCCAAACTCGGCGAATAACGGATTCATTTTATAAATATTAAACTTTTAAACTTTAAATCAACATGTCTTCTTGTCCTAAAGAGGAACCCCAGCTCGCTTTTTTTGCTTCCTCTCAGCAGGAACCAGCTGACAGCGCTTCAGCCCGAGGAGCGCCTCTGATTGGTTGACGCCCGGTTTCGAACTACCCTCCGCTGCACCTGATTGGCTTCTCCCGGGTTTCGAACTACCCTCCGCGGCGCCTGATTGGCTGTGCGCCGCGTCCGTCAGTGAGCCGATAACTAGCTAGCGAAGAGATAACCCGTCGTTTCCCGAGGGGCATTCCGGCGAAAACCAGCTTTTAAACGTGTCCCGCACGCGCAGAACGGGATTTAAAGTGCGTGAAACAGCAGAGGAAGGTTTTGGGACTCACCTGCAAACGCGTGACTGTGCGTTTTCTCAGGAATCCGCCATACAGCGACACGCAAACTACTTTAAAGTTGTCGGCGGCAGCAGCAGACTCTTCTGCCCCACCTTGTACCCGCACTCCGCTCAGAGAGAGAACACGGCCGACAGGAGGTCTCACTCCGCACCATAAAAAAAAAACCCGACACCGCTCGGCAGGCGACGGGCGTCACCATGGCGACGGATTTACCTGAAAAAAAAAAGCCACAGATTTTTTTTAATCAAACAAAACTTTTTGTTCTTAAAACAGCAAATAAAGTTTCAATTAAATTTTGGAATTAGATACGTTTGTTATAATTTGCTGATCCCCGGAAATAGACACCGAGTGATACATCGCATCGTTTTCCTCCTCTCGGGACGAGGTAGATAACATTAACAGGATGTGATGTCACGGAATTCCTGCTATTAATTTATTTATATTTTATTATTATACAATGTTCAAGCATGAAAAGTTTTAAACATGACAAATGTTTAACATGAGGAGTTTAAAAATGACTAGTTTTAAATAGGATTAGTGTTTAAACTAGTTTTAAACATAGTGTTTAAACATGACTATTTTAAAATCATAACTAGTTTAAAACATGAATATTTTTAAACATTAAAAGTGTTTAAACATGAGTTTTAACATGAATAGACTAAAATGACTGGTTTTAAACGTTATTAGTTTAAATATTATTTAAATATAACTTTTGTTATATAAAATATAAAAATATAATTTGAACATAACTAGTTTTAAACATGACTATTTTTAACACAATATTTATTTATTGTCTCTTTTTTTATTCCTATTATCAGAATAAAATGGTTCAAATAACTAAATACATAAATGTTTGTTTTATCCCTGAAACTTCTCACATGGTTTAAATTTTAAAGCAAATATATCAATTAAAATGATCCAATATTAGAGAAAAAGTCCAGTTTAGTTTGTTCTTCTTTAAACATATAATACTTAACTTATATTGAATTATTATAATTATTTACTACAGGGAAATTGACATGCTGAGGTTAATTGGTGACTCTAAATTGCCCGTAGGTGTGTGTGTGCCCCATGATTGGCTGGAGACCACCTGGGGTGTATCCCTGCCTCTCGCTGGAACGCGCTGGGATTGGCTCCAGCAGACCATGTGACCCTAATAAGGAATAAGCAGGTCTAGAAGATGAGATGAGTAGTTTGTGTCCTGCAGTTCCATCATTTGGAACATAGATGGCGCTCTGTCCTCACTTTGTCTCGTCCTCTCTGGTTTTAATTCCCTGCAGTAAATAAAACTCCGCTCCCCGTCTCTTTAAAAGCCCCTAAATAGACTCGGAGTGAAAGAAAACACGTAGCGTCCTTTGATCTGCTTCATCCCAAACGTGGTCCTGACAGATTTATACCAGTGGAACGTTGAAGAATGCAGATTTCACCAGAGCGGCTTGTGCTGTTATGACTCATGTGATTTCAATAAAAAACAGGGTGATGTGAGGAGAAAGGCAGACCTGACCTGCTGCTACAACACTCCTCACTGCTCTGGGTGATAATCACCAGCTGGGGGTCAAAGGTCAACGCCGCCGCTGCTGCTAAACGCTAACAATGATGCCGCTGCTCATTTGCTTTTTAGTTTTTCTCCAACAAATGGAGACATATCTCCATATGTCACATATCTGCTCAGTTACAACTATTTCTGTAGTTTTTTGTCTTTATTTTGTAGTTTTTTGTCTTTATTTTGTAGTTTTTGTCTTTATTTTGTAGTTTTTTGTCTTTATTTTGTAGTTTTTTGTCTTTATTTTGTAGTTTTTTGTCTTTATTTTGTAGTTTTTTGTCTTTATTTTGTAGTTTTTTGTCTTTATATTTTAGCCTCCTTTTCATTCTCTTGCTCTTACTTTACTCTTATTTTGTATTTCTTATTTTATTTTGAAGTTTATGCTCATTACTTTGTCTTTTTTCTCTTCTTTTGAAGTTTTTCCTCATTACTTTGAATTTTTTTCTCTTATTTTGAAGTTCTTTTTCTTTATTTTTTAGTTTTTTTCTCTTTACTTTGAAGTATTTTCTCATTACTATATAGTTTTTCTCTTTACTTTGAAGTATTTTCTCATTACTTTGTAGTTTTTCTCTTTACTTTGAAGTATTTTCTCATTACTTTGTAGTTTTTCTCTTTACTTTGAAGTATTTTCTCATTGCTATGTAGTTTTTCACTTTACTTTGAAGTATTTTCTCATTACTTTGTAGTTTTTCTCTTTACTTTGAAGTATTTTCTCATTGCTATGTAGTTTTTCACTTTACTTTGAAGTATTTTCTCATTACTTTGTAGTTTTTCTCTTTACTTTGAAGTATTTTCTCATTACTTTGTAGTTTTTCTCTTTACTTTGAAGTATTTTCTCATTACTTTGAAGTATTTTCTCATTACTTTGTAGTTTTTCTCTTTACTTTGAAGTATTTTCTCATTACTTTGTAGTTTTTCTCTTTACTTTGAAGTATTTTCTCATTACTTTGTAGTTTTTCTCTTTACTTTGAAGTATTTTCTCATTACTTTGTAGTTTTTCTCTTTACTTTGAAGTATTTTCTCATTGCTATGTAGTTTTTCTCTTTACTTTGAAGTATTTTCTCATTGCTATGTAGTTTTTCTCTTTACTTTGAAGTATTTTCTCATTACTTTGTAGTTTTTCTCTTTACTTTGAAGTATTTTCTCATTACTTTGTAGTGTTTCTCTTTACTTTGAAGTATTTTCTCATTACTATGTAGTTTTTCTCTTTACTTTGAAGTATTTTCTCATTGCTATGTAGTTTTTCTCTTTACTTTGTAGTATTTTTTTCTTTATTTTGAAGTTTCTTCTCTTTATTTGTAGTTTGTGAAAGTAGTTTCTCCTATTTGGAAGTCTTTTATTTTGAAGGTTTTGTTCTCTTTACTTGGAATTTTTTATTTTGACGATTTCATTTATTACTTTGTAGTCTTTTATTTTGAAGGTTTTGTTTTCTTTACTTAGTTTGTTCTCTTTACTTTGAATTTGAATTACTTTGTAGTGATTTCTCTTATTTTGAAGGTTTTTTTTCTTTTTACTTTGTAACTCCATAGTTTAACTGCATTGGTTTTTCTTGTAATCACTCCCTTTATGACTATTTATTCAGAGTTTGACTCCTTTTTCTCCACATGTCCTTTAAAACGGTTTCTCTGAGTGTAAATCAGACCATCTTTTACATCCAACTGTCGATAGATCCATGTTCCCGTTGACTTTATGTGAGCTTTCAGCAGAAACCGGACATGTTTATATCCTGTATGATTAGCTTTCATGTATCTCATGTTCCCCCTGGCGACAGTAAAGCAGCTTCAAACACACTTGACAGGAATCAAATGTCCACTTCTACAGTTAACCCTGTACTTCTTACACATCCTTGATTTATTTATTAAAGTACTTAGAAGTAAGTACTTGTACTTCACTTTACTACATATATCAGCTGGAGTTACTTTCTACTTTTGGTTTGACATAAAAACATATGATCGGTCTTAGAGTTTACATTAAAATCACATTCCTTCTAATGTGTGAATCCTAATTCTAATAATCCAATAATATGATGTTAATTGTTTTAACTGCTGCAGCAGCTTAATAGAAGCATTAATAAAGTGATACAAGTATTAATAAGATCATGTAACTATTGATAAGGCTGTTAAAGTATTTATAAGACTATATAAATATGAATAAAACTATATTACAAGCATTAACATGTTAATAATAAGGCCAAGGAAGTATTGATGAAGCTGTTAAATGCTAATAAAACTATATTTTAAGTATTAATATATACATGTTAGTAAGAATATAGTATTTATATGACTTTTAAGTGTTTATAAAACTATATTATAAGTGATAATAAGACTATACATATGTGTGTGTGTGTATAGTATGTATATTATATATAATATGTATATTATATATAATATACATATTATATATAATATGTATATAAGCCTCTTACTATATGAACCAATACTAACCCCAATAACAGGGGCTTCTTCAGTCCAGTAGTATTTTACTGCAGTACATGTACTTTTTATGCAGTATTCATATCTAGTAGTATTTTACTGCAGTACATGTACTCTTTTTGCAGTATTAGCTTTCTGATCTGGTATCAATCATATTGACGACGTGATCCCGGATCAATAAGAAGGAATCCCACTGAGTTCTATCACAAGCCCCGCCCCCTTTCCCTCCTCCCCGCCTCCTGATTGGCTGCTCCCTCCTGACTTTGACCCCCCTGCGTATAAAAACTTTTCGGTGTGGCGGCTGCCGAGTCCCAGACGCCAGAATGGAAACGCTCCACGGTGTGCTCAGTGGCACCGGCACACCTCCTCCTCCTCCTCCTCCTCCTCATCCTCTTCTTCATCCTCATTGCGCATCGGCACACAGTGGGAGTGAGGAGCAGCCAGATACCTTCAGATAAAGCTGCTGCTGCTGCTGCTGCTGCTGCTGGTGATGATGAGGAGGATGATGATGGATGATGGATTGAACTTTCACGGAATATCTCGCTGTTGGAATACGTTGGAGGGATGAAGATGATCCGTGAGACCGGGACTCTTCTCCACTTTTCTCCTCCTCCTGGTCTTTGTGCGAGTCTGTGATAGTCAAACCAGGAGCTTTCCACGCACCAAACACCGCGCAGCAGCATGTAAGAGCCATGCGTGGTGGATGGAGATAAACTGAGCCGCCGCCGTTACGCACGGATCCAGCGCGGCGCTTGTTTTTACTTTCTTGATTTTTTCTTTTTTTTTTTTATGATTTAAACTCGGACAAAAAAAACAAAAAAAAAAAGAGGAAACACTTCTTCTACTCCTCCTGGAACAGAAAATGAGGAGCCGTGTCTTCCGGCTGACCCTCCTAGTGGCTTGCGTCCTCTCCGTCCGCTGCACCGCTGCGCCCGGCACCGACCCGGCGGAGGCGCACGCGGCGCCCCGGGATACCTGCGCGTCCTGCGGCGTCGCCCAGCCGGAGGACCCGGAGTCGGGCCGGCTGAAGGTGGACTTCCTGGAGGCGGTGAAGAGGCACATCCTGAGCCGGCTGCAGATGCGGGAGCGGCCCAACATCACGCACCCGGTCCCGAAGGCGGCCATGGTGACGGCGCTGCGGAAGCTGCACGCGGGGAAGCTGCGCGAGGACGGCCGCGTGGAGATCCCCAACCTGGACGGTCACCCCATGAGCAACGAGGTGCTGGAGGAGAGCTCCGAGATCATCAGCTTCGCGGAGAAAGGTGCGTGCGCGTGGCGGCGGACACACGGGTCACGCAACAGCTGCTGCGGGAGTAAAGTTTGAAAACGATGATTCACGACGTGACGAAACGCGTTTCTGTCAGTGAGAGAGTGACAGATGAGAGTAGGAAGAGTATTTCAACACGGTTACTACATCCTGACGTAGAAATACACGGGAAATACTCAGAAGACATACAGAAAAATATAGAAAATACAGATAAAAAGACAGAATACACAGAAAAATACTGAATACGTGTGTAACAACACAGGAAAACCCACAAAATACACGGAGAAAAACGTGGAATATATTCAGAATACACGCACAAAATAAGAGAATACACAGAAAAAAACACAGAATACACAGAAAAACTGATAAAAATAGAGGAAAAACTCCCAGAATACCCAGAATCCACAGATAAAAACATCTATTTATCACAAAAACCAAGAAACCTTTTAAATAAACATGAAGAACAGTGTGTACTGCAGCTCTGTGACACCTGCAGGTCACATCAGGTGTGTGTGTGTGTGTGTGTGTGTGTGGACACTTGACTGATGACACTGAGTATGTGAAACCTCATTCGCTGCATGTTTTAATTGGTTTAGTGTGTTATGTGTGTATTTCGTGTGTGTTCTGTGTGTGTTATATATGCTGTGTGTGTGTTTTTGTATTTTTGCATTAGTGTGTATTGTGTGTGTGTATTGTGTGTATTAAGTGTGTATTATGTGTGTGTTAAGTGTGTATTATGTGTGTATTAAGTGTGTATTATGTGTGTGTTATGTGTGTATTATGTGTGTATTATGTGTGTATTAAGTGTGTATTAAGTGTGTATTATGTGTGTATTAAGTGTGTATTAAGTGTGTATTATGTGTGTATTAAGTGTGTATTATGTGTGTGTATTGTGTGTATTAAGTGTGTATTATATGTGTATTATGTGTGTATTAAGTGTGTATTATGTGTGTGTATTGTGTGTATTATGTGTGTATTAAGTGTGTATTATGTGTGTGTTATGTGTGTATTACGTGTGTATTGTGTGTATTATGTGTGTGTTATGTGTGTATTAAGTGTGTATTATGTGTGTGTCAGTGTGTATTAAGTGTGTGTTATGTGTGTATTAAGTGTGTATTATGTGTGTGTTATGTGTGTATTAAGTGTGTATTATGTGTGTATTATGTGTGTATTATGTGTGCGTTATGTGTGTATAATGTGTGTATTAAGTGTGTATTATGTGTGTATTAAGTGTGTATTATGTGTGTATTAAGTGTGTATTATGTGTGTATTATGTGTGTATTAAGTGTGTATTATGCGTGTGTTATGTGTGTATTATGTGTGTATTAAGTGTGTATTATGTGTGTATTAAGTGTGTATTATGTGTGCGTTATGTGTGTATTAAGTGTGTATTATGTGTGCGTTATGTGTGTATTAAGTGTGTATTATGTGTGTGTTAAGTGTGTATTAAGTGTGTATTATGTGTGTGTTATGTGTGTATTAAGTGTGTATTATGTGTGTTATGTGTGTATTAAGTGTGTATTATGTGTGTATTAAGTGTGTATTATGTGTGTGTTATGTGTGTATTATGTGTGTGTTATGTGTGTATTAAGTGTGTATTATGTGTGTGTTATGTGTGTATTAAGTGTGTATTATGTGTGTGTTAAGTGTGTATTAAGTGTGTATTATGTGTGTGTTATGTGTGTGTTATGTGTGTATTATGTGTGTGTTATGTGTGTATTAAGTGTGTATTATGTGTGTGTCAGTGTGTATTAAGTGTGTATTATGTGTGTGTCAGTGTGTATTAAGTGTGTATTATGTGTGTGTTATGTGTGTATTAAGTGTGTATTATGTGTGTGTTGTGTGTATTAAGTGTGTATTATGTGTGTGTCATGTGTGTATTAAGTGTGTATTATGTGTGTGTTATGTGTATTAAGTATGTATTAAGTGTGTATTAAGTATTAAGTGTGTATTAAGTGTGTATTGTGTGTATTATGTGTGTGTTAAGTGTGTATTAAGTGTGTATTAAGTGTGTGTTATGTGTGTATTAAGTGTGTATTAAGTGTGTGTTATGTGTGTATTAAGTGTGTATTAAGTGTGTGTTATGTGTGTATTAAGTGTGTATTAAGTGTGTATTAAGTGTGTGTTATGTGTGTATTAAGTGTGTATTAAGTGTGTATTAAGTGTGTATTAAGTGTGTATTAAGTGTGTATTAAGTGTGTATTAAGTGTGTGTTATGTGTGTATTAAGTGTGTATTAAGTGTGTGTTATGTGTGTATTAAGTGTGTATTATGTGTGTATTAAGTGTGTGTTAAGTGTGTATTAAGTGTGTATTAAGTGTGTGTTAAGTGTGTATCAAGTATTAAGTGTGTGAGTGTCGTGTACTATGATGGATGAGATTCAGTTTTCTATTGAACTTCATCCACATATGTAGAACATGTAGTTAAAGCATCTTTATAGAATCTCTGAAGCACAAAATAAACATCTGGACTTTTTTTATTTTAGTGTTTAATTTGTTAGAAAATTATATTTAACTTTTAAAATCACATTAGAGACTGTAGTTATAACATGTCAAACTGTTATTACATGTTAGACAACTGTAGTTATAACATGTCAAACTGTTATTACATGTTAGACAACTGTAGTTATAACATGTCAAACTGTTATTACATGTTAGACAACTGTAGTTATAACATGTCAAACTGTTATTACATGTTAGACGACTGTAGTTATAACATGTCAAACTGTTATTACATGTTAGACGACTGTAGTTATAACATGTCAAACTGTTATTACATGTTAGACGACTATAGTTATAACATGTCAAACTGTTATTACATGTTAGACAACTGTAGTTATAACATGTCAAACTGTTATTACATGTTAGACGACTATAGTTATAACATGTCAAACTGTTATTACATGTTAGACAACTGTAGTTATAACATGTCAAACTGTTATTACATGTTAGACGACTATAGTTATAACATGTCAAACTGTTATTACATGTTAGACGACTGTAGTTATAACATGTCAAACTGTTATTACATGTTAGACGACTGTAGTTATAACATGTCAAACTGTAGTTATTACATGTTAGACGACTGTAGTTATAACATGTCAAACTGTAGTTATTACATGTTAGACGACTGTAGTTATAACATGTCAAACTGTAGTTATCACATGTTAGACTGTAGCTATAACAAGTCAAACTGTAGTTATAACATGTCAAACTGTAGTTATTACATGTTAGACTGTAGTTATAACATGTCAAACTGTAGTTATTACATGTTAGACGACTGTAGTTATAACATGTCAAACTGTAGTTATTACATGTTAGACGACTGTAGTTATAACATGTCAAACTGTAGTTATTACATGTTAGACTGTAGTTATAACATGTCAAACTGTAGTTATCACATGTTAGACTGTAGTTATAACATGTCAAACTGTAGTTATTACATGTTAGACGACTGTAGTTATAACATGTCAAACTGTAGTTATTACATGTTAGACTGTAGTTATAACATGTCAAACTGTAGTTATCACATGTTAGACGAGTGTAGTTATAACATGTCAAACTAGTTATTACATGTTAGACGAATGTAGTTATAACATGTCAAACTAGTTATTACATGTTAGATGACTGTAGTTATTACATGTTAGACAACTGTAGTTATAACATGTCAAATTGTAGTTATTACATGTTAGACGACTGTAGTTATACCATGTCAAACTAGTTATTACATATTAGATGACTGTAGTTATTACACGTTAGACAACTGTAGTTATAACATGTCAAATTGTAGTTATTACATGTTAGACGACTGTAGTTATAACATGTCAAACTGTAGTTATCACATGTTAGACTGTAGTTATAACATGTCAAACTGTAGTTATTACATGTTAGACTGTAGTTATAACATGTCAAACTAGTTATTACATGTTAGACGAATGTAGTTATAACATGTCAAACTAGTTATTACATGTTAGATGACTGTAGTTATTACATGTTAGACAACTGTAGTTATAACATGTCAAACTGTAGTTATAACATGTTAGACTGTAGTTATAACATGTCAAACTGTAGTTATTACATGTCAGACGACTGTAGTTATTACATGTCAAACTGTAGTTATTACATGTTAGACTGTAGTTATAACATGTCAAACTGTAGTTATCACATGTTAGACTGTAGTTATAACATGTCAAACTGTAGTTATTACATGTTAGATGACTGTAGTTATAACATGTCAAACTGTAGTTATCACATGTTAGACTGTAGTTATAACATGTCAAACTGTAGTTATTACATGTTAGACGACTGTAGTTATAACATGTCAAACTGTAGTTATTACATGTTAGACGACTGTAGTTATAACATGTCAAACTGTAGTTATAACATGTCAGACGACTGTAGTTATTACATGTTAGACTGACGTTTCCTCTAGAATTTGAGCTTCAGTTTCTTCTGGAGACACTGATGTCTTCCTCCAGAGACTGAGCAGATGTTTATCACAGAGATATTGTTTCTTTGAGAGATTAAGTTGATGTTTCCTTTGGAAACTTGAGCTGATGTTTTCCCTGGAGACGCTGATGTTTCTTCCACAGATTAAGTTTATGTTTCTTTTATGACCGAGCTATTGTTTCTTCGAGAGATTAAGTTGATACACTGGATACACTGATGATTCATCTGGAGACACTTATGTTTCTTCTAGAAATTAAGGTGTTGTTTCCTCTGGAGACTGAGTTGATGTTTCTTCTGGAGTAAATAATGTTATCCCAGAGTCTGAGATGATGTTTCCTCTGGAAACTGAGTTGCTGTTCCTTCTGGAGACACTGATGTTCCTTCTGGAGACACTGATGTTCCTTCTGGAGACGCTGATGTTCCTTCTGGAGACACTGATGCTTCCTCTGGAGACACTGATGCTTCTTCTGGAGACACTGATGTTCCTTCTGGAGACACTGATGTTCCTTCTGGAGACACTGATGTTCCTTCTGGAGACACTGATGCTTCCTCTGGAGACACTGATGTTCCTTCTGGAGACACTGATGCTTCCTCTGGAGACACTGATGTTCCTTCTGGAGACACTGATGTTCCTTCTGGAGACACTGATGTTCTTCTGGAGACACTGATGTTCCTTCTGGAGACACTGATGTTCCTTCTGGAGACACTAATGTTTCTTCTGGAGACACTGATGCTTCCTCTGGAGATTGAGCTGATATTTCTTCTAGAGATTAATCTGATGTTTCCTCTGAAGATGCTGATGTTTCTTCTGGAGACACTAATATTTCTGTTTCTTCTATGTTGACGTTTCCTCTAGATACACTGATGTTTCCTCTGGAGACATTGAGCTGATGTTTCTTCTATAGATCAAGTTGATGTTTCTTCTGGAGTAAGTAATGTTACCTCAGAGATTTAGTTGATGTTTCCTCTGGAAACAGAGTTGATCTTTCTTCTAGAGACACTGATGTTTCTTCTGGAGTAACTGATGTTTCTTCAGAGACTGAGCTATTGTTTCTTCTAGATATTAAGCTGATGTTTCCTCTGGAGACACTGAGCTAATTAAACGTGACATTTGGAACCCTGAAGAATGAGGTCTAGACTCCTGGTGCGTTCATGTACCGTGTAGAAGTCCATCCATCCCTGTATTCAGCCTCGTGTTGCGTTCATGCTCCTCTAACCCCGGCCGTCACAGCTTCTGGTTCCCCGCTGGGAGTCTTTTTCTCTTCAGATGTTCCTGTCTGTAGCCGCTGTGCTGCAGGACCTTCCACCTCGCCGCCGTCCGCCTGCCAGTTGGCCGCTGCGACTGCCAGCGGGGACGTGGCACGGCGTCAAGGCTCCAGAGGAACGGTTCAGTCCGGGACGCCTGAAAGCACCGCGCCTTGAAATGATCAACGACGCCACCTGCTTCGCCCACGTGTGTCTCAAAAGCTGCGGCCTGCACACACACATCTGCTTTCCACATCAACCCGCCATGTGTGTGTGTGTGTATTACCGTGTGTGTTTCTACAAGCGTTTACATGCATGTACATCCAGGATGTTTCGTGTGTGTGTGTGTGTGTGTGTGTGTGTAACACGCTAGGGTTGTGTGTGTTGAATCACTCTCCTCAGTATAAGGTCAGCGCTTTTGTGTCGGCCATCGTGCAGCCTGAATGCAGATTGACGGGCTGAACTCTGCAGCCTGGCAGCCCATTGCAATTCACTGTGTGTAAGTGTGTGTGTGTGTGTGTGTGTGTGAGAGTGTGTGTGTGTGTGTACAAACAAGCTCAGTCAAAAAAGCCTTTTTTTTTAACTTCCTTGCAACTTTTTCAGGAAAATCAAAAAAAGTCCAGAGCTGATTTTTGTGAATTTCCTGCACTTCCTCTTTCAGTTTTTCTTATTTCATTCTTCATTATTATTATTTTTTTATAGCTGAAAATGTAGGACAGGTAAATGTTGAATTAATTCAGGTGATATTCCTCTTCTCTGAGCAGCATGTTGAGGTTCGGGTGGATGGATCAGTGCTTTATTTCGACTAAAGTCGTAAAAGTTGATGATTATTTAAGCTAAACATGATATTTTAACTCTTTAAACTCAGCGTTACATCATTAAAACAGAGGTTTTATAAGCTAGAAACAAACCGTTTCATCATTTTTACACAATAAATTAAATGTTAATGTAAAATTTACTCAAGTCACTTTTGTTAATTTAACCTAAAATCACATAAATAAATCTTACCAGGTTTTTTTTGTCAAATTAGTCCAATAATGAGTAGAATTATCATGAATTATCTCATTCCATTGGAAGATAATTTAACTTATTTCAAGTTTTTTTTTCAAATATGACCAGAAAAAGTCAAAATAATTGAATCTTATTTTAAGAAAACAAGAATAAATTGACCAAAATAAGCAAGTTTGATCAATGAATTTGGTTTTCAAGAGAAAATGTATGAATCAAAAGTCTAAATATGCAGTGAAGACAACATGATGACGCGTTTTAGGAGGAAAAAAGAAGTGAAACTTCCTGATATTCTGACGACATTTAACTGGTAGTTTAGGGACATTTTACTGAAGCTTTTGACGCAAATAAAAATACAGAAGGTCCATAAATAGGATGAATTCCTCTGAAGAGACAAGTCACACCAGCCTTTAATTCACAGATACATATGTTGATGCCAACAACTCAAGAAATCACAGAACTTTGAAATTAACATTAGAACCGAAAGTCTTCATCACTCACTGGTAGAAAATCATGTTTAAAGCTTCGTCTGCAATTATTCTAATTATTTAAATTTTATTTCACATATATTTTTTTATACATTTTTTATTTATTCATACATACATTTATAATACATTTTTTTTTAATTTATGCATTTTTACTCAGCGGTAGAAATTGTTTCAAAAATAATATTTAGAGCTTTTTCTCCATTTTTTTTTATTTTTAAAATTTCCTTCCATTTTTCATATTATTTTTTCTCTTGATTTAAATATTTCATTTTTAAATTTTAATTATTTTAAAATGTATTTTTTTTTCATAATTCATTTTTTAATTCTTAATTTTCCTCATATTTGTATACATTTTTTATTGATTCATGATGTTTATTTAAACTAGATTTTTTTTTTACTTGAATTAATTTTTTATAAAAATTTTTGTTAAATTTTCATAATTTGTTTCTTGATTAAAATATTTATTTTTTAAATTCGAATGTTAATATTTTATTTATTTTACATATTTATTAATTGTTTTATTTCTTAATTTTAACTTTTTTTCATAGATTATTTTTTTTATTTTATTTATAGCATTTTTTTTACATTTTATAATACATATATTTTGTACTTACATTTTTTTTTATAAATTTAAATATTTTTCAATTTTTCAACCATTTTATTTTGAAATTCCTTAATTAATACATATTAAATAATATTAATTTTAGAATTTTTTCCTGATTTTAGTTTATTCTTATTTCAAGTCTCTATTTTATGTCTCCATTTTATTCTGATTCCACTAAATCAGACGTGTTTTGTCCTTCAGAATAAAAGCAGCAGTGATTCATGTGTTGTTTAACCCTCAGATTTCAGCTCCAACATGTCACCAGCGTTTATTTAGCTGCTGTTGTTAGTCCTCAATAAACAACAAAGAAAAGCCAGAGGTAAATATTTGTGGATCCAGCTGCTGCTTTCTGCTTCATAGAATCACAGTCACTGGGTTAAATCAGGATCTGAGGAGGGAAAAATATTCGATGATTATCATTTATCAGACATTAAAGAATAAAGTGACTTCAGGATTAAATGTCCTTTAAATCTGTTTATTGATTTAAACTAGCAGCCTGAACATGAACACCTCATTTATTTCATCTTCTTTTCATTGTTTGGATGAATAATTTAAACTTTAAGGACTTCTGGGATCAAACTCACCTCATGTTTCCTTCCTTCCTTGTTTCCTTGTTGCCTTTCATCCTTCTTTCCCTCCTTATTCCCTTCACTCCTTCCTTTCTGCTTGTTTCCTTCCTTCTCCCCTTGTTTCCTTTCCTCCCTCCTTTGTTTACTTCCCTTCTTTCTGGTTCTTTTCCTCCCTCCCTCCCTTGTTTCCTTCCATCCTTCCTTCTTTCCTCCCTCCCCTGATTTTGTACCAGATTGTTGTCTTTCATCTCCTAATGGATTGATTTTTTGGTTTTGTGTATAATCAGATAATTCTTCTTATTTTGGGCCTTTCTTTGAGTTTTCTGGCTCCAGATGAATCGTCTCAGGCTAAAAGTCGTGTTTATCTCAGTGTTTCAGCTGCTGCTTTGATCCTCAGTTCAGGAGAAATGAGAGAGTTTAAAGAAAAAAATCATCTCAACTCACTGGAAAACCTGAAAATCTACAGTTTAGGTAGTCTAGAGGGAGTCTAGAGGGAGTCTAGAGGGAGTCTAGAGGGAGTCTAGAGGGAGTCTAGAGGGAGTCTAGAGGGAGTCTAGAGGGAGTCTAGAGGGATTCTAGAGGGAGTCTAGAGGTAGTCTAGAGGTAGTCTAGAGGGAGTCTAGAGGTAGTCTAGAGGGAGTCTAGAGGGAGTCTAGAGGGAGTCTAGAGGGAGTCTAGAGGGATTCTAGAGAGATTCTAGAGGGAGTCTAGAGGGATTCTAGAGAGATTCTAGAGGGAGTCTAGAGGGATTCTAGAGGGATTCTAGAGGGAGTCTAGAGAGATTCTAGAGGGAGTCTAGAGGGATTCTAGAGGGATTCTAGAGAGATTCTAGAGGGATTCTAGAGGGAGTCTAGAGGGATTCTAGAGAGATTCTAGAGGGATTCTAGAGGGAGTCTAGAGAGATTCTAGAGGGAGTCTAGAGGGATTCTAGAGAGATTCTAGAGGGATTCTAGAGAGATTCTAGAGGGATTCTAGAGGGAGTCTAGAGGGATTCTAGAGAGATTCTAGAGGGATTCTAGAGGGATTCTAGAGAGATTCTAGAGGGATTCTAGAGAGATTCTAGAGGGATTCTAGAGGTAGTCTAGAGGGATTATAGAGGTAGTCTAGAGGGATTCTAGAGGGAGTCAAGAGGGATTTTAAAGGGAGTCTAGAATTCAATTCACTTTATTTGTATAGCCCAATTTTACAACTAGAGGGAGTCTAGAAGGAAAAAAATCATTGATTAGTGTGTGATGGGTGTGTGTCATTAGTGTGTGTGTGATTGATGTGTAATTAGTGTGTGACTGCTGTGTGTCATTAGTGTGTGTGTGTGTGTGTGTGTGTGTGTATGTGTGTGTGTGTGATTGACAGTCAGTGATGACATCATACTTTCTGAGTATCTCTCTGATGATTGACAGTGAATCTGCTCCCAGAGGAGTCCAACAAAGCTTTTTTATTGCTATTATTATTACAATTATTTATTATTTACATACGTTTGGTTGTTTTTTGGGGTTTTTGGGGTTTTGTAAAGTTTGTATTGATGGAACTACGTCAGAAAACATCGTCCACGCTGTGAGAAATAAGTGGAAACCTCCTGTCATCAGTCTGTTTGATCTTTAACCAGAATCACGTCTTCATTGATCACATTTTGGACTTTTCATCTCCTAATTAACAGAATATGAGATGTGTTCCCATCATATCTGGTATTTGTATCATCTTACCTCCTGGCTGAGTCCTAACATGCAGCAGCAGTGATAATGACACTAGAGGACCTCTGGTCCTGATCCTGGTCCAGACTGGAGGTCCAGCAGAGTTCTCAGGATATTTACACCATCACAACTGATTGCTCCATTAATGGGAGCTCTGGCATGAACACACACACACACACACACACACAGCAGCAATAAAACAGACAGATTATAAATACGTCCAGAATCAGTTTGTGA
The DNA here is from genome assembly GCA_030544235.1 of Lepturacanthus savala. Lineage (NCBI taxonomy): Eukaryota > Metazoa > Chordata > Actinopteri > Scombriformes > Trichiuridae > Lepturacanthus > Lepturacanthus savala. The sequence continues at coordinate 6,992,928 of CM060475.1, forward strand.
ATCTTTCGTTTGTTTCAGCGACTGAGAAACAGAAAGTTTCAGTTTGAACAACAAGATCAGATTAATGTTGATGACGTGAGTCACATCAGAAAACTGCAAATAATCAGGGAGGAGAAGCTGGAACCAGAGGATTTGGACATTTTCTACTTAGAAAAATGACTCAAATTCATTATGTGTGTGTTATTAGTTAGTTATTAAATGTTAATGATTCTTTTTGCGAGTCTCATGTTGGTGACATCAACTTGCCCGTGTCGTATTCTTGTATGTTTGCTAATAATAGTCGTATGTTTTCTGCTTCCAGACGACCTGGTGACGTCTAAGTCCAGCCTTTTCTTCCTGATCTCCAGCGAGGGGAACCCTCACCTCCAGGTGACCCAGGCCACCCTGTGGCTCTACTTCCGCCTGCTCCCGTCCTCCGACTCCTCGCCGCCGCCGTCCCCGCGGTCCCGCCGGAAGGTGACGGTGAAGGTTTACTACCAGGAGCCGGGCCTGGGCAGCCGCTGGGACCTGGTGGAGAAGCGCGTGGAGCTGCGGCGCGGCGGCTGGCAGACGTTCAGCCTGACGGACGCCGTGCGGCTGCTGTTCCTCAAATCCGCCCGACGCCAGAACCTGGACGTGCGGTGCGAGGCGTGCGAGGCCGAGGGCGTCGTCCCGGTCCTGCTGGGCCCGGACGAGTCCCACCGGCCGTTCCTGGTGGTCCGGGCGCGGCGGGACGACGGCGCCCACCGCATCCGGAAACGCGGCCTGGAGTGCGACGGCAGCGGCGGCCTGTGCTGCCGCCAGCAGTTCTACATCGACTTCCGCCTCATCGGCTGGAACGACTGGATCATCGCGCCCTCCGGTTACTACGGCAACTACTGCGAGGGCAGCTGCCCCGCCTACATGGCGGGCGTCCCCGGCTCCGCCTCCTCGTTCCACACGGCCGTGGTGAACCAGTACCGGATGAGGGGCATGAGCCCCGGCTCCATGAACTCCTGCTGCATCCCCACCCGCCTCAGCACCATGTCCATGCTCTACTTCGACGACGAGTACAACATCGTCAAGAGGGACGTGCCCAACATGATCGTGGAGGAGTGCGGCTGCGCCTGAAACCCACGCCGCCATCTTTTTATTTTATTTAAACAGAAAAAAAAAATAATAATAAGGGCGGAGGAGCTTCGATGAAATATTTATGGACGACGGAGAAACCTCATCCACTCGTATCCACACGCTTCATGTATCCTGCACAGACGACTCTGTACATATATTTATGTTGCTTTACTGTATGATTCTTACTCCGCATCAAGTCGAGGGAGGGGTTGTTTTTTTTCCCTCCGAATCTTTAAAATATCGATATCTGAGGTTTTTGTTAAGACCAGACACCGCTCCACTCTTTTTATTCTTCCGTTGTCTGAATTAGCATATTTAAATATGCAGATGGAGGAACAAGGGTTTTGGTTTGCTTTTGATATGAAGGGATTTGTCAAAATCGTTTTTTTTTTTTTTCATTTGTCTCCTGCTCCAATCAAAATGAAGCATTACAGTGACATTAAACAACTAAAAGCAAGTTTTACTTTGACATCAAGCACATTTATCAGACTTTTATGAAGGGATTTGACCATTTTTTGTGCTTCCTTTGCTGCAAGTTGCAAATTTAAATATGCAGATGAGGTAAGCACCTAATTTGCATAGCAAACAGACTCATTTTTTCCCTAAATCAACAATTTTTAGGTTTTGATATGAAGGGATTTGTCAAAAAAAATATCAAAAACACCAGATGTGTGCACTTACATATTGTGAAATTGAACAATTAAAACAACTCGTTTCAATTTACAGATGATTTTTGGATTTCTAAAATTCACACATTTAAATATGTAGATGAGGTAAACATTCAATTTGCATATCCTGAATCATTCCCCACTAAATCTACAGTTTTTATGTTTGGTTTATGAATATAAAATCACATTCTCTAGACTTTTATGAAGGGATTTGTCAAAATGTTCCATCAAAATCACCATAAATGTCAGTATTTTGTGCCTATTTTACACTGAAGTGTAAATATCACACATAAAATACTTGATAAGAGGCTGGATATGAGTCCTATGAGCCGGACGCTAATCGACATTAACACATTTAAATACGCAGATGAGGTAAAAACATCATTTATGAAGCGCTAAATCTATTATAATATTACAGTTTGTGTTTTATTCCGATATCAAGCTCATTCATTAGATGAAGGGATTTGTCAAAAAAAGGTCATAAAACATATTTTACGCATAAAAATACTCAAAAATCTTTATAAAACTCTGGTCTCATCCTCAAAAATGTGTCTTTTTAAATATGCAGATGAGGTAAATGCCTAATTTGCATACCCACGTGAATTATTCTTCACTAAATCTACAGTTTTTTGGTTTTGTTATGCATATTTTATGCATAATTAACACTTAAATGTCACAGAAAAACCTGAAATACCTGAAATAGGTCATTTTGAGAAAATGTCCTTTAAGAATGAAGCCTACGATGAAAGCAAGCGGATTATTTGATGTCTGCTGCAGCTTTTGGAGCCGTGTCTGGCCTTAAACCCTCAGACTGAGACCTGCTCGGCCTTTGAACGCAGCATCGCGTGATGGTTCCGCCGTTCGACAGCACTTCCTGATGTGGTGAAAATCACCTGAACTGACTGAAAAGCTTCGCATCCGCAGTCTGAACTCTGAGGATGTGGCTGTGGATGCTTCATTTCAAAATAAAAGCCCCACACAGCCTCAACTCTGACCCCCCAAAAAATACGAATTTCTGCACTTATTTCATTTCCTAAATTCAGAAATCAGGAAGAAATGAGAGGATTGTTTGTCCTTAAATCAACCGTTTCGCCTTTAAAGCATAAAAATGTGCAACGACTCCAAAAACTGCAGGTTTTAATCATATGAGCTAGGATTTAGAGTTTAAATATGGGATTATTTTGGCTTCCAAAACATTTCAGGAACATTTTTTATTTTAATTCTGGTTTGAGTTTTCTTCCTGTGAATATTGTTACACTGTAAAAAGTGTCTTGTTTTTTGGTACATTTAGTCAAATATTATTTCTATAGAACGTTTCAACAACAAATTAATTCAAAGTGTTTCACAAAAAAAAAATTTAATTAAATAATTGTTGATTTAAAGGGGAAAAAAAAATCTAAAATTTTTAATTAAAAATAAGAAGAATCAGAATTTTAAACTTAATTAAAATAAATAAAATTAAATAAAATTTAATTTAAAAAAATAAAATAACAAGATATAATTTAAAACAGTTGATTAAAAGGGGAAAAATCCAAAATTTTAAATAAAAAATAACAATCGTTAATTAAAATTTAATGAGATTAAAAAATAAATAAAAACAAGCAAACTATAATTAAAAAAAAACAGTTAATTAAAAGGGAATAAATTAATTAATTTATTAATTATAATTACTTATTATTTTTCCTGATTTGGGTCAATTTAGTCATTTTCTTTATTAAATTGACGAAAAATTAATAAAAAAAAATAATAACCTAAATTATCTGCCAGTGGAAAAGGTGAATTCTACAAAATACTGGACTAATTGTACCAAAAAACGATAATTTCACCTTTTAATATTTCAGTTTTTGCAGTTTAACAAATAGAAATCTGTAAGGAATATTCCAGGAATATTCCAGGAATATTCCAGGAATATTCCAGGAATATTTTTCCTCTTGTGTCCAGTATGAATCTGTAGCATTAAAGGGCCATTTCCCTCATTTCAGGGTCAGATGAAGGTTGTTTTTTACATGAATTCCAGGTTTGGACTCGCGTGTTTCCACCTTTTCTCGCTCCGGCTGTTAAGAACACCCCTTCTCTTCCTTCCTCCTCCGTTTTCCTCGTCCTCCTCTGGCAGCACTTGCAGGTTCAATCGCCTTTTTATCGAGTCCTGAAGACAGGAAGAAACAACAAGTGCCCCATGAGCTATGCAATGTATAGTGAAACCGCAACGAGAGACGACATCAGCTGGACTTGAAGCGTCCGCGTGGCAGCGGGGTCGGGGGTCAGGGGGGCGGAGCCTAAACTGAAAAACCCAATCAGTCAAAAACAGTTTATTTGTTGTACTGTTCCTTTAAAAGTATTTCAACAGGTAATAATGAGTTCAAATCTATTAAATATAATATTCATGAATAAGAACAGGTGATTTTTAGTGTCTTAACAACCAGAACTCCCTGTGTATGTACTCACCAAAAAGGGGTTATAAATGATAATTCAGATGGCTTTTATTTTGAAATTCTACATCAGATTGCCCTGATTTTTTAAAACATAAAAACGGGTCAAAGTGATGGAGGTCAAATCTATTAAATCTATCAATGAAGGATGGGATTTTCAGGCAGAAACAACCTTTAACTCCCAATATAAATGCTAATTCAGATGGCTTTTATTTTGAAATCCAAAATGTAAAATGTAAAGATTAGAAAGTCCAGATAAGTGCGTGAAAAGAAACAATTTATTTTGAAAGTTAATACATAAAATTCACATGTAAAATCTAAACTGTAAAACTTTGCTTTATAAACTGAAGTAATTTAATATGTAAAAACAATTATTACAGTAAATTGCTGTATATTTTACAATAAATCACAGTATTACTGTATAAAACACAGTTAATCACATAATACTGGAAATTAACTGAACTGAAATCACAGTTTTTAATTGATTTTTATTGTAAAATAATCAGCTAATACTGTAAAAAAACAACTAAAATTACAGTATATAACTGATTTTTACTGTAAAATTATTTACCTAATAGTGAAATTACAACTAAAATCACAGTGTTTAATTGATTTTTTTGTAAAATAATCAGCTAATACTGTAAAAACAAGTGAAATTACAGTATTTAACTGATTTTTATTGTAAAATAATCACCTAATACTGTAAAAACAAGTGTAATTACAGTATTTAACTGATTTTTAATATAGCTAATAGTGAAAATACAACTAAAATCACAGTGTTTAATTGATTTTCTTGTAAAATAATGAGCTAATACTGTAAAAACAAGTGTAATTACAGTATTTAACTGATTTTTATTGTAAAATAGTCACCTAATACTGTAAAAACAAGTGTAATTACAGTATTTAACTGATTTTTATTGTAAAATAGTCACCTAATACTGTAAAAACAAGTGTAATTACAGTATTTAACTGATTTTTAATATAGCTAATAGTGAAAATACAACTAAAATCACAGTGTTTAATTGATTTTCTTGTAAAATAATGAGCTAATACTGTAAAAACAAGTGTAATTACAGTATTTAACTGATTTTTATTGTAAAATAGTCACCTAATACTGTAAAAACAAGTGTAATTACAGTATTTAACTGATTTTTATTGTAAAATAATCAGCTAATACTGTAAAAACAAGTGTAATTACAGTATTTAACTGATTTTTATTGTAAAATAATCACCTAATACTGTAAAAACAAGTGTAATTACAGTATTTAACTGATTTTTACTGTAAAATAATCACCTAATACTGTAAAAACAAGTGTAATTACAGTATTTAACTGATTTTTATTGTAAAATAATCACCTAATACTGTAACAACAAGTGTAATTACAGTATATAACTGATTTTTATTGTAAAATAATCACCTAATACTGTAAAAAACAAGTGTAATTACAGTATATAACTGATTTTTATTGTAAAATAATCACCTAATACTGTAAAAACAAGTGTAATTACAGTATTTAACTGATTTTTATTGTAAAATAATCACCTAATACTGTAAAAACAAGTGTAATTACAGTATTTAACTGATTTTTATTGTAAAATAATCACCTAATACTGTAAAAACAAGTGTAATTACAGTATATAACTGATTTTTATTGTAAAATAATCAGCTAATACTGTAAAAACAAGTGTAATTACAGTATATAACTGATTTTTATTGTAAAATAATCAGCTAATACTGTAAAAACAAGTGTAATTACAGTATTTAACTGATTTTTATTGTAAAATAATCACCTAATACTGTAAAAACAAGTGTAATTACAGTATTTAACTGATTTTTATTGTAAAATAATCACCTAATACTGTAAAAACAAGTGTAATTACAGTATTTAACTGATTTTTATTGTAAAATAATCAGCTAATACTGTAAAAACAAGTGTAATTACAGTATTTAACTGATTTTTATTGTAAAATAATCACCTAATACTGTAAAAACAAGTGTAATTACAGTATATAACTGATTTTTATTGTAAAATAATCACCTAATACTGTAAAAACAAGTGTAATTACAGTATTTAACTGATTTTTACTGTAAAATAATCACCTAATACTGTAAAAACAAGTGTAATTACAGTATTTAACTGATTTTTATTGTAAAATAATCAGCTAATACTGTAAAAACAAGTGTAATTACAGTATATAACTGATTTTTATTGTAAAATAATCACCTAATACTGTAAAAACAAGTGTAATTACAGTATTTAACTGATTTTTACTGTAAAATAATCACCTAATACTGTAAAAACAAGTGTAATCACAGTATTTAACTGATTTTTATTGTAAAATAATCAGCTAATACTGTAAAAACAAGTGTAATTACAGTATATAACTGATTTTTATTGTAAAATAATCAGCTAATACTGTAGAAACAACTGAATTTACAGTAGATAACTGATTTTTAATTTACAGGTAATAACCTAATAGTTTAAATACAACTGAAATCACAATGTTTAATTGATTTTTCTTTAATTTTACAGTAAAGACACAATGGTACAATCAAGTGCAGCACTTCTACTGTAAAAAAAAATGAATTTTTACAGTAATTTCTTCCAGTTATTTACAGTAAATTTGTAGTTTTTTACAGTGTAAAACAGGACCAGGAATCCACTGAAACTGACTTGTTGGGTTTTTCAAACCTTTTCCCTCTGTCTGTATAATAATCCTCATGTATATTTTTTTTTTTATAACCACAATCTGGGTCTAAGTTTGACCCACATGTGTTCCCCGTGGACTTCCTGTCACGGAGGCGTCCTCGGCACGCTAACACACTTTGAGACACACTTTCGCTCACTTTGACACCACTTCTCGTCACATAAACTAAAACGACCTGTAATTTCCATTTTAAAATATATATATATATATATATTTAGGCTCCGCCCCCCTCCCTGCTGGCCCCTCCCCCCCTCTGCCACTGGAGTTAGAATATTTGCACTGAGGACTTACTAAATAAATAAAAAGAAAACTGCCATTGATGAAAAAAAAAGAAGCTATTTTTATAGAAGCAGATTTGCTGTGTGTTAAAGTTGTATTCTACCGAGTTATGGAACCAAAGAGGCCACGAGGTTTAACTTCTGAACCACGTTCTTGTTGTTGTTGGTGACGTAAAGAGGCCTAAACACTGTATCAGGGTATAATATCATCCATAATCTGATTAATCTCTTTTCTATTTTGTACCTAGACATGGAATATTTCATATTTTTTCATCAAATTACTTAAATATTCCTAGTTTTTTGTTGTTGTTTTTTTTTTTGTTAGAGTCATTTGGAGTCCACCAAACGCCATCTGATCCCTGTACAGTCCATGATGTAACATATCAATATGCTTTTCAAATATTTTGTTCTTTGTAATTGTTGGAAAATAAATTTCTTATTACCAGTTTTATGGATTTGTTGTTGTGTCGTGAGAATTAAAAACAAATGGTACGCTGTAAAAAATTAAACATTACTATTGAGTCCAAGATTGAGAAGAATTATCTAATTTCATTTGAAGATAATTTGACTTATTTGAAGTTTAAAAGAACGTTTTTCTTTAGTCTTGTTTTCTGAATCATCTTTCATTTGTAGATACGACAGATAAAAAGTCGGAAATTGTCTAAAATATGAGATAAAATGAGTGAATTATGAGATAAGTCAAATAATTTTATCTTATTTTAAGAAAAAAAACTAAATCTGCCAATAGAATTAGATTTATTAGGTTATTCTCTTCAAATCGTTTCTTAATTTGTGTCAAGACAAAAAAAACACTGTAAAAAATGGTGATTTTCGCCTTTTTCTTAAGATTAAATTCATGACTTTTTATGAAAATGCAGATATTTTACCTCATTATTCTGACTTTTAAACCTAAAATTCTTTAAAAAATGTAAAATAGATCAAAGGTTTTGATAAAAAGTCAGAATTATGAGATAAAAAAAATAAAACAATCAATCTTATTTATAAGAAACACGACTAAATTGACCAAAATCAAGAAAAAGACAATGTTTATATTTAAATATTTTACCATTTTTATAGTTTTTTTTTTATAGTTTTTTTAGTTTTTCTATTATTTTCAGAATAATAACAACATTAAAAAATAAGATTAAATTGAATGAAATCAAGAAATACCATTTAAGCCAATGAAATAAGGCATTTTTATGAACATTTATTTTTTAGATTCTGGTCAATATAATCTTAAATATATCTAAATAATAATATAGAATTATTTGACTTTGTCTTTTTATCATAATTCTGACATTTTAATCCCAAAATTATTGAAAAACGTCAAATAAATAAAAGGGAAATATCTTATATTTAGTATAATGAGCCCAATATAGAGTAGAATTAACTTGACTCTAGTAATAATAATATAAAATATTTGATAATAATTATAAGAAAAAAAAGAATGAAAATAAGAATTTTACTTATTTCAAGTTTAAAATATTTGAATTTAATTTAGATTTAATTGGAGTGATTTATCATGAGGATATTTATAGACTCTCTGCTAAAGTCAGATAACGAGGTATTTGTTCCTCGTTAGTCGACGCCTGTGGATAAAGTTTTTAGTGTTTTTTTTCTTTTTGCAGCTGTCAGATTAACAGACGACTGGAGGCTGCTCCGACATCCACTGAGGATTATTTTACAGGACAAACATCAGGAGGAGACGCCTCCTCCTCCTCCTCCTCCTCCTGTTTAATTGTTGCCGTGGCAGCGTTTGACCCCAGAGGTCAAACACTTGACCCCTGGAATCCTGCTGAGATCCACTCAGGTATAATTAGCCTGTTGACAGCCTTTGTGCTGCTGAGGAGACGAGTTCTCATGGTTCTCCATGTTCTGTCTCTAATTAACTTAAAGAAATACTCCACAGTCGTTTAAACAACTATTTACAGCGTCCATGAATACGTTTCTGTCGTTTATTCAGGAGGAAATGTCCAAATCCTCTGGTTGCAGCTTCTTCTCTGGTTACTTCCTGCTGTTTTACTGTCTCTGTAATAATAAAGTGATGCTGTTGGTCACAGCTTCACATTCTATCACATGGAACAGGAAATACTGTGTGTGTGAATGACAGGTTGATGATATCATTATTTATAATTATTATTATTATTATCAATCATTGTTAGAATTAACCATCATTATTAGAATTAACCATCATTATTAGAATTAACCATCATTATTACAACCAATCACTAGTATCACTGTAATCAATCATTGTTACTGTCATCAATCATTGTTATTTCAATAGGAATGGATCAGGCAACAGTACAAATAATGTTACTGTAATACTTTAAATATGTAGTACTCATCTACTGTTACTGTAATACTTTAAATATGTAGTACTCATCTACTTTTACTGTAATACTTTAAATACATAGTACTCATCTACTTTTACTGTAATACTTTAAATATGTAGTACTGATCTACTGTTACTGTAATACTTTAAATATGTAGTACTAGTTTACTTTTACTGTAATACTTTAAATATGTAGTACTAGTTTACTTTTACTGTAATACTTTAAATATGTAGTACTAGTTTACTGTTACTGTAATACTTTAAATATGTAGTACTAGTTTACTGTTACTGTAATACTTTAAATATGTAGTACTAGTTTACTGTTACTGTAATACTTTAAATATGTAGTACTAGTTTACTGTTACTGTAATACTTTAAATATGTAGTACTAGTTTACTGTTACTGTAATACTTTAAATATGTAGTACTAGTTTACTGTTACTGTAATACTTTAAATATGTAGTACTAGTTTACTGTTACTGTAATACTTTAAATATGTAGTACTAGTTTACTTTTACTGTAATACTTTTAATATGTAGTACTGATCTACTTTTACTGTAATACTTTAAATATGTAGTACTAGTTTACTGTTACTGTAATACTTTAAATATGTAGTACTAGTTTACTTTTACTGTAATACTTTAAATATGTAGTACTAGTTTACTTTTACTGTAATACTTTAAATATGTAGTACTAGTTTACTTTTACTGTAATACTTTAAATATGTAGTACTAGTTTACTTTTACTGTAATACTTTAAATATGTAGTACTAGTTTACTTTTACTGTAATACTTTAAATATGTAGTACTAGTTTACTTTTACTGTAATACTTTAAATATGTAGTACTAGTTTACTGTTACTGTAATACTTTAAATATGTAGTACTAGTTTACTGTTACTGTAATACTTTAAATATGTAGTACTAGTTTACTGTTACTGTAATACTTTAAATATGTAGTACTAGTTTACTTTTACTGTAATACTTTAAATATGTAGTACTAGTTTACTTTTACTGTAATACTTTAAATATGTAGTACTAGTTTACTTTTACTGTAATACTTTAAATATGTAGTACTAGTTTACTTTTACTGTAATACTTTAAATATGTAGTACTAGTTTACTTTTACTGTAATACTTTAAATATGTAGTACTGATCTACTTTTACTGTAATACTTTAAATATGTAGTACTAGTTTACTTTTACTGTAATACTTTAAATATGTAGTACTAGTTTACTTTTACTGTAATACTTTAAATATGTAGTACTAGTTTACTGTTACTGTAATACTTTAAATATGTAGTACTAGTTTACTGTTACTGTAATACTTTAAATATGTAGTACTGATCTACTTTTACTGTAATACTTTAAATATGTAGTACTGATCTACTGTTACTGTAATACTTTAAATATGTAGTACTAGTTTACTGATACTGTAATACTTTAAATATGTAGTACTGATCTACTGTTACTGTAATACTTTAAATATGTAGTACTAGTTTACTGATACTGTAATACTTTAAATATGTAGTACTCATCTACTGTTACTGTAATACTTTAAATATGTAGTACTCATCTACTTTTACTGTAATACTTTAAATATGTAGTACTCATCTACTTTTACTGTAATACTTTAAATACATAGTACTAGTTTACTGTTACTGTAATACTTTAAATATGTAGTACTAGTTTACTGTTACTGTAATACTTTAAATATGTAGTACTAGTTTACTTTTACTGTAATACTTTAAATATGTAGTACTAGTTTACTTTTACTGTAATACTTTAAATACGTAGTACTAGTTTACTTTTACTGTAATACTTTAAATATGTAGTACTCATCTACTGTTACTGTAATACTTTAAATATGTAGTACTCATCTACTTTTACTGTAATACTTTAAATATGTAGTACTAGTTTACTGTTACTGTAATACTTTAAATATGTAGTACTAGTTTACTTTTACTGTAATACTTTAAATATGTAGTACTAGTTTACTTTTACTGTAATACTTTAAATATGTAGTACTAGTTTACTTTTACTGTAATACTTTAAATATGTAGTACTAGTTTACTTTTACTGTAATACTTTAAATATGTAGTACTAGTTTACTTTTACTGTAATACTTTAAATACGTAGTACTAGTTTACTTTTACTGTAATACTTTAAATATGTAGTACTCATCTACTGTTACTGTAATACTTTAAATATGTAGTACTCATCTACTTTTACTGTAATACTTTAAATATGTAGTACTAGTTTACTGTTACTGTAATACTTTAAATATGTAGTACTAGTTTACTGTTACTGTAATACTTTAAATATGTAGTACTAGTTTACTGTTACTGTAATACTTTAAATATGTAGTACTAGTTTACTGTTACTGTAATACTTTAAATATGTAGTACTGATCTACTTTTACTGTAATACTTTAAATATGTAGTACTGATCTACTGTTACTGTAATACTTTAAATATGTAGTACTAGTTTACTGATACTGTAATACTTTAAATATGTAGTACTCATCTACTGTTACTGTAATACTTTAAATATGTAGTACTCATCTACTTTTACTGTAATACTTTAAATATGTAGTACTCATCTACTTTTACTGTAATACTTTAAATACATAGTACTAGTTTACTGTTACTGTAATACTTTAAATATGTAGTACTAGTTTACTGTTACTGTAATACTTTAAATATGTAGTACTAGTTTACTTTTACTGTAATACTTTAAATATGTAGTACTAGTTTACTTTTACTGTAATACTTTAAATATGTAGTACTAGTTTACTTTTACTGTAATACTTTAAATACGTAGTACTAGTTTACTTTTACTGTAATACTTTAAATATGTAGTACTAGTTTACTTTTACTGTAATACTTTAAATACGTAGTACTAGTTTACTTTTACTGTAATACTTTAAATACGTAGTACTAGTTTACTTTTACTGTAATACTTTAAATACGTAGTACTAGTTTACTTTTACTGTAATACTTTAAATACGTAGTACTAGTTTACTGTTACTGTAATACTTTAAATATGTAGTACTCATCTACTGTTACTGTAATACTTTAAATATGTAGTACTCATCTACTTTTACTGTAATACTTTAAATATGTAGTACTAGTTTACTGATACTGTAATACTTTAAATATGTAGTACTCATCTACTGTTACTGTAATACTTTAAATATGTAGTACTCATCTACTTTTACTGTAATACTTTAAATATGTAGTACTCATCTACTTTTACTGTAATACTTTAAATACATAGTACTAGTTTACTGTTACTGTAATACTTTAAATATGTAGTACTAGTTTACTGTTACTGTAATACTTTAAATATGTAGTACTAGTTTACTTTTACTGTAATACTTTAAATATGTAGTACTAGTTTACTTTTACTGTAATACTTTAAATATGTAGTACTAGTTTACTTTTACTGTAATACTTTAAATACGTAGTACTAGTTTACTTTTACTGTAATACTTTAAATATGTAGTACTCATCTACTGTTACTGTAATACTTTAAATATGTAGTACTCATCTACTTTTACTGTAATACTTTAAATATGTAGTACTAGTTTACTGTTACTGTAATACTTTAAATATGTAGTACTCATCTACTGTTACTGTAATACTTTAAATATGTAGTACTCATCTACTGTTACTGTAATACTTTAAATATGTAGTACTAGTTTACTTTTACTGTAATACTTTAAATATGTAGTACTAGTTTACTGTTACTGTAATACTTTAAATATGTAGTACTAGTTTACTGTTACTGTAATACTTTAAATATGTAGTACTAGTTTACTGTTACTGTAATACTTTAAATATGTAGTACTAGTTTACTTTTACTGTAATACTTTAAATATGTAGTACTAGTTTACTGTTACTGTAATACTTTAAATATGTAGTACTAGTTTACTTTTACTGTAATACTTTAAATATGTAGTACTCATCTACTGTTACTGTAATACTTTAAATATGTAGTACTAGTTTACTTTTACTGTAATACTTTAAATATGTAGTACTAGTTTACTTTTACTGTAATACTTTAAATATGTAGTACTAATCTACTGTTACTGTAATACTTTAAATATGTAGTACTAGTTTACTTTTACTGTAATACTTTAAATATGTAGTACTAGTTTACTGTTACTGTAATACTTTAAATATGTAGTACTAGTTTACTTTTACTGTAATACTTTAAATATGTAGTACTAATCTACTGTTACTGTAATACTTTAAATATGTAGTACTAGTTTACTGTTACTGTAATACTTTAAATATGTAGTACTAGTTTACTGTTACTGTAATACTTTAAATACGTAGTACTAGTTTACTTTTACTGTAATACTTTAAATACGTAGTACTAGTTTACTTTTACTGTAATACTTTAAATACGTAGTACTAGTTTACTTTTACTGTAATACTTTAAATACGTAGTACTAGTTTACTGTTACTGTAATACTTTAAATATGTAGTACTCATCTACTGTTACTGTAATACTTTAAATATGTAGTACTCATCTACTTTTACTGTAATACTTTAAATATGTAGTACTAGTTTACTGATACTGTAATACTTTAAATATGTAGTACTCATCTACTGTTACTGTAATACTTTAAATATGTAGTACTCATCTACTTTTACTGTAATACTTTAAATATGTAGTACTCATCTACTTTTACTGTAATACTTTAAATACATAGTACTAGTTTACTGTTACTGTAATACTTTAAATATGTAGTACTAGTTTACTGTTACTGTAATACTTTAAATATGTAGTACTAGTTTACTTTTACTGTAATACTTTAAATATGTAGTACTAGTTTACTTTTACTGTAATACTTTAAATATGTAGTACTAGTTTACTTTTACTGTAATACTTTAAATACGTAGTACTAGTTTACTTTTACTGTAATACTTTAAATATGTAGTACTCATCTACTGTTACTGTAATACTTTAAATATGTAGTACTCATCTACTTTTACTGTAATACTTTAAATATGTAGTACTAGTTTACTGTTACTGTAATACTTTAAATATGTAGTACTCATCTACTGTTACTGTAATACTTTAAATATGTAGTACTCATCTACTGTTACTGTAATACTTTAAATATGTAGTACTAGTTTACTTTTACTGTAATACTTTAAATATGTAGTACTAGTTTACTGTTACTGTAATACTTTAAATATGTAGTACTAGTTTACTTTTACTGTAATACTTTAAATATGTAGTACTCATCTACTGTTACTGTAATACTTTAAATATGTAGTACTAGTTTACTTTTACTGTAATACTTTAAATATGTAGTACTAGTTTACTTTTACTGTAATACTTTAAATATGTAGTACTAATCTACTGTTACTGTAATACTTTAAATATGTAGTACTAGTTTACTTTTACTGTAATACTTTAAATATGTAGTACTAGTTTACTGTTACTGTAATACTTTAAATATGTAGTACTAGTTTACTTTTACTGTAATACTTTAAATATGTAGTACTAATCTACTGTTACTGTAATACTTTAAATATGTAGTACTAGTTTACTGTTACTGTAATACTTTAAATATGTAGTACTAGTTTACTGTTACTGTAATACTTTAAATATGTAGTACTAGTTTACTTTTACTGTAATACTTTAAATATGTAGTACTAGTTTACTGTTACTGTAATACTTTAAATATGTAGTACTAGTTTACTTTTACTGTAATACTTTAAATATGTAGTACTCATCTACTGTTACTGTAATACTTTAAATATGTAGTACTAGTTTACTTTTACTGTAATACTTTAAATATGTAGTACTAGTTTACTTTTACTGTAATACTTTAAATATGTAGTACTAATCTACTGTTACTGTAATACTTTAAATATGTAGTACTAGTTTACTTTTACTGTAATACTTTAAATATGTAGTACTAGTTTACTGTTACTGTAATACTTTAAATATGTAGTACTAGTTTACTTTTACTGTAATACTTTAAATATGTAGTACTAATCTACTGTTACTGTAATACTTTAAATATGTAGTACTAGTTTACTGTTACTGTAATACTTTAAATATGTAGTACTAGTTTACTGTTACTGTAATACTTTAAATACGTAGTACTAGTTTACTTTTACTGTAATACTTTAAATACGTAGTACTAGTTTACTTTTACTGTAATACTTTAAATACGTAGTACTAGTTTACTTTTACTGTAATACTTTAAATACGTAGTACTAGTTTACTGTTACTGTAATACTTTAAATATGTAGTACTCATCTACTGTTACTGTAATACTTTAAATATGTAGTACTCATCTACTTTTACTGTAATACTTTAAATATGTAGTACTAGTTTACTGATACTGTAATACTTTAAATATGTAGTACTCATCTACTGTTACTGTAATACTTTAAATATGTAGTACTCATCTACTTTTACTGTAATACTTTAAATATGTAGTACTCATCTACTTTTACTGTAATACTTTAAATACATAGTACTAGTTTACTGTTACTGTAATACTTTAAATATGTAGTACTAGTTTACTGTTACTGTAATACTTTAAATATGTAGTACTAGTTTACTTTTACTGTAATACTTTAAATATGTAGTACTAGTTTACTTTTACTGTAATACTTTAAATATGTAGTACTAGTTTACTTTTACTGTAATACTTTAAATACGTAGTACTAGTTTACTTTTACTGTAATACTTTAAATATGTAGTACTCATCTACTGTTACTGTAATACTTTAAATATGTAGTACTCATCTACTTTTACTGTAATACTTTAAATATGTAGTACTAGTTTACTGTTACTGTAATACTTTAAATATGTAGTACTCATCTACTGTTACTGTAATACTTTAAATATGTAGTACTCATCTACTGTTACTGTAATACTTTAAATATGTAGTACTAGTTTACTTTTACTGTAATACTTTAAATATGTAGTACTAGTTTACTGTTACTGTAATACTTTAAATATGTAGTACTAGTTTACTGTTACTGTAATACTTTAAATATGTAGTACTAGTTTACTGTTACTGTAATACTTTAAATATGTAGTACTAGTTTACTTTTACTGTAATACTTTAAATATGTAGTACTAGTTTACTGTTACTGTAATACTTTAAATATGTAGTACTAGTTTACTTTTACTGTAATACTTTAAATATGTAGTACTCATCTACTGTTACTGTAATACTTTAAATATGTAGTACTAGTTTACTTTTACTGTAATACTTTAAATATGTAGTACTAGTTTACTTTTACTGTAATACTTTAAATATGTAGTACTAATCTACTGTTACTGTAATACTTTAAATATGTAGTACTAGTTTACTTTTACTGTAATACTTTAAATATGTAGTACTAGTTTACTGTTACTGTAATACTTTAAATATGTAGTACTAGTTTACTTTTACTGTAATACTTTAAATATGTAGTACTAATCTACTGTTACTGTAATACTTTAAATATGTAGTACTAGTTTACTGTTACTGTAATACTTTAAATATGTAGTACTAGTTTACTTTTACTGTAATACTTTAAATATGTAGTACTAATCTACTTTTACTGTAATACTTTAAATATGTAGTACTAGTTTACTTTTACTGTAATACTTTAAATATGTAGTACTAGTTTACTTTTACTGTAATACTTTAAATATGTAGTACTAGTTTACTTTTACTGTAATACTTTAAATATGTAGTACTGATCTACTGTTACTGTAATACTTTAAATATGTAGTACTGATCTACTGTTACTGTAATACTTTAAATACATAGTACTAATCTACTTTTACTGTAATACTTTAAATACATAGTACTCATCTACTGTTACTGTAATACTTTAAATACATAGTACTCATCTACTGTTACTGTAATACTTTAAATACATAGTACTCATCTACTTTTACTGTAATACTTTAAATACATAGTACTCATCTACTGTTACTGTAATACTTTAAATACATAGTACTCATCTACTTTTACTGTAATACTTTAAATACATAGTACTCATCTACTTTTACTGTAATACTTTAAATACATTCTACTTTTACTGTAATACTTCAAATAAAACTCATAGTACTAATGTACTTTTACTGTAATACTTTAAATACAACTTTAAATAAAACAGAGGTAGTACAACTACTTCCTCTGCAGTAAATACTGGTAGTACTACTTGTAGTAGCTCCAGCTGATGAACCAGAGGTAGTACTACTACTTCCTCTGCAGTAAATACTGGTAGTACTACTTGTAGTAGCTCCAGCTGATGAACCAGAGGTAGTACTACTACTTCCTCTGCAGTAAATACTGGTAGTACTACTTGTAGTAGCTCCAGCTGATGAACCAGAGGTAGTACTACTACTTCCTCTGTAGTAAATACCGGTAGTACTACTTGTAGTAGCTCCAGCTGATGAACCAGAGGTAGTACTACTACTTCCTCTGCAGTAAATACTGGTAGTACTACTTGTAGTAGCTCCAGCTGATGAACCAGAGGTAGTACTACTACTTCTTCTGCAGTAAATACTGGTAGTACTACTTGTAGTAGCTCCAGCTGATCAACCAGAGGTAGTACTACTACTTCCTCTGCAGTAAATACTGGTAGTACTACTTGTAGTAGCTCCAGCTGATCAACCAGAGGTAGTACTACTACTTCTTCTGCAGTAAATACTGGTAGTACTACTTGTAGTAGCTCCAGCTGATGAACCAGAGGTAGTACTACTACTTCCTCTGCAGTAAATACTGGTAGTACTACTTGTAGTAGCTCCAGCTGATGAACCAGAGGTAGTACTACTACTTCCTCTGCAGTAAATACTGGTAGTACTACTACTCTGCTGCAGTTTTTTGTGTTTTCCCGGCGATATTCCCGATAATCCGTGGGAACATGGAGGTGAAGTGGCCGGAGAGGCCTGGTCTATTCAGCCCAGAGCTGCAGGAACGTCACTTCACTTGACAGTAATGTGACGCTTTTATTTTGGCGAGGCCAAAGACTTTCCAGAAACACCCCAAAAAAAGAACGAGTAAAGGCCTTTTGAGTTGGAGGAGAATAATAAAAGAGTAAAAGTAGAGAAACATAGTGAAATATAATATAATCATACAAGTATGATTTAATAACATGTTCAAATCTATTAAATAAACCAGATAAAACATGGAACATTTACAAGGGTTACAGTAGATTATCATTATTATAATTATATGTGTTTATTATATATATATAATTACCGTCATGTTTTAGCCTGTAATCAGAAACTGAGACAAAAAAAAACAGGACTTCTGAGAGGTTGTGATGTCACAACTATACAGACACCGCCCGCCATTCACAACCATTCAAATCAGGTTCATTATTTCAATGAGAAGGATAAAAACAAGCTGTTGTTTAGAGCTTCAGAAAGGAAATGTTAAACTAGATTCGGATGATTTTTGCTTCTTAAAACCTAAGAAGAATGTTTTTTGTGACATCACAACTTCGTAGGTCGCTGTTCAAAGAATAAGAGGTCGAGGATCTGGCTGTGAGGGGCGTCGCCGCTCGTTCTCATGAGTTTCTGGTGGAGAATGACTGGAATGTTCCACTGCACTTATCAAAATATGCAGGTTTGTATCTCGGGGTTTTTTCCTCTTTCAGCCGGAGCATCAACAGCTTTTCTCGGAGTTTTCCTCCCGCTGGGAAACTAAAAACGAGGAACCGACACCGCCGACGTTTTCTCTGAGGGCAAGAACGCCGCCGTCGTAAAAACGTGATTGACGCCTCCAAATCAGTACAAATGAGGACGAGCCGGATAAACATTTGTCAAACTTACTACAGGACATTGAAAAGTTTGAAAAAAAGGCATGGTCTGGCTTTGAATGTCAAAAGTGTCATGGTATTTCCAGGTTTTCCAAGGAATTCCTAGGTCATCCCAGATCTGTCAAGGTCTTTGGGATCATCTTATTCTTGTGGAGTTATTATATTTAGCTTATTTGAATATGTTTCACCTCTCATCCAAGAGTCTTTTTTAGGTATTCCAAGGTATTTCCAGGTATTCCAAGGAATTCCAAGGTCCATGAAGGTTCTCAGTTGTCCAGGTCATCTTATTCTTATGGAGTTGTACAAAAAACAAGTGGTCTTCTTAGCTTGGTTGAACAAGACAAGACAACATACAAGAGACTTTTTCAGGTATTCCACGGTATTTCCAGGTATTCCCAAATATTCTACATTTTTCCAAGGAATTCCAAGGTATTCCAAGGTCCATGAAGGTTCTCAATCATCTAGGTCATCTTATTCTTGTGGAGCTTATTTGAAGATGTTTTACCTCTCTTCCAAAAGTCTTTTTTTTTTAGGTATTTCCAAGTATTCCAAGGAATTCCAAGGTATCCCAAGGTCCATGAAGGTTCTCAGTTGTCCAGGTCATTTTATTCTTGTGGAGTTGTATAAAAAAAACTGGACTTCTTCCCTTGGTCCAAGAGGCTTCTTCAGGTATTCCAAGGTATTTCCAGGTATTCCAAGCTAAGATTTTCCAAGGTATTCCAAGGTCTATATAGGTTCTCAGTCATCTGGCTCATCTTATTCTTGTGGAGTTGTAGAGAAAAGCAACTAGATTTCTTCACTTGTTTGAAGACATTTCACCTCTCATCCAAGAGGCTTCTTCGGGTATTCCAAGGTATTTCCAGGTATTCCAAGGTTCATTGTTTATCCAGTCCACTTTTTCATCTCATTATCGGACCATATTCCGATTCTAAACACTGTCACGGTTCATTTTTCATATTTTCACATCTTTCAAGCCTGCCAGAACTTCCCATAAATGGTCTAAAAGTTTGAGGATCCAAAAAAAATGCTTCCATGCTACAAAGCAACCAAACCAAGGTAAAGACCACCTGAACCAAGACCATGTCAAGAATGAGATTTTGAGAGGTTGAGACCAAGTCAAAACCAAAAGAGATGAGTGGTTATAATGGTCACAGCTTAGAAAAGATTTGTTCTTGGTGCATTTAAAGCCAAGTGTTTTACATCCAGTCACAGTAAAGATGTTGATATCAACCAACCAACCATCCAATCAATCTAAAACTGAGATAAACATAAGTATAATGTCAGAAATAAGTATAATTTCTCCAAAATTACCTAAATTGAAAAACAAGGCTGAAACGAACGACTATTTTAATAGTTGGTTAATTCAATGATTAGTGAAACAATTAATCAATTAGTTGATTGGTTCAGAAAATGGTGTAAAATGTGGATCAGTGTTTCCAAAGCTGAAGATTCAACCTAAAATGTCTTTTTTTGTCCACAACCCAAAGATCATCAGTTTATTATTATAAAGACTAAAAAAACAGGAAATAATCAGAGAAGAGAAGCTGGAACCAGAGAATTTAGACGTTTTCTTCTGAAAAATGACTCAAATTGATTCAGAAATATTTTGATGATTAATGTAATAGTTGGCCGCTCTACTACAAACTAAATTCTAAGTACATGGAAACCTCCCAGGAAACTAGACGGTAATTGAAATCTCTGTGTTATTAAAGTGCCCATAAAAAATGGAGAATAAATCCTGAGTTGAGTACATGTGTACTTTAGAAAATACCTTCATACCATCTAGCTTCCTGGTCGGGTTCATAACTTAACACGAACTGTCTACGTGTTTAGGGGCCTTCCTAACACTTCTTTACCTCTCGATTCCTACTAAACAGGTAATTAGAAGACTGTCAAACAAGTAGAATTCAACCTTATCAAAAAGACAATGCTTGTTGAGACAGTTTGGGGTTTTACCAGCCTTCAGATGATGAGTTAAAACCCTTCGTCTGGATCAGCAGTTTGTTGTTCAGATGCCTCCTGACTCAGGGTTCAGGCATCCACTTCACCCTCCGGGTCTCAGGTCTCGCGTCCCGCCCCAAAAACCACTTGTGGACGCTAAGTGTTTGATGCTTTGGGAGGCAGTCGCCAGTCTGAGCGTCTCAACTCCAAAAATAGCTGTAAAAAAAAAAAAAAAAAGAAGAAGAAGAAGCTGAGGCCTCAGAGTCACAACAGCAGCTTCTCCTTGATGTAATGTTTGAGTTTGTTCTGTACCAACATGCACGACAAATGGATCTTAATGTGTTTTATTGGCCGAATTTGTTACCGTTAGCTACAGAGGCTCTAACGTTAGCTTCAGAGACTCTAATGTCAACTTTAGAGACTCTAAAGTTAGCTTCAGGGGTTCTAACATGAGCCTTGGAGGCTCTAAAATTAGCTTCAGAGGATCCAAGGTTAGCGTCAGAGGTCTAACATTTACTTCAGAGGCTCTAACTTTAGCTTCAGGGGATCTAACATCAGCTTCAGAGGCTCTAATGTTAGCTTCAGATTCTGGGTTATTGTTAGTTTCAGAGGATTTAATATTACCTTCAGCGGCTCTAACGTTAGCTTCAGAAGATTTATTGTTAGCTTTAGAGGATCTAACGTTAACATCTGAGCATAAAGTTACTTTCAGAGACTCTAATGTCAAATTCTGAGGTTAAAACATTAGCTTTAGAGATTCTAGCATTGGCTTCAGAGGAGCTATTGTTACCTTCAGAGGTTCTGTGTTAACACTAGCTTCAGAGACTCTTCAACTTCAACTTCAGAAACTCTAAGGTAAACCTCAGAGGATCTAACATGAGCTTCAGAGACTTTAACATTAGCTTCAAAGACTAACGTTAGCTTCAGAGGTTCTGACGTTAACGTCAGAGACTCTAACGTCAGATTCAGAGGTTGTAAAGTTAGCTTCAGAGAATCTAACATAACCTTAAGAGGATCTATTGTTAGCTTCAGAGGTTCTGTGTTAACATTAGCTTCAGAGACTCTAATGTTAGCTTCAGAGTTAACATTAGCTTGAGAGCTTCTGAGTTAACGTTAGCTTCAGAGTCTTTGTGTCATCAATATTTTCAATATCTTAATAGCTCTGTGCTAACGTTAGCTTCAGGGGCTCTGTGCTAATTCAGTCTTTTACTTTAAACATTTTTTGTCAAACGTTTCTATTACTGGGACGTTCGTCAGGTCTGAATATTTACTTCTATAAAATGGAAACCACAGATATTTTTATTAATAATTGTTTCCAGTGACGACCTGAACGTTTGCTGCTGCTGCAGAAACAGAACTTTCCTTTATTTAATCAGGACGTTTACATGAAGCCTGCACGTCTGAACAATGTTTAACTTTAATCCAGAAACACATATTTTCTCAGCCAAAACCATAAAATACAGAAACATTTGTATTAACACGCGGAAATGTAAGAAACTCCTGCAGCTGGAAGTGTAGAGAGTGAAAGTCTTATGATGTTTGATGATTCAGTTCTGCAGCTTTGTGATTTCACAATAAAACACCAGAACGTGTTGTTTTAGTATTTCAGCCCCACTGCAGATTAACATCTGATGAATCAGGGATAATTTTACATGCAGTCAGGAAAAAAAAGTCTTCAATCAAGTCTTCTTGACTTTTTCAAAATGTCAAGCTTCTGTTTTTCAAAATAAGAGTCCTATTTATAACAAAAAATGTTCATGCGGCTGCAGAGTTGAACCTCGGTTTCTGCTCATCATCACCTGATTAAATCACTGCGATGAATGAATCAGCTGATTTGCGATTTTTGAAGTGACGTCGGCCATCTTGGCGGGGTCTCGTTGTGGGCGTGGCTTCTAAACGCTCCAGATGGTTGGTTAAGCTGCCGCTGACCCGCGTCCTGCTTCATGAATATTAATGAGCAGCGAGGAGAAGCCTCATTCGAATATTCACGCATGAGAATGACGTCCCGGCCTCATGAATATTCAGACGGGTCGTTCTAATCTACTGGTTCAGAAGAGGAACCGTTAGCTTTTTTTTTTTCGGACTAGATAATGAGCTCCTCCTCCTCCTCCTCCTCTTCCTCCTCCTGTTTCTGTTTCCTGATTAAGGCCGATGCTGATCCTGGTGTTTCTAGGTCAGATGGAGACATACCAGGAGCATTAGAGCATCAAACCCCTCAGATAAAACACATCTTCTTCTGTCTATTCCGTTTATTCCATAACCTCCATGTTACCTTCCTTCTTTTTTTTTTTTTTTTTGCAGCATCTTTTCTGTATGAATCTAGGACAGAGCAGGTTGCAGGAGGCACAATGGGGCACAGTTCTGCTTTTCTTGGTAACTCCCAATTAGGCATTGTTCTCTCTCCCAATGTTTCTTTTGAATAATTGACGGTAATTTAAAGTAAAAAAAAAAAAAAAAAAAAAGCAAATCCATTATCTAAATCAGGCCATGTGTGTCTCCAGGCTCGCGTCAATATTATTTGACACCTTCAGCGTTTCCCTGGTGACGCCTCGGCACATTTTCTGTTTTTATTGGGTACAAAAACTCCAAAAACCAAGTATAGAAGATGTGATTTAATTAGAATTAGGGCTAAAATTAAAGGTAAATTATAGGAAAACATCAAATCTGTCCAGTCATAGTTGTGGTTGGACTTGTACGACAAGTTTCAACATATTTGCATTTTGTTGCTTTGTACTTGTGACTTGTGACAATAAAGTTGAATCTAATCTAAATAAAAAACGGTACCTTTCTCCTCCTTTTCCTCCCTGTAACCCTGTAGAAAGGCGTGTTCCTTAAACTAGCTTTTCATGTCCAGGCAGGTTGGGTCTTGTCTCGGTCCTCGTCTCTTTGAATGAAGTGTGTTTTTTGTTGGTTTTTGGCTGGTTCATCACTTACAGGGCTCGTCTATATTCTGTCTCATTAGTTCTGCAGATCTGGGCCCCAGGACCTGATTACTGGGTCTGTTTTAGAGGCCCCCCCTCCCCATTATTCCTCAAAATGGTTCAGTCCAGATGCTGTTGGATCCAGTGGCTAACGGCTAATTTGACAGTTAGCTAGCAGCTAGCTACATGGAAGAAACCAGTCAAACTAGTCATTTATCACACCACTTGTTCGACATTAGTCCAGAATCAGCCTCTTTCATAACAGTAAGATCAGACCTAATGATGGTTAACGAGCTCTAACGATGGGCGTTACCATAGCAACAGTGACAAGGGGGAGGGAGGACATTAATTTACTTTATGTATATATTTAAATAAATATGAAACACTGCTCTAACTACTGTTATTACTTTAATATCATTGTTTAAAACAGTTAAACATGATTAGGGCTCAAGACAAGTTGCAAAGGAGAATCAAAAAATTCAGAATGCTAATGGAAATTAGCGCATATATGATAATTTGAGTGGCTTTTATTTTGGAATATATAGCTGCGATCACTTTTTAACAGACTTTGCAGTTTATGTGTTGAATTGTCCCTTTAAAGATATTTTACCAGGTAATAAAGGCTGTGTTGGTTCTAATTTAGAGCACACCAAAATTTGTACTTAATGTGAAACTCTCAAATCAATGGTCTCCGTAGACTTTGAGGTCGACCACATTTAATCTTTAAAAGTAGAGAATTTAGTGAAGACCATGAGGTTTAGTGAAACATCTTGACTGGTCTGAAACTCTTTAACTTTATTAACAAACGTTAAATAAATTTGAGGAGTCAGAAACAAGGCACTAAATTACTGGACTATTTTGAACTGTTGGGACTTTCAGGACCAGGACAAGATGTTTCTGCTGTTGATGATTCTCCAAAAAACCCCAAAAACTGAGGGTGTTTTTCCACAATTTGATTCAAAATCCAACAAAAAGAGCTGGTCTTGGTTGTGGTGTGAAAGCGTTTTTTTTTAGATGATTCAGACGTCTGGACGAATGACAGGAAGTTCCAGGAGAACCAGAACAAGGATAAATGAGCCTCAGTAGCAGCTGGAAAAAAGGATGGAGGCCGAGTTTATAAACTTCACTTCCTGCATTGGCGCTTGGTGTAAACCCTGAGGTTCACAATCATTAAATATGGACACGACTCCAAGATGGATCCACCAAACGTTCAGGATCCTCCAAAAAAACCCCGACAAACGCACCCGCCGACCTCCAAAAACTCCCCCCCCCCACGCCGCCGTAGAAACCCGAGTCGTCCGGGTCAGAGCGGCGCTTGTTTCTCGTCAGTTCTCCTCCGAGTTATCCTGTCAAACTGTTGAAACATAACTCTGCTGCCGCTCCGCTGCACTTTCTGCATTTTTAATCGCCTGTTTGCTCACTTCACGGGACCATGAAGCAGCCGGAGCAGCCGTCGGCCTGCGGACGCCTTGTTTTTCTGCCTCACACCTGGTTCGGATTGGACTGTGTTGCCTCTTTTTCTCTTTTTTTTTTTCCCCTTTCCTTCTCTGTTCATTAGCGACACAATGACTGCAGCCCACGTGCATCTCATCCCACCTCGCCCACCTCACATCACGGGTCAGCAACGAGCCGCCCCGCTATTTTTAAGGTCAAGGCCTCCCAGTCGGCTAATCTCCTGGTATGAGTGACTTCACCGGTTAAGAAGGCGCTCGCCAGAAGATTGTACAGCACGTATAATTAAGAAGCTTAGATGAATTTGTGCAGCGGCACAAAAACGCTATTATGGTCTTAGCGTGGATTTGGAGTTGAATTATTTTGGTTCTAGCCACACTTAGCAGATTATTTGGTGAATAGCTGTGGGACAGTGAGGTGGACGTTAAACTCAGAGCTCTGAACTGGAAGAACAGGAGCTGAAAGATTCATGAGCACAGTTTGTTTTTCCAAAAGACTCATGATGTTAAAATGCACACAAAAAAAGGCTGAGGGCTGCTGGTTCACTGGATTTTATGAAGAAAAACATTCACATCATGTCTTCATCCTGTTACAGTATAGTGTTACTCCGCTTTATAAAGAATAAGAGGAAGAAAAAACTCATTAAAATGCTTAAGAACGCACCGAAACTCTTCTGAACTCGTCAGGTCTCATCAGAACTCCTCATACCTCACAAAAACTCTTGAGAACTCATCAGAACTCCCTAAAACTCTTCAGAGCTCAATGAAACTCATCAAACTCACAAAAACTCTTTACCAGATCTCAACAAAAATCGTCAAAACTGACCAAAACTCATCAAATTCCTCCCAAAAATCTTCACCAATGTTCAAAACTCACCGAAACACTTCCTAACTTCATGAGCACAGTTTGTTTTTCCGAAAGACTTGTGATGTTAAAGTGCAGGGGGGCTGCTGGTTCACTGGATTTTATGAAGAAAAACATTCCGTCAAGTCTTCATCCTGTTACAGTATAGTGTTACTCAGCTTCTTAAAGAATAAGAGGAAGAAAAAAAACTCATCAAAACTCTTCTGAAGTCGTCAGATCTCAACGGAACTCATCAAACCTCATTAGAACTCACCAAACCTCATTAGAACTCAACGGAACTCAAACCTCAACAGAAATCAAACTTACCAAAACTCTTCAGAACTCACCAGAAATTGTCAGAATTCATCAAAACACACCAAAAGTCATCAAAACTCACCAGAACGCATTAATCAAAACTCACCAAAATGCTTCAGAACTCATCAAACCTCATTAGAACTCAATAAAACTCATCAAAACCCCCCAGAACTCACCAGAACTCACCAAAACCTCTTCAGAACTTTGGAAAACTCATCAAAACACTTCAAAGGTCACCAAAACTCATCCAAACTCACCAGAACATTTGAGATCTCACCAAAACTCACCAGAAGGTATAATTAAGAAGCTTAGATGAACTCGTGCAGCGGCACAAAAACGCTATTATGGTCTCAGCGTGGATTTGGAGTTGAATTATTTTGGTTCTAGCCACACTTAGCAGGTTATTTGGTGAATAGCTGTGGGACAGTGAGGTGGACGTTAAACTCAGAGCTCTGAACTGGAAGAACAGGAGCTGAAAGATTCATGAGCACAGTTTGTTTTTCCAAAAGACTCATGATGTTAAAATGCACACAAAAAAAGGCTGAGAGCTGCTGGTTCACTGGATTTTATGAAGAAAAACATTCACATCATGTCTTCATGATTTTACAGTAGATGAGGGGATTTGATCCCTGATGATGCTAAATTATCAAATATAGTGATTCCAGGAGATATTGTAAATGATTTTAGTGTTACTCAGCTTCTTAAAGAATGATCATTCTCATCAAAATTCACGTTTTTGAAAGAGGTTTTGTAAATTCTTAAGAGTTTTGGGGGAGTTCTGAAGACTTTTGGTAAAACTTCTCACAGAGTTTCACTCCAATGAAGGTTCAAATGATCAAATGATTCACCAAAAATCAATAATTAAAGAAAAAGTCCAACAATTATACACAAGTTGATGTGTTTGAGGTTCCATGTTCTTCTTCATCCATAACAAATCTGTCAGCATCGTCGCTAAAACCAGGCCAAGTCAACTTCCCGTCAACTAAATAAGCCTTTCTGTTCTGGAGTTCTAATGAGTTCTGGTGGGTTCTAAAGGTAAAGTCTGAAGAGTTTTTGATAAGTTTTGTTGGGTTATGAAGAGTTTCAATGAGTTCTGGTGAGTTTTAGTGAGTTCTGAAGTGTTTGCTTTGAATAAAGGTTCAAATAATCCAATATTTCACCAATGTATTTACTGCAGTAAGTAAGTACTGCAGTAAAACTTCATGAGCTTGTTGTCGTTGAAGTATATAAGTTGTAGTAGGATTTTTCATGCAGGACTTTTACCTACCAGTATTTTTACATTGTTGTATTGGTACTTTTACTGCAGTAAAATATGATTCTTCAAGCTGCACAGTTTGATTGGTAAATGAAGTCTGGCCAGGCCAAAACCAGACCAACACCAGGCATAAACCAGACCAAAACTAGGCCAAAACCAGACCAAAACTAGGCCAAAACCAGACCAACACCAGGCCAAAACTAGCCCAACACCAGAACAAACCAGACCAAAACTAGGCCAAAAACCAGACCAACACCAGGCCAAAACCTGGCCAACACCAGGCCAAAACCAGGCCAAAAACCCGACCAACACCAGGCCAAAACCAGACCAAAAACCCGACCAACACCAGGCCAAAACCAGACCAAAAACCCGACCAACACCAGGCCAAAACCAGACCAACACCAGGCCAAAACCTGGCCAACACCAGGCCAAAACCAGACCAAAAACCCGACCAACACCAGGCCAAAACCAGACCAAAAACCCGACCAACACCAGGCCAAAACCAGACCAACACCAGCCCAAAACCAGACCAAGACCAGGTCAAAACCAGACCAACACCAAAACAAACCAGACCAACACCAGGCCAAAATCAGACCAACACCAGAACAAACCAGACCAACACCAGGCCAAAACCAGACCAACACCAGCCCAAAACCAGACCAAGACCAGGTCAAAACCAGACCAACACCAAAACAAACCAGACCAACACCAGGCCAAAATCAGACCAACACCAGAACAAACCAGACCAACACCAGGCCAAAACCAGACCAACACCAGGCCGAGCCAACCTCCTGTGAACTATTTGAACCTTGTCTTGTTATCTAGGCATTTTTCATTAGCACCTAACCTGGTAGGAGCATGTGTTAACATGTGTGAAAATAAAGAAAGTGACACACACACACACACATCGACACACACCAACACACACAGGAGAGATGGCAACGATTCAAGGAGGCAGCTATTAAGGGAGCTTTACTCCATTCTGTTCCAATTCATTACGGAGTGAAACGCTCTGACATCACTCGCAGCTTGTGTTCATACAGATCTCGGCCCCGGACCCCGACATCTCATTGGAGGCCGGTTGAGCAAACATTGGCAAGGACGCCGGCCCTTTAACCGACGGCTGTGGATGTTCTTTTTCCCTCTTCGCATAAACAGCCAGCGAGGACGGGACAGGGTGTTTAGCCGCAATCACCGCCCGTCATAATTTATGTTAATATATGCCCGGGTGTATATTTACTTTAAACGCGGCCTGATAAGGATCATGTGGCGTGTTTCTGGCCGGCGTTGGCGAGTACAATTGGGAGATTTGTTGCGGGGGCTCCAGGGGCCCCGGCCGCCCCCCCGCCGGGTCCTGAACAGAGCGGCAGTGTCTCGGCCTCGGGCTCCGTCCATCACTCAGAGGCTGTCCATCACGGCCTGGAGTCCCCCGGGCGGATGAATGAGGGAACCGCGGCGGAGGTTCATTCACAAACATGACTCAGCAGCGTTTTTTTTTTGTTTGTGGAAGTCGAGCAGCACGCCGCCGCATCCCCCGCTGCTGCCTCCGACAGCAGGATTCATTTCTCACAACGGGTTGAAACTGTCATCACGCTGCAAAAAATGTTTCTATCAGGTAAAAATATAGTCCGTTCAGTCCAGGACTGAGTAGAATTGTCTTCAGATTCTTGATTTAGTTTCGTCTTATTATCATCTTCTCTGTTTAACTCACACATTTCACCTTAATCTTGGAAATAAAAAACAAAGATATAATTATACTCTATATTGGACTAATTTGACCAAAAACAAGATGTATTTATTTATTTTTTGCAGTGTAAACACTTGTTTCCTCACTAGATAAGATGCAAGTGGAGGAACCAAGAAGACAAACCCTGTTTTCCTGCAGTGATCTGAATTAATGACAGAGTTAAAGTCTCCAATGAAGCTTTAACTGACAGTAAAACACATCCTCATGATGTGAAGAACTTTAGGATTGTTACGTTCCTGCAGTAAAAGAATCAGACTTATTTCACATCAGCGTTTAAGTGTTTAGCAGAAACCCAGCACATGACTGACTGAAGGATCTGAGAAACAGAGGAGGCCGTCAAGTGGGTGCTTCATGAACATCCTCATGAACGTCTTCATAAACGTCTTCATAAATGTCTTCATAAACATCTTCATAAACATCTTCATAAACATCTTCATGAAGGTCTTCAGAAATGTCTTCATGAACGTCTTCATAAAACGTCTCCATGAACATCTTCATAAACATCTTCATAAACGTCTTCATAAACATCTTCATGAACGTCTTTATAAACGTCTTCATAAACATCTTCATGAACGTCTTTATAAACGTCTTCATAAACATCTTCATGAACGTCTTTATAAACGTCTTCATAAACATCTTCATGAACGTCTTTATAAACGTCTTCATAAACATCTTCATGAAGGTCTTCAGAAATGTCTTCACAAGCCTTTTCACAAACGTCTTCACCAACTTCATCAACATCTTCATGAATGTCTTCATGACCATTTTCACAAACATCTTCACAAACGTCTTCAAGAACATCTTCATGTTCAATATCTTCACGAACATCTTCAACGTCCTACATGAACGTCTATACAAATGTCTTCACAAACGTTTTGATGAGCTTCTAAATGAACATCTTCAAGAATGTCTACACAAGTATCTTCATAAACATCTTCAAGAAAGTCAACGCAAATGCCTTCATGGACGTTTTCATGAGCATCGACTTGAACGTCTTCACAAATATCTTCAAGAACGTCTTCATGAGTGTCTTCATGAACATCTTCATAAACATATTCACAAATGTCTTCACAAACGTCTTCACAAGCATCTTCACAACTATTTTCCAAAACATCTTCATGAGCATCTTCATGAACGTCTTCAGGAACATTTTCACAAGCGTCTTCACCAACTTCTTCATAAACGTCTTCATTCATTCGTCATTCATTTATCTAATCTGATTATTACTACTTCATAATGATGGGATGTTGTTTCATACACCTCTACTATGTGTGAAAGTACATAGAAATTAAACAATGCTGCATGTAAAAGCCTTCATTTACTTGTTAAACTACATGACGACTGGAACCTGGAACCTTTTCTGGAGCAGGGGACTTGATTTACAACCAAAAAGTCAAGCTAGTGTGCAGTTAATGCACTTTTCTGTAAAGCTCCAGGGATTCCAGCACTGTTTATAGCTTATATATATCTATATATCACAACTATAAAACTACTTCTACACCAGAAAAGAAGCAAACGGTGTTTAGTTTTGGGAACAAATACTTTTTCCACAAGATTTAGGATGCCAACCAAATGTTTGGATGGATGTTTTTCCATCAAAACAACGAATCCAATCAACTGTTAACTGTCTCCCACTCTGGATTTTCACAATAAATGCTCTGTTTTACTTTACTTTGTTTTATTTCATGTGACTCAGACCATAATCATATGGTTTGGAGCACAAACAGAATATGAATGATAATGACAAAATGAGGCAGTATTTTTAGCTGCTTGAGGTTTACTCTCAATCTGCAGAAGAGGCGAAGAATCTCTGCAGAATCATCTCTGGCAGGGGTGTCAAACATGCGGCACGGGGGCCGGAATCGGCCCACTCAAGGGTCCAATCCGGACCACTGGACCAGTTTATGTTTCGGCTTATGGTATGTTTTCTTTGTTCTATGTCTGCAGATCATTCATTGTTGTTTGTTTTAGCTCATTTAGAACCCCCTTTAAACCGGGAGGATTCCTCTCAAGGAGTTTATCCTACTCACTATATGTTAGGATGAAAAATGGTTTGGTTGTGACAGGAGAAACACAAACTCAGAGGCAGTTTTTCTCCTCCAAGCACAAACAGTGTTGGCCGAGATGTCAGGTTTCTGAGGAATAAATCACCATCAGAGGTGAGTCTCCCAATCAGGAGGCTGCTGCTCTGCAGCCTTCTAATCAGGCCTGAGAGCAGGACAGGAACCAGCTGCAGAAACCATATGAAAGAGAGCGTTTCATGAGAAAACAGGTGAGACGACTCTTCCAACGCCTTTGATGATCACAAGAAAACCAAAAAAAAAAAAACACAAGAAAAGGCTTCACCAGCTCTAAATCTGCAGCAGGCGTCAACATCCTCATCATCGGTTTCCTCCTGTTCTCAGCAGTGGAGCCGAGATGTTTCAGGATGCTGAAACGGTCCCGTATCTCTCAGTAACCAGAACAAGATGTGCTGTAGGTTGATGGGGGTTAGATTGACTTGGAGGAGGCGAAGGGGGAGAATCGGGATGGCAGCCCAGCCGAGGCTAAAGTTTAGAGGCGTCTGTGCCGGGAATACCAAGCGCCTGGCTCGCTGCTGCCGGACAATGGGCCGATGGGCGTGCAACGGCAGCTTAATTCTCAAAGGGAGCGCTGCCCGTCTCTTTCAGCGCTGAGCAACCAGCCCGAAAACGGCATAAAGACACATTGTGAACGTGGCACAAAAAACGGTGTTTCCAACCAGCAGATCTCCCTCAGATCTGGAGTCAGGGATTCCTGAGTCAGGAGGAGACGGTCCGGCCCGGGATTTTAGGAAGAGGAGGAGGAAGAAGAAGAGTTTCCTGGACACGCTTCTACAACTTCAAGTTTCATTTTCTGAACGACCCAGTTTTACATACAACTTCATTGAGTAATAACTCGTCTTTTTCCCACGAAGTCACTGCTGTACAAAAAAATGCCTCTTCCATCACCAAAGAAGTTGTGATGTCATTAACGTAACGTTCACCTGAAGTTACCCTGGTTAACGCACAACAGTTGGTGGTTTATATTAGAGATAAAAGCCAAAAGCTGTTTATTGGGCGCTAAAATGTTGTAGCGCCCAATAGCCAATCGTATCAAACATATCCAATTTAAATAATACTATTATACGACTATAATAAATTGGCCCTATCTTTTGCTCTCTCTCTAACACTCCTTTGAAAATTGCCTGTAGGTTTGAGCCCTCAGCATGTTCTTTGGTGGAGGACACCCCATGTCCCCCTCTCTATAGTCTATTCGCTGTTGCTATGGTAACTTACATCGTTAGAGCTTGTTAATGATCATTAGGTCTGATCTTAACCAGCAGGTAAAAAAAACAGGCTGATTTTGGTGGTGTGATAAATGACTTACTGACTTCTAAAGAGTAGTATGATTGGTTTCTTCCATGTAGCTAGCTACTAGCTAACTGTCGAAATCAGCCGTTAGCCATTGGTCCTGGCCACTGGAAAACAGCATCTGGACCAAACCACTTTGAAGAACGAGGGGGAGGGGGGGATGGTTTCTCATTCAGCAGCGCATTTCTTTAATAGTTCAAATAATTTAGTTGTGTTTACAAAGATTTTTTGGGGGGGACGCAAGCTCCAAACCTTAATCCCATTGAAAACTTGTGGAACGACATTAGAAATGCTGTTTCTGAGACAAAAGTCCAAAACATTTAGAGGAATTGTGAAGCTGAAGTACCTGTTCATAGCTGTCAGGAGTTGGTTGACTTGGATCCAGACCAACAAAATTAAAGTTAGTTAGTGGCCAACCCAATTCCTGGACCCTAAGCCCAACCTTACTTGTGGGGTTCAGTCAAAAATGCTGTTTCTGACCAAAAACCAAGAAATTTAGAGGAACTGTTTTGTGGTCAGATGAAAGTCAGATTATTCTTTTTGGGTTAAAGTGCCACAGGCAGTTTGTCAGACGACCACCAAACACTGATTTTAAGCCACAGTTCACTGTGAAGACAGTGAAGCATGATAATATGGGGATGTTTCTCCTACTATGGTGTCAGGTCTATTTATTGAATACAAGGCTCAGGATCATGGATCAGTTTGCCAATACCAGAATACTTTGAGGTCATGTTGCCTTATGCCGAATGTGTTTCAACAAGACAACGACCCCAAACACACCAGTAAACCAGCAGCATCTTGGTTCCAGACCACCAAAATAAAGATCTGGAGCAGCCAACCCAATCCCAGAACCTTAATCCCATTGAAATCTTGTCGGTTGTCATCAAAAATGATGTTTCTGAAATTCAGAGGAATTGTGAGGCTGAAACACCTGTTCATAGGTGCCAGAAGTTGGTCGACTCCATGTTAAACAGATGTAAAACAGGTCATAGAAATCATGGTCATGACAATATTAAAATATTAGTGTAAATCCTTACGATATGCCAGTTTATGCAGTAAATATATATATATTAAGGTATCATGTATCAGTTTGCCTAAACTACCATTCAAACATTTGGGGTCACTTATAAATTTCCTTATTTTTGAAAGAAAAACACTGTTTCTTTAATGAAGATAACTTTAATCTAATTAGAAATACACTCTATACATTACAAATGTGGTAAATGGCTATTCTAGCTTTAAATGTTTTGTTTATGGTGCAATATCTATAAAGGGGTGTGTTTGCTCATTGCGTCAGAAGGCTAATGGATGATTAGAAAACCCTTGATGCTATCATTAGCTGTTTAAAGAAGCTAGGAAACTGAGCTTCAGTAAATAAACAGATAACAAGCTCCATAAAGAGAATCTTTCTCTAAGAACAAGGCCTTTCTCTTGCTAACTGTTGCTGCTTATTGTACACGACAGCATCTGCGGTCTAAATTACTCCTGATGGATCTACAGGGCCCGGTGTTTCTAGTGCTTCTGGTGTTTCTCTCCGCCGTCATTCCACAGGTTGGACTCTTCGCTCTGCAAGACGTCGGTTTTGCCAGCGAGAGGCAGCATGCAGAAAGTTTTCCTGCCGCCGGTGGCTCGGCTCCACGTGTCCCATGATTAATCTGCTGGTCATTAGGCTCCGCACAGCGCCGCTGAAACCAGATCCCTTTCACTGCTCACTTTTTTTGTTTCTCGGCCCCGGCACTGAATTAGCAGAAGGGAATACATTAGCATACTAAATACCAGCGGCAGGGCCTGGTGAGAGGAGCTGGGACCTTTTCTCAGAGGCCGAGCTTCTTTCTCAGGAAGTCAACTTTAAATATGACGCATCAAACATGTTGACTGATAACCAGAGAGGGGTACAAAGTCGGGTTTCTTGCGGACTTATTCGTCATAGCTTTTATGACGAATCAGTGTTTAAAACTGGTTTCCAAACGGTCATATATACACCGCCGTTCAAAAGTTTGGGGTCACCCAGACAAGTGAGTATTTTCCATGAAAAATCACACTTAATTATCTAATATGTTAGCATCAAGGGTTTTCTAATCTGCCATTATCCTTCTGACGCAATGAGCAAACACTTTGTTCCATTAGAACACTGGACTGATAGTTGCTGGAAATGCGCCTCTATACACCTATGTAGATATTGATGCAGCAAAAAACAGACATTAGCAGCTACAATAGTCATTTACCACATTAGTAATGTATAGAGTGGATTTATGATTAGTTATCTTAAACAGTACTTTAAGTATAAACAGTTGTATTATGTTGTTTTATCTTGTTTCTTAGCGTTTTTTTGTTATTTTGACCATTTGTCATTTTCTGCAAATAAATGCTCTAAATGATAATATTCTTATTTGGAATTTGGGGTAAATGTCAGTAGTTTATAGACTCGAATAAAAATGTTTCTTCTGTAGTAGTAGTAGTAAAAAAAATCAGGAAAAACTGACATGTGGAATGTTTATTTCCTGTGAAACTACACCAAGTTCTGACACGAGGTCACAAATAAAACATGAGAAATATAAGAGAAGATGAATGACAGGAGGCTCGGCTCCTCTCAGGTCGGCGATAAAGAACACGAGGGACAACAATGCAAAACAAAAAAAAGAATCCGATGATTTGTATGGCGCTGCCCATAAAGGCAGCGAGAGGGGTTCATTACCATAACAAGTGCAGCGCAACCAAAAGCCATTTTGCTCCCTTTGTTTCAGCTAAGCAGCTGTCATTTGCAGAACATTATGCATTTTGGATTCTGCTATGCTAATTTTTTCGGGGGACAATTTTTTCCAACAATAAGCACTCGGGCATCTAACAGAAAGCCTTTCATGGCACGGACCCCGGGGTGCCCCGAGCCCTGCCAAGTCAAACAATGGCTTATTGCTCTGAGCAAGCACATCTCAGCCCTTCAATAAAGCATTAAGTTCCCAGCACACTGCAGCGCAAATCCCCCCCGAACGCCTCACACACACGTACAAAACACACACACACACACACACACCCTGGGCCCGGCAGCCCATTAATCAAGATATTAATCAATATTGACTGGGACATGCATGGAAATCAATTGTTCGGTGATGAGCATGATGGACTGCCCCCGGGACGGAGGTCCGCATCTCCGTCCTTGACCTGGGACAAAGCAGCTTTACACAGATAAGAGATAAGATCGGGTTTAAATGAGGTTTTAAGTAGCTGCCACAAAGAAACCCGACACCTGTACGAGAAAGTAAAAGACCTAGAGCTGCTACGATTAGCCAATTAGTTGCTGGGTCTTTCATTATCGACTATTTGATTAATCGATTTTACACTTTCAAAAGTGTAAAAGTTCTGGTTTCAAAACAACTTTAAAGTAGAAAATGTAATGAGCTTTTCAGGAAAGGTATTAATAGTGAAGTGTTTCCTTAATCAGTTTCCTCAGTTGTCAAAAGTTTATGTGTTGTATTGTCCATTTAAAAGTATTTAAACAGGTTATAGTCAGTGAGTGAAGCTAAAATCTATTAAATGTAACACTCAGGAATGAGAAAAGGTGATTTTCTTTGGCAGAAAGAAATTTAACTACCAATATATGAGCAGTAATCACATTTTGTCAAGAGAATGTGTTCTTTGCATTGTATTGTCCTTTTATCGTGGAAAAAAGTTCGTAATTTGTCAGAAAATCACTTTTTGGCTCAACAGTTGTTATGAAAACGAACTGGAATGAAATAGGAGGTCAAGAGAACAAAGTTCAGATAATGAGATGAAAACGTAACAAATCAGAAAAATAAAGATACACACAGTTCGTACTGAAGGAAGCTAACCAAGTATTTGTGCTTTTGGAGGCATCTGTAGACATCCATCAACGTCCTGGACAGTCGGAGGCGAGCGGAGCCTCTTCCCCAACGTCATCTGCAATTTCACAACGTAAATCATCCTCCCGCTGGGTTTTAATGGTGATTCAGGATTAATGAGTCTGAACAGACCCCAGATTACAGCGTCTGGAGAGAGGAGTGGGGTCAAAAGGAGGTCGACACCTGATCTAAAACCTTCTCCAAAAAGGGTCAAGATCGGACATTTTACGTCCGGTAATGAACGGAATGGACGAGTTGGAAGACTTTGATTGGATCATTTAGACTTTGAAGGTTCAGATTCACACATTTAAAGCAAATAAAGTCAAAACTTGTTTGTTCTGGAGCTTCATCAACTGTAGCTGCTCCAACCTTTATAAAGACGTTTCTTTCTAATCAGCCTAATTCCATCTTTCTCTCTAAATATAGGTCGCTGTGTTTTCTCTCCACTGCCTGAATAATTGGGGTCAGGCCCATCAAACACTTCTGACAATAACAGAATTAGTGTTTCTTATTTATTTCCCGAACATCCTATTAATTTTTAAATTAGGTTAAACTGGCAGAGATTTCTCACCTTGTTAAAAGTAGTTTGTTCCTTTGTCTTCAGGGGATACAGACACATTTATGATGATGTTCTATTAGAGTAAATTATTAGAGAGAGTATTAAATTTAATACTTGTATCTGCTTTATATTTTAATCAAGACAACTGATGGATTGATTGGTTGACTTAGACTGTTCAAGCTGCATTAGTGTTAATTTCGTCAGAGAAGACTAGACGTAATAAATTCATCAATGGGTTTAATGACAAAAACAAGACAAACTTAACGTCCTCAACCACCTCATAACTACCTGGTGTTTACTAGGAAACCAGGAATTGTTGGGAAAGTACCTAGAAAGCTGGATAGCACATGGAAACACACCACGAAACTAGATTATAAAACTACGATTTTCAAGAAAGTACCAAATAACTTCTACTAACATTCCAGGAATTTTCAAAGTTGGAAAATGTACTAAATTGAAGGTTGGCCCCTAGCAGCGAACTTAAATATTGTAGCGTAATCTTCCCTAAAACAACCAGATTTAAAGGGATAGATCAACATTTTTGAAAATTCACCCATTCTGATGGTTCCTATCGTCACAGAACTAGATGCTTTACCTTTTTTTTGTTGATACCAGCTGTTTCCAGACCAGCTGCTACTATAGCTAATGGTATTTTTTGGTTTCCATCATCAAACTCAGCAAATACACAATCCAACAACTCCCAAACACTGTGGTGGACAAGTTGTGACCTGCACATTCATGACACTACGAGTTAATAACTGGAACATCACCACACAAACACTCAGGACTACTTTATTTTTAACGTTCTATTAATATCTCCTATAACGGTGAATGTTCAGGTCACAGCTTGTCCATTTCAGCGGTTGGGAATTGCTTGAGTTTGATGAAGAAACCCAAAAAATGCCATTAACCGTGAAGTATTGACTAAAAATCAACAAAAGAAGGTCAAACTAGATCCATGAAGGCCTCATTTTGAACACAAAGCAACACTATTCAATCGAATATTTCTAAAATTCACCAGCTGGACTTCTGGAAACGTACCAGACATTTTCCACCCCATTGCAGCCCTATCTGTAGCTAAAGAGTTCTAGTCCCTGATAGAGTGATAATGAGCCAGGTTGTCAAACACCTGTAGACCTAGTTAATGAAAAATCCATTGATTCTTACCCTAAATAACAAGAGAACTGGTTAGAGTCCAGTGATTTTTATAAAATACAATAATAATTGCATGGTTAGAGTCTCTACATTTGTGACAAAAAGTGAAATTTGATTTTATTTTATCCAGTGATCATTTTAAAATCTGATTAGAGGCCAATTAAGGATCGTTGATTCCAAATAAAATGACTATTTTGAGTGGTTTTACTTTTGTCTCGATGCTCAACCGTTACATTAAAGACCCTATCCAGCTTCTATTGGAAAATCCAACCATTTATAAAGCACTATATTATAAACCGGTATGTTTTTCTGTCATATATCAGAATCTCAGGTGTTTTTTTTGTCCGATATTCAGTGACAGGCGTCGTTTATTCTCCCCCCTATCGATCCAGCAGCCTTTCAGCAGTGAATTAGCGGAGTGGAAGTGTGCATATGTGCGTGTTGAGAGCTTCAGTTCGACTTCATTGTATGACTTGAATTATAACGCTGCGTAGCCACGGGCCACGGCTCTCCCTGAACGGGCAAAGTCAACTCAAATTGGGTTATGGGAGACCTCGGGCTGATCAGCCGGGCCACCAGGAAACCAAAATAAAGCAGCGGCCCCTACTCCCCCCCAAAAATAGACCACCACCGGCAGCCAGAAACCAGGTTAACGCCGAGATAGAAAAAATAAATAAATAATTATAAAAAAACTTCCCAAGGATTCTCAGTGAACCGGCTTCCTCTGGCGACCTCCAGGTCGGTTCAAAACAAAAAAAACAAGATTAAGGGCGAGCGGGGGGCTTGTAATGTGATTTTCCGACCTCGAACAAAAAAAGGGGGCCTTTTTAGAGGTCATCGCTTGACCCCTGAGGCCAAAATCAATGGCGTTATTATAACGGGGGGAACAAGGAGATTACACTCAATCAGCCGAGGCTGGAGAGGACGGCGAGGTGGAAGTGGACGGCCGCGACCCGTCAACGTCTCCGCGGCTGACACGCGCACAATGAAGCCGTCAACGGAGGAGTCGGAGATGCTTATTGGACGGAATAAACCCTGAGGGAAGGTCAAGACTGACTGGAACGCTCCAAATA
Source organism: Lepturacanthus savala (assembly GCA_030544235.1). Lineage (NCBI taxonomy): Eukaryota > Metazoa > Chordata > Actinopteri > Scombriformes > Trichiuridae > Lepturacanthus > Lepturacanthus savala. Next base: position 7,032,720 of record CM060475.1, read on the forward strand.
CTGAACCTACTTTAGCTGGTCCTGGTCTATATGGATCAGTTCAGCATCAGGACCACTGAGACTGAGGCAGGGAGTACTGCAGTACTGCAGTACAAGTACACAAGGATTATCAGGTTTAGAGAGTAAAATATACAAGGATTATCAGATTTATAGAGCTAATATATAGTAGTAAAACTACACAGGGATTATCAGATTTATAGTAAAATATAGTAAAAGTACACAAGTGAGTTTTATATTGGTAAGGTATTGCAGTAAAGGTACATAAAGGTATTATGAGCTACACAGTTAAAGCATTAGAGTAAAAAGTATTTGAGTTATGTAATTAAAATATTGGAGTAAAAGAACCTAAGTGTTATGAATTGATGTAGTTAAAGTATTGCAGTAAAAGTACATTAGTATTACGATTAGCTTAATGTAGAGTATTGCAGTAAAGAATACAAGTATTATGACTTGATATAGGTATATCATTACAGTAAAAGTACACTAGTCAGCTTTATATAAGTAAGTCATTGCAGTACAAGTACTACAGTAAAAGTATTCCAGTGTAGAAGACGTACTTAGTTCTGTCCATACTTTGAGTTGCAGATTAAATAAAGTTGATTTTAAAACAACATTAACAATCTGTTTTCTCCGCGGCTGAGTTTTATTTTGAAAGGTCGGACTGTTGCGGGGTTGTGAAACAGCTGATTTTCACGGTGGTGAATGAGGACTCGTCCCCATCGTGGATCCATTCACTCTCTTTCACAGGATAATCAGCATGACTCGGCCATGCGGTATGGATCATATCACATGTTTGGGAGCGGGGGCGGCTGAATGTATGTGTGGTGGGGGGAGGGGGCGGGGCTTAGGGGGAGGGGGGGGGGGGTCTCTTTACGTGAAACAGGGGCTTCTGAACACGGGCTTGTCCAAACATCTTGTCCAGGCCCTATTCTGACAGCGGGATTAGAAGCACCTGCCACCAAGACAAAAGCAGGCATCAAGCCAGATGAATGAAGTGCCACTAACCACGAGGACCCCCCTAAAAACCCCCTAAAAACCCCCACCAAAACCCCCCCCCGAAACCCAGATCACCAGCCCCACAACAACACGTCCTTCCAGGGACCGTCAGGAGGTTCCCGTCAAAACTAGCGCGAATCTGAAGTGAAACTTCCAGACAGAAAAAAGAAAAAAAAAAAAACACCAGATGAGGCATTCGCAGTCTGATTCTCTGGGTTCTCTGGATCTTTGTTTTTGCTATTTCAGGATTTTTGTGGAGAAAATTAGCATCAATTATGAAAAAAAACCCTGTGGAACAGAGAAGCTGGTTCATGTCAGGTTTTACTTTAGCATTCAGCTAATTTAAACCAGGTCTCTGCTGCACGTCCTAATGCCCTTTGAGCAGTGAGATTATTTTTGCCTTTGCTAGCTCGTTAGCTTGTACGCTAGCTGCAGCCGCTGCTCGTTAGGCAGAATAAGAGTTGAGTGACAAAACACCAGAACAGTCTGCAATAACAAAAAAAAGATGCCAATCAAGTTAGTAAGATGACTTGTCTTCAAAAAAACTTGAAAAACACTCCAATGACAGTGGTTTATATTTAGCTAACTTTATCCCAGAAGCTCTGAAGGTAAAGTCAGAGCCTCCAAACACCAGAATACTCCCCAATAACAAAGATATGCTAATATTTGACACACCATTTTCACAAATAAGACTGAAAAAGGGGGTTGTGAATGAGTAGAAAGTCACATCAGTGGCCATGTTAACACACTAGTACATACCATAAATTCTATAATATAGGACCATATATTTAAGGGCATTGAGGCCTTTATTGGAACAAATTAGACAGACTTCTATTTCAACATTAATAACATTAACAAAACCAACTTACTGGTTTAGACAGCGTACTGCTCTGAAGTTTAACCTCTACCACAAGCTCCAGGTGTCATGGGAACAACGTTAGCTAACAACGTTAGCCTACCAGTTTGATTTGCCCATCAGCAACTGGACATGTCACATGACCAGGCCACCGTAGCCTGTGTTAGAGACTGGCCTTTATTCAGTCCCTCCAGTTTTCACTTGAATTTCTTTGAGATAAACTGCACATACTGACTTGACAGCTTCTTCTTCTACAATTTTTTAAAGACAACAACCACCCACCGCCTCTGAAGCTAACGTTAACACAGAAACTCTGAAGATAACTTAAACCCAGAAAATCTGAAGTCAACATTAAACCAGAAGCTCTCAAGCTAACGTAAACAAGAAGTCTTGAAGCTAACAATGTGAAAAAGAAAGTAAAAAACTTCATGTTTTCTACAAGGTTTCTCTGGAAAGCTCTAACATTAACACAGAAAATCAGAAGCTAACAGTAACCCAGAAGCTTTAAAGCTAACTTCAAGACAGAAGCTCTGAAGCTAATGTTAACAAGAAGTCTTGAAGCTAAAGTTGTGAAAGAGAAAGTCAAAAAAACTACAAAGTTTCATTTGGAAAGTTCTCACGCTAACGTTAACACAGAAACTCTGAATCTAACGTTAATTTGGAAGCTTCTGAAGCTAATGTTAACCCAGAAAATCAGAAGCTAACAGTAACCCAGAAGCTTTAAAGCTAACTTAAACCCAGGAAATCTAAAGCTAATGTTAACAAGAAGCGTTGAAGCTAAAGTTGTAAAAAGAAAGTCAAAAACTTCATATTTTCTTCACCGTTTCTCTGGATGTAGAAAGTCCCGTGTTTAATTTACTGATATAATCATAAATATGAGTTCATATATGTGGTATAAAAGTGCTTTTTAGCTCCGTGTGAGCAGACACTTCAGCCCTGTCGCTTCTTTGTGAGAAAATGCCGTCTCTGATGGATGCCGCTCGTCGTTCCAGGACTCATCAGTCAGCGTCTCTGCTGGAGATGAAGGAAGTGGCCGCTCCGCATCATCCAGCTGTCAAACAAGCCTTTCTGAAGCCTCCATGATTCCTGGGTGGTTCTCCCCCTTCTTCCTCCTCCTCCTCCTCCTCCTCCTTTCTGGTCCAGTTCCCATTCCTAAGCCCTGGGGTGTTGACAGCAGCTAACGTGATCATTGGGGTTCACATGCTCTTCTTCTTCGACTGTCTCTTCCTCTGTATTTTCTCCTGGTAAAGTTCAGGTGAGGCTTCGGTTCGAGTTAGCGTTCGGAGCGTTTGATCCGTCGATCCAAGGGAAAAAAAAAAACAAAAAGGACACAAACGTGTCTTTGAATGGAGGCGTCTTTCATCCGCAGCGTCAGGGTTGACGGGGTTAATCTCTCTCTAAGTGGGAGAGTTAAGCGACAGCTCGTCAAAATCTGTGAGAATCTGTTTCACGGCCGGGCAGCAGAGGCCTCGAGTGACGGAGTACAAATACTTCACTACTGAAAGTAGAAATATTGGGCAGCGGTACTTTCTACGCCTCACATTTTTAAAAATATCCGCGGTTCACTGGTTCATATTCATGACAACTGTCAAAAAGTGATTAGACCTAAACTACAACCAATCCAACTGGTTTAAGATTAGATTAGATTGGACTTTATTGATCCATTGGGACACATACACTCACTATATAATCTAATATATATAATATAGACAATAATAAACTATAGAAAAAATGTAATATTCTACATGACTAGAAGTATATACACACGTTTGTTTCTCTTGCTAAAGAGAGTTAAATAAGGTAGGAAAAGGTTAAATAAGGTTAAATACAGATAGATAAGGTTAGAAATGGTGTAAAAAATATGGTTAAATAAGGTTAGATTGGGAGAAAAGGCTAAATAAAGTAAGTATTTAGATGAACTCTAATATAAAAACTCAGTTTTGTGTGTGTGCAGCTGCATTTTAACGTCAACATTGTGCTTCAGCAGCAGTTTAGTTGTAATGGATGGAAGAATAAACAGATCCAATCATGTGTCATCATGTGTCCGAGGTGTTTGATGATTTAATCGGGACCGGGCCGGTCCTGCCGGGTCCTGCCGGGTCCTGATCCAACACATGTGGCTTGTTTTTGCTCAGATAGCGTTATCTGCTGCTCTGGACGCCGCTGAAACGCGACTCTGCGTGACCAATCCAGTGTTGAGGTTCGTTTCTGGTGGTCCCGGCGAACGACTCCCGCCGACGCCGCAGGGAAAACAAAGTGTGAAAGGAAAGAAGGTTCTCGTCGAGTCAGGGAGGCGATGAAGTCAGGAGATAATCCTCAGATTAACATCTCAGCGTTCAGACACTGATACCTTCACAGTCCTACATCTACACCTTCACACAGCTGCTGGGTTGGATCTTTACTTCCAAATATGGTTAGAAGGAGGAAAGGGTGCTTCAATAAGGTTAAAAACATGGTTCAATAAGGTTAGAACGAATAAAAACATGGTTCAATAAGGTTAAAAACATGGTTCAAAAAGGTTAGAACGAATAAAAACATGGTTCAATAAGGTTAGAATGATAAAAAAATGGTTCAATAAGGTTAAAAACATGGTTCAATAAGGTTAGAAAGAGTAAAAATATGGTGAAATAAGGTTAGAAATACCATTAAATAAGGTAATATGAGACAAGATACAGTTAGATAAGATTAGAAAAGGTATATACGGGTATATACGGGTAAATACGGGTACATACGGGGAGATACGGGTACATATGGGTAGATACGGCTAGATACGGGTACATACGGGTAGATACGGGGAGATACAGGTACATACGGTTACATACAGGTACATACGGGTACATACGGGTAGATACGGCTAGATACGGGTACATACGGGGAGATACGGGTACATATGGGTACATACGGGGAGATACGGGTACATATGGGTACATACGGGGAGATATGGGTACATACGGGTAGATACAGGTACATACGGTTACATACGGGTAGATATGGGTAGATACGGGTAGATACGGGTAGATATGGGTACATACGGGTAGATACAGGTACATACGGTTACATACGGGTAGATATGGGTAGATACGGGTAGATACGGGTACATACGGGTAGATACGGGTACATACGGTTACATACGGGTACATACAGTACGGGTAGATACGGGTAGATACGGGTACATACGGGTAGATACGGGTACATACGGGTAGATACGGGTACATACGGGTAGATACGGGTACATACGGGTAGATACGGGTAGATACAGGTACATACAGGTACATACGGGCACATACGGGTACATACGGGTACATACGGGTAGATACGGGTACATACAGGTAGATACAGGTACATACGGGTAGATACGGGTACATACAGGTAGATACGTGTACATACGGGTACATACGGGCACATACGGGTACATACGGGTACATACGGGTACATACGGGTAGATACGGGTAGATACGGGTAGATACGGGTACATACGGGTACATACGGGTACATACGGGTAGATACGGGTACATACGGGTAGATACGGGTACATACAGGTAGATACGGGTACATACGGGTAGATACGGGTACATACAGGTAGATACAGGTAGATACGGGTACATACGGGTACATACGGGTACATACGGGTACATACGGGTAGATACGGGTACATACGGGTAGATACGGGTACATACAGGTAGATACGGGCACATACGGGCACATACGGGTACATACGGGTACATACGGGTACATACGGGTACATACGGGTAGATACAGGTACATACGGGTACATACAGGTAGATACGGGTACATACGGGTACATACGGGTAGATACGGGTAGATACAGGTACATACGGGTACATACGGGTAGATACGGGTAGATACGGGTACATACGGGTAGATACAGGTACATACGGGTACATACGGGTACATACGGGTACATACGGGTACATACGGGTACATACGGGTAGATAGTGTTGAACCTCAGACAACCAATGTGAAAACTCACCATCTGAGCGTCATTTTTGTCCCGAATGAATTTGTTAACAATGAACAAAGAGTTGCGTCTTCATCAGTTCTTACATTTGTCAAAGTACTGTCATGTCTACAGAGGTAACACATACACATATGGACTATGGGACTTTCTACTCCATGAGACAACATGAGCTCAGCCGAGTCTGGTGAGTCTGGACCTACATGACCCCCTCAAAAAACCCTTTGTCACACCTTCAACTGTGATGCCTCACATATAAAAGCAGGTCACAGGCCTTTGTTCTCTCTGTTTCTAGAAGACTCTTCTTCTCACGCTCACTTTCTCAGAAGAAGACTCACAAGACTTTTGTCTCTTTAGAGTCTTCTCCACAGAAGAAGAAGCTGCAGACCAGAAACCTTCAGCTGGCATCTCTGAGAACATTGTACCTTCAACGTGTCAAAGACCAAGAAACAAGAAGGAAGAACAGGACTGGTGTTCTCCACCACAGCTGGAACAACCTCCTCCAACCAGTCAATGAACCACAAGCTTCCTTTTTACTGGTGATATGACAGAAGTTAATATTAACAACACAACCCTGCAGCATACTGACCTCCTAGAACATGACACCTTCAAACACACACATTTACATGGTTCATTGGCCATTTGACTTGTCTTTGTAGTAAGGTAAGATATGGTTAGAAAAGGTTGGAAATATGGTTAAATAAGGTTAGATATGGTCAAATAGGGTTAGATACAGTTAGACATTTAAAATAAGGTTAGATGTGGTTAGATAAGGTTATACAAGGTTACAAAAGGTTACATAAGGTTAGATAAGGTTATACAAGGTTAAATAAGGTTAGATAAGGTTATAAAAGGTTAATTTAGGTTATAAAAGGTTAAATAAGGTTAGATAAGTTTAGATAAGGTTAATTTAGGTTATAAAAGGTTAATTTAGGTTATAAAAGGTTAAATAAGGTTAGATAAGGTTAGATAAGGTTAATTTAGGTTATAAAAGGTTAAATAAGATTAGATAAGGTTAGATAAGGTTAATTTAGGTTATAAAAGGTTAAATAAGGTTAGATAAGGTTATACAAGGTTATAAAAGGTTAAATAAGGTTATAAAAGGTTAGATAAGGTTAAATAAGGTTAGATAAGGTTATACAAGGTTAAATAAGGTTATAAAAGGTTAGATAAGGTTAAATAAGGTTATAAAAGGTTAGATAAGGTTAAATAAGGTTAGATAAGGTTATAAAAGGTTAGATAAGGTTATAAAAGGTTAGATAAGGTTAAATAAGGTTATAAAAGGTTAGATAAGGTTAAATAAGGTTAGATAAGGTTATAAAAGGTTAAATAAGGTTATAAAAGGTTAGATAAGGTTATAAAAGGTTAGATAAGGTTAAATAAGGTTATAAAAGGTTAAATAAGGTTAGATAAGGTTATAAAAGGTTAGATAAGGTTAAATAAGGTTAGATAAGGTTATAAAAGGTTAAATAAGGTTAGATAAGGTTATAAAAGGTTATAAAAGGTTAAATAAGGTTATAAAAGGTTAGATAAGGTTAAATAAGGTTAGATAAGGTTATAAAAGGTTATAAAAGGTTAAATAAGGTTATAAAAGGTTAGATAAGGTTAGATAAGGTTATAAAAGGTTATAAAAGGTTAGATAAGGTTATAAAGGGTTAAATAAGGTTATAAAAGGTTAAATAAGGTTATAAAAGGTTAGATAAGGTTATAAAGGGTTAAATAAGGTTATAAAAGGTTAGATAAGGTTAGATAAGGTTATAAAAGGTTAAATAAGGTTATAAAAGGTTAGATAAGGTTAGATAAGGTTATAAAAGGTTAAATAAGGTTAGATAAGGTTATAAAAGGTTATAAAAGGTTAGATAAGGTTATAAAGGGTTAAATAAGGTTATAAAAGGTTAGATAAGGTTATAAAAGGTTAGATGAGGTTATAAAAGGTTAGATAAGGTTATAAAAGGTTAGATAAGGTTATAAAAGGTTAGATAAGGTTATAAAAGGTTAGATAAGGTTATAAAAGGTTCAACGTCTTAAGAAGCTGCAACTGAGAACCTCTGAGTCCAAACAACAAGTAACAAGAAGAAGAAACCCGACCTCCATGACTGATGTTCTCCACCACAGCTGGAACAACCTCCTTCAACCAGTCAATGAACCAGAACCCAACAACAACTCTCCACCTGCCTTTGTACTGGTGATATGACTCAAGACAGATCAAAGTGTTAGATTCAGGCTCCATGAAACATGAAACATGATCATTTCTACTTGTGAAGTGGAAAATCTGAGTGTGTTTTTGTTGTCGTAGTGAAGGTAAACATGGCTAACGTTAGCTAGCATCAGCTCTCAGGAGGTAAAACCAAACAATAAGAGTAAATGACAATGTTAGTAAAATGACATATACCACAACAGCAGCAGAGAACACTACACTGCTCTCCGCCATCTTGAAAGGTCAAAGTTCATCTTATTTCATCAGCTTCTGTATCACATAAATCTTCCAGCTTTCCAGTGGAAGCATGTCAGCGGGTGTTGATCTGCAATTTTGATGTTGGTTTTTGGTATTTAAGATAATTACCATTGGACGTGAAGACACGATAAGAACAAAGAACAGCCACCGCGGCAGCCATCTTTGTAGTTCTTTCACACACTGATGTGTGTGATTTGATGTTTTGTTAGTAAAATGGTGTAAAATGTCAATCTGTCATTTTTTTGTCCAGACCAACAGTCCACAACCCAAAGATCATCAGTTTACTATTATAGAGACTAAAGAAACCAGGAAATAATCAGAGAAGAGAAGCTGGAACCAGAGAATTTGGACATTTTCTTCTTAAAAAATGACTTAAATCCACTCAAACCTAATCGTTGCAGCTTTAATTTTATTACCTTGAAGATTCAAGGTCAAAACACCAGAAACCATTCGTCAACACAACAACCACCTGTTTTCACAGAAGAAGTTCTCACTCGGTTCCGATACTCAACGGGTATCATTCCACTCAAACAACTGACATGTAAACACACAAAATGAACTTGGAAGCTTCCTTAATGTGTGTATCCGTCTAATTCCTGGAACCTAAAGGAACAGGGCATCTATCTCCTACAGTATTATTGGATTTTTGGGGGGATTTTGGCAGCAAACAAAGCTAAAAACAGATCTTCGGCAGCCTGTGAGGTATGGAACCTCAGGGCAGTGGGTGTCCATAATTTATGTATAATTCAAGCTGTTAAACGTCCCTCTAAGGCTGCAAAGGGACCTGAGCAGCCCCTCTTTAGAGCGTCCTTCACAAACATTATTAATCAGGTCCCCATTCTCACAGGCCCCGAGACAATGGGCCAAATGAATCCCGGCACACCGAGCTTGGGAATGGCTGCGCCGCACATACAGTATTCATCAATCACAGTCCGGATCCATTGTCAGGAAGCTGTGGGTCCGACCCCTGACGCCGCCGCCATCCAGATCTTTGGGAAACGTTGGAGTCGGATGCACGAAAAACGCCATAAATCAGGAGGTTTTGAGGCTCCTGCAGCTGGATCACGGGGCAGAAAATACACGAAACCCGACATGTGTCCGGGAAACAGCGAAAAAACGTCCATCCATCATCAGTTTACCGTTATAGAAGACTAAAGAAACCAGGAAATAATCAGCGAACCAGAGAATTTTGGACGTTTTCTACTTTAAAAATGACGCAAATCCATGAATCAGTTAACAGAATAGTTGGTGATTATTGTAGTTGTTGTCAACCAATCGATTAATCAACCAATCATTGAGGTGGCAGATAATTGGCTTCTTTTAAGTTTGTTCTCTTCATCTTGGTCAATTTTGTAAACTATGTCTGCAACTAAAAACTATTTTAAAAGTTGATTAATCTATTGATTATTGAGACGATTAATCAATTAGTTGCTTTGTTCATAAAATGGTGTAAAATGTCGAAGATTCAACCTAAACCAACAGTCCACAACCCAAAGATCATCGGTTTACTGTTATAGAGACTAAAGAAACCAGGAAATAATCAGAGAAGAGAAGCTGGAACCAGAGAATTTAGACATTTTCTACTTAAAAATGACTCTAATCCATTAATCGATTATCAAAATAGTTTGATGTCAAAATCAAATGTGGAGTTCCTCAAGGTTGCGTTCTAGATCCTGTGAAGTTTCAGTCATTAGTTTTACTATTATAGAAGACTAAAGAAACCAGGAAATAATCAGAGAAGAGAAGCTGGAACCTGAGAATTTGGACATTTTCTACTGAAAAATGACTCAAATCGATTAATTGATTATAAAAATAGTTAGTGATTAATCAATTAATCATTGCAGCTCTATACAGGATTACACTTTAAGATGATGTTTTAGCATAGCAACACTCCTGATATTTGATTAATCTATCGACTATTGGAATGATGAATCGATTATTTTTCAGGAAATGACCAGAGAAGAGAAGCTGGAACCAGAGAGTTTGGACATTTCCTTCTTCCAACAGAAGCAGAGAGGAGATTCTCCTGTCGGAGGCAACACGTTACATCAAATAACCCTGAAACAACTTTCAAAAACGCCTCCACGCTGCAAAAAATACACCTCGGCAGGTGGAAAGGTCTCACTTCTGAGTCCAATTATCCGATCACGTTGCTCTTTTCACACCTGCTGGGCTGATATTTCTTGCAGCGTGGAGAGTCTCCCGCAGCTGTAACCTCGCCTGCTCCCACATTAGCATGGACATCTTTCATGCAAACATCATCTTTCTGGGGTTTTTTTGCGAGTTAAAAGACGGCGGGAGACGAGGATTATTGATGCCGACGCTTTGAAGCATCAAAGCGTTTGATCCAGAAATGAAGTGACGCCTCCGTCCTCTCAGCCGTCGCTCATTAGCCGCCTTTGTACCGACGCTCGTTTTAAGTTTTTCGACGCTTTACAATAGATTAGATGAGATTTCAGAGACTTTATGCAAATCCTGCATGTTGCACGTGTCAAACCCGAGGCCCAATCTGGGCCGCGAACCTCGGTTTCTGTGATTTGTCGAGAGACAAGAAAAGTGGATAAATGTTTAAACTAAACTTCACGGTGCATTCAAGGACACCTCGTTAACTCTGAACTCGTCCCTTGTTAATGTCCAATGTCTTTATCTGGTTTATTTAATAGAATACTGTTATTTCAGTTGTTAGGATTAATTAAACACTGTGTTAATTCTAGTTTTTCCCTCGTTGGTTTGTTCTGTCTTATCACTACAACAGCCAAAGGGGGTAAAGGTCAAGTCGTCTCCTGTGTCTCCAGGTGAAATCTTCACCCTCAGACCAGACAAAGGCCATTGAGGATCTGACAGCTTCTACCTGGACGGGTCCAGGACCAGGGGATTGAAGGCGAGACAAACGACCCCGGGCTATAATCTGGAGTCTTTTTAAACGCCATCTCTGCCCGTCAGGACGAGGCCGACCAGACGGAGACTTGACTTCTGCCACGGTGGCTGACCGCTGCTATCTGATAAACTTTCTCCTTTTACACGGAGGCTTTTATCTGCTGGAACAAGAGAGACGGGGCGGCCTCACATGACCCCGGTGACCACGGTGTGCACTAGGTGTTCAATGATGTGGCCAGGATATACAAGGGGAGAAATACAAGGGGGAAATACAAGGGGGAAATACAAGGGGGAAATACAAGGGGAGAAATACAAGGGGGGAATACAAGGGGGGAATACAAGGGGGAAATACAAGGGGGAAATACAAGGGGAGAAATACAAGGGGGGAATACAAGGGGGGAATACAAGGGGGAAATACAAGGGGGGAATACAAGGGGGGAATACAAGGGGGGGAATACAAGGGGAGAAATACAAGGGGGAAATACAAGGGGGAAATACAAGGGGGGAATACAAGGGGGGGAATACAAGGGGGAAATACAAGGGGGGAATACAAGGGGGAAATACAAGGGGGGAATACAAGGGGGAATACAAGGGGGAAATACAGGGGGGAAATACAAGGGGGAAATACAAGGGGGGAAATACAAGGGGGAAATACAAGGGCGGAATACAAGGGGGGAAATACAAGGGGGAAATACAAGGGGGAAATACAAGGGGCGAATACAAGGGGGGAATACAAGGGGGGGAATACAAGGGGGGGAATACAAGGGGGAAATACAAGGGGGGGAATACAAGGGGGGAATACAAGGGGGAAATACAAGGGGGGAAATACAAGGGGGGAAATACAAGGGGGAAATACAAGGGCGGAATACAAGGGGGGAAATACAAGGGGGAAATACAAGGGGGAAATACAAGGGGGGAATACAAGGGGGGGAATACAAGGGGGGGAATACAAGGGGGGGGAATACAAGGGGGAAATACAAGGGGGGGAATACAAGGGGGGAATACAAGGGGGAAATACAAGGGGGGAATACAAGGGGGAAATACAAGGGGGGAAATACAAGGGGGGAATACAAGGGGGAAATACAAGGGGGGAAATACAAGGGCGGAATACAAGGGGGGAAATACAAGGGCGGAATACAAGGGCGGAATACAAGGGGGGAAATACAAGGGGGAAATACAAGGGGGAATACAAGGGGGAAATACAAGGGGGAAATACAAGGGGGGAAATACAAGGGGGGAAATACAAGGGGGAAATACAAGGGGGAAATACAAGGGGGGAAATACAAGGGGGGGGAATACAAGGGGGGAAATACAAGGGGGAAATACAAGGGGGAAATACAAGGGGGGAAATACAAGGGGGGAATACAAGGGGGGAATACAAGGGGGAAATACAAGGGGGAAATACAAGGGGAGAAATACAAGGGGGGAATACAAGGGGGGAATACAAGGGGGGAAGACAAGGGGGGAATACAAGGGGGAAATACAAGGGGGAAATACAAGGGGAGAAATACAAGGGGGGAATACAAGGGGGGAATACAAGGGGGGGAATACAAGGGGAGAAATACAAGGGGGAAATACAAGGGGGAAATACAAGGGGGGAATACAAGGGGGGGAATACAAGGGGGAAATACAAGGGGGGAATACAAGGGGGAAATACAAGGGGGAATACAAGGGGGAAATACAGGGGGGAAATACAAGGGGGAAATACAAGGGGGAAATACAAGGGGGGAAATACAAGGGGGAAATACAAGGGCGGAATACAAGGGGGGAAATACAAGGGGGAAATACAAGGGGGAAATACAAGGGGGAAATACAAGGGGGAAATACAAGGGGGGAATACAAGGGGGGGAATACAAGGGGGGGAATACAAGGGGGGGAATACAAGGGGGGAATACAAGGGGGGAATACAAGGGGGGGAATACAAGGGGGAAGTGCAAGGGGAGAAAATAAGGGTCACATTATGAAAGCGATATATTCATTTAAATACCAAACAAAGAATGTGTTTATTAAAATTTAACTCATTATGGAAGAAAATTCTATTAATTTATGGATGAAAAATCTATTCATTTTTGGTTTGGTCAGTTTTTCATCCTGCTGCTGAGCACACTGCAAAATTTAACTCTTAACCAAAACTGATTATTTCAGTTATTCATCCAAACATTAACCAAAAATGCATTTATTAAAATTCAACCATAAAAAACCAAATCATTTACGAGTCATTTATTCAGCAAATGACCACACTGCAAAAAATGTACCATTAACCAAATTGATGATTTTTCATCCATAAAATCAGTTGATGTTTTGTCCATAAATTATTTGTTTTGTTTTTTATTCCTGCAGATGACCACACTGTAATCAAATTCCATAAAAGAGTTCAATTTTCATCCATAAATCATATTGACATTTAACCATCTCTGATTGGTTGAAATATCTTCTATTGTCCTCAGATAATTCTGCTCATCATTGGACGGAATGATCATTTTTTGCAGTGGATCCTGTATCATCATATTTCTTCTTTGGTTCTAATCAAACGGCTTCAAAGTGCCGTTCCTGCAGGATCCAGAACATCCGACATGACTGAAACCTCCTCTAATGAGTCAGGCCTGATCTCAGAGTCAATTAAAACAGGATTTCTTCATTCTAACGAGACTTTGATGCTGATCCAGCGGCAGACGGTGGTTTTAGGCTTTTACTTCAGGTTTCGGTTTGTTCTGCTCCCTGAGCTGCAGTAAAGTCTGGGAGGTTTCTGATTCAACAAGTCAAACCGCAGATTTACTCGTCTGAAAAGGGTCCAGACTGTTGTCAGAAAGCTGATTCTGGTACGAGTGGAAACGTGTCCGGATCCTTTAGAGCTGGAAACAGGTCCAGACATCTGAAACCACTCAGGACACCAGACGAGATCTACTCATCTTACACCTGATAGAAGGATTCAGCAGGAGAATCCTAGGTGGCTGGTGGGATGTTCATCATTTCAGCTTTAATTTATGAATTATCAAACACATTTTATTCATTTACAGTGTTAAGAACATAAAGTACAAAGATTTAAGAAAATGAACATGATTTCTTTTGTGATATATATTTCACTGTAAATTTTAAACCAATATTTTATATTTAAATTTAATCAAATTAGTTGAAGTTGTTTCTGATGAGTTGAAACTAAATAAAAATGTCTGCCTTTTGTAGAAGTTTTGAATCAGAACTATTTTAATCAATTAATAAAAAAAAAAAAATTAATTTTAATTGGCTTGTGACTACTTTTTATTGATAAAGATTTTAATTTTAGCTACAGGAAGCTGTAAGATGGCACAGGAAGTTGTAGAATGCTACAGGAAGTTGTAGGATGTCACAGGAAGTTGTAGGGCGCCATGGGAAGTTGTAGGACGCCACGAGAAGTTGTAGGACGCCACGGGAAGTTGTAGGACGCCACGGGAAGTTGTAGGACGCCACGGGAAGTTGTAGGACGCCACAGGAAGTTGTAGGACGCCACGAGAAGTTGTAGGACGCCACGGGAAGTTGTAGGACGCCACGAGAAGTTGTAGGACGTCTGAGGAAGTTGTAGGACGCCACGAGAAGTTGTAGGACGTCTGAGGAAGTTGTAGGACGCCACGAAAAGTTGTAGGACACCACAGGAAGTTGTAGGATACCACAGGAAGTTTTAGGATGCCACAGGAAGATTTAGGACGCCATAGGAAGGGATGTCTCAGGAAGTTGTAGGACACCTCAGGAAGTTGTAGGACACCTCAGGAAGTTGTAGGACACCACAAGAAGTTGTAGAATGCTATAGGAAGCTGTAGGACGCTACAGGAAGTTGTAGGCCATCTCAGGAAGTTGTAGGATGCTACAGGAAATTGTAGAACGCTACAAGAAGTTGTACGACACTACAGGAAGTTGTAGGATGCTACAGGAAGTTGTAGCATGCCACATGAAATTGTAGGACATCTCAGGAAGTTGTAGTATGCCACAGGAAGTTTTTGGATGCCACAGGAAGCTGTATGTAGACTTGTAGTTATCAAGACCAGTTCTCGAGACAACTTTTTTGTGGTCTTGGTCTGGTCAAGGCCCTGAGGCTCTTTGATCTTGGTCTCAGGTCACTTGGTCTTACAATGTCTAGAGGGATTTGGCTTTATTTATTTATTTATTCCCCCTTTAGATATCATTATTGGTGGTGGTGCAGTGTATTTAATATAACATATTACATAACATATAAACATTCTGTATTTGCTCCACAGACACAACCTGTTCGTATATTTAGTGTAGAAGTGCGTGATATAAACGTAGAAACTGTCTGTGATATAAATGTAGCCACCGGTAAACATTGTGTGTTATAGCAGCGGTGTTCTGGTTTAAACAGTGACCGTGTTAACTAGTGACTTCCGGCCGTTACACTTAGACAGCCGTTAAAAACAGGAATAGATATTAAAGTTAGAAATAAAGTTATTAATACTTCTAGTTGGTGTTCAATTCATATACCGTAGGACAAGAAGCTACAGACGAATATGTGTATAGTATTTAACATTTAATTTAGGATAATTTTAATTAATTTTAGGCTTTATAAACACCTGCCGTCACCATGACAACCATTTCAACTGAGAGTTAGCGGGTAAAATGGCGGGTAGAGAGCCGTAATTAGCGTGATTATTGACACATGTTTAACGACTATAAGTCTATTTTGTGTATTTTTGTAATAAATCTACAGTAGAGAGAAAAACAGAGATAATTTTGATTCATCTTACCTAGTTTCACTAATTGAAGGAGGTTCCACTGTCCACTGAAATCCATATAACGGGAGTCGCCTGGTACAAAAATGTCCATAAAAGTCCACAAAAACTTTGTAATATTCCTTGATGCTGCTCGTCCGCTGCGGTCCAAGTGTCTTCAATGCATACAATCCGAAATTAACTCGAAAAAACGTCATTTTTAAGAGATACATCGTCATTAAACCAGCGAGTCATAGCATCCCGCTAACCGCGCTTCTAAACTAGTGTTTACTTCCTTATTACCGTAATGTGACTTCATGGTGCATTCAGGTGCACCTCGTTAAAACGGAAATCCACTGAAGTTGCTAAATGCTTTTGTTTTGAGTTTTTTTTTTTTTTTTTGCTAAAATAAAATTCTCTCTCTTCAACTCACAAAAATTAGACAATATTTTATAAAAGAAAGTGCCAGAAACCCTGAAACGGACATAATCAAGAATAAATAAATAATGAATTAATACGTAAATAAATGTACCAGTAAATGTCCGTATTTATTTTGTATTTAATTTCTAAAATTAATTTATTTGTGTATTATTTTTACATGTATTTGATTATCCATTTTATTTATTAATTTTTAATTTATTTATTCATTCACTCACCCCATTCATTTTCACCTCTATATGATACGGAAAACATTTTTCTTGATTTTTTACCGCAAAGCTTTTAATGGTCAAAACGAAATATTTAAAAAATTGAAGCAAAACCAGTCATCCATCCAGATTAAATTCTGTATCGTCAGATATTAAAAAGTCATTTAAAAAAAAAAATGTTTTCTGGAACCTTCACTGCATTCTTCTTTTACATGTCCCTGAGTATCTATGTGGATAATTTGAAGTCAATGGACTGAACTATTTTAATATAATCCTATGCTGAACCACAAGATCTTGTGGGGTTTTTTTTGTCTCGGTCTTGGCCTCAGTCGTAAACTAGATGTGGTCTGTCTTGGTCTTGACCTTGATTCTCTCTGGTCTTGGTAGTGTCTTGGTCTTGGTTTGGGCGGCCTTGACTACAAGTCTAGTAGGACCACAGAAAGCTGTAGACGCCGCATGAAGTTGTGGAACTCGACAGGAAGCTGTAGTCCATGATATAGGAAGCTGTAGGAAGCCACATGAAGCTGTAGGACGCTACAGGAAGTTGTAGGACACCACAGGAAGTTGTAGGACACCACAGGAAGTTGCAGGACACCACAGGAAGCTGTAGGACACTACAGGAAATTGTAGGATGCTACAGGAAGTTGTAGGACACCACAGGAAGTTGCAGGACACCACAGGAAGCTGTAGGACACTACAGGAAATTGTAGGATGCTACAGGAAGTTGTAGGATGCCACAGGAAGTTGTAGGACACTACAGGAAGTTGTAGGACACCACAGGAAGTTGTAGGACGCTACAGGAAGTTGTAGGACGCCACAGGAAGTTGTAGGACACCATGGGAAGCTGTAGGACACTACGGGAAACTGTAGGATGCTACGGGAAGTTGTAGGACGCCACAGGAAGCTGTAGGATGCTATGGGAAATTGTAGGACGCTACAGGAAGTTGTAGGACGCCACAGGAAGCTGTAGGACAATATGAGAAACTGTAGGACGCTGCAGGAAGATGTAGAACGCTGCAGGAAGTTGTAGGATGCTACAGGAAGCTGTAGGAAACCACAGGAAGTTGTAGACTGCCACAGGAAACTGTAGGACACCACAGGAAGTTGTAGGACGCTGTAGGACACCATGTGTAAATCATCAGGTCACACTTGTTGTCCTCAAATTACTTTCTCTGTGTCAAAGGTCAAACGTTGAACACCATCTCTGCCCTAGAGGTCAACGAGGGGACCTCAGACACAGAAAGTGACCGATGATGTCATAAATCATCATAAATCATGGTCATAAATCAGCTGTTTTTCTTTATTTTTCCTGGTCTCTGAGACTCTGGGTTCCCATCGAGCTGTGTTGACACGTTTGGCAACGGACTCAGTGATGAAAGATTTCCCACATTAAGACTCAGCCAAACCACAACACACACACACACACACACACACACACACACACACACACACACACACACACACACACACACACACACACACACACACACACACACACACACACACACGGGGCTGATTTACAGGACATTAACAGTTTCATATTCTAACGTCATTTCAGAATAAAGCTCAGTCTGTGACCGGAGGACGATGAAAGCAGATTAAAGGTGCAGTTCTATAAATATCTGAGGAGCCTGTGTGATAAATATCGTCTGGTTTCACTTCTCTTCTTCTCACACAGGAGATTAGAACCAGTCGCAGCAAACAGGCCGAGGTTAGCGAGGTTAGCGAGGTTAGCGAGGTTAGCGAGCGGCTGAGCCACCGCTGCTGTTGGAGCAGCAGCAGGAGGATTTTTATTTTGGTGAGAAAATCAACTTGTTTTCCAGTTTTTTTTCTGGGGAGTCAAAACAGTGTCGGCGTGGGAACACGCTGACACACACACACACACACACCACACACACACACACACACACAATTATAACATAATGTTGAACTGTTTAAGATTAATTCATTGTACTTTTTAATGTTTTTTTGGCTTTAAAACATGATCCAGAAGTACAAGAACTTGAATTTAACATAGAAAATGCTTTAAGATGAAGATAAAATACTTCATTATCATAATATGTGACATAATTATAATATAATGTTGAACTATTTAAGATTAATTTGCTCCAATTAATTTTTCTTCAGTAGTTTTATAACTTTTTCATGTTTTTTAGCTTTAAAACCTGACTCAGATAATAATAATTTGACACATAATTAGAACAACTGCTTAAGATTAATTTGCTGCAATTCACTTTTCTTCAGTAGTTTTATAACTTTAGCTACAACTTTTGTAGCTTTAAAACATAATTAAAAAGTTAAAATAACTTGAATTTCACACTGAAATATTGGTTTAAATGCACAAAATTAGGTTAAACATAACTGCTTGAATTTAAATCTTTGATATACATCAATAAGTTATCAATAATTTATTAATAAATGATGTATTTCATCCAGCGCTGCAGCTATTTTACAGTATAAATTATTTTATTACTGTTTCACAGTATTAATGTAAATCAGTTAAATTGCAGCTATTTTACAGTATAAATTACTTTATGATTATTACTACAATATTAGTGTAAATCAGTTAAATTGCAGCTATTTAAATTACTTGATTACTATTTTACAGTATAAATTTAAATCAGTTAAACTGCATCTATTTTACAGTATAAATTACTTTATTACTATTTTACAGTATACATTTAAATCAGTTTAACTGCATCTATTTTACAGTATAAATTACTTTATTACTATTTTACAGTATAAATTACTTTATTACTATTTTACAGTATAAATTTAAATCAGTTAAACTGCATCTATTTTACAGTATAAATTACTTTATTACTATTTTACAGTATAAATTACTTTATTACTATTTTACAGTATAAATTTAAATCAGTTAAACTGCATCTATTTTACAGTATAAATTACTTTATTACTATTTTACAGTATAAATTACTTTATTACTATTTTACAGTATAAATTTAAATCAGTTAAACTGCATCTATTTTACAGTATAAATTACTTTATTACTATTTTACAGTATAAATTACTTTATTACTATTTTACAGTATAAATTTAAATCAGTTAAACTGCATCTATTTTACAGTATAAATTACTTTATTACTATTTTACAGTATAAATTACTTTATTACTATTTTACAGTATAAATTTAAATCAGTTAAACTGCATCTATTTTACAGTATAAATTACTTTATTACTATTTTACAGTATAAATTACTTTATTACTATTTTACAGTATAAATTTAAATCAGTTAAACTGCATCTATTTTACAGTATAAATTACTTTATTACTATTTTACAGTATAAATTACTTTATTACTATTTTACAGTATAAATTTAAATCAGTTAAACTGCATCTATTTTACAGTATAAATTACTTTATTACTATTTTACAGTATAAATTACTTTATTACTATTTTACAGTATAAATTTAAATCAGTTAAACTGCATCTATTTTACAGTATAAATTACTTTATTACTATTTTACAGTATAAATTACTTTATTACTATTTTACAGTATAAATTTAAATCAGTTAAACTGCATCTATTTTACAGTATAAATTACTTTATTACTATTTTACAGTATAAATTACTTTATTACTATTTTACAGTATAAATTTAAATCAGTTAAACTGCATCTATTTTACAGTATAAATTACTTTATTACTATTTTACAGTATAAATTACTTTATTACTATTTTACAGTATAAATTACTTTATTACTATTTTACAGTATAAATTTAAATCAGTTAAACTGCATCTATTTTACAGTATAAATTACTTTATTACTATTTTACAGTATAAATTACTTTATGACTATTTCTACAGTATTAATGTAAACAGCTGTTCAGCAGATGTTCTCCACTGTAAAACTTCAGGTTCCCACATGTGTCAGTTGTTGAATCCGGGTCCAGGTTTGGCCTCTGAACGGTTGTGATGTCATAAATCACGCTCCAAATGTGTTTTTCAGTGAGTTTAGAGAAACTTTTCTGCTCCCAGCGAGCAAAAGAATGTGAGAACGCACCAAGAAAATCAAACATCCGACCGGAGGAAGCTGGAGGAAATCAGAGTTAAAGAATAAAAAAAAAAACAAATCACACCAGTTTGAAGATCAGAAACAGAAGAAACATCAGAAACATCTGAAATGTGACGTAAGAACCAAGACAAACAGACAAACCGGACCATAAATCAGCTTCTGTTGGGGCTGAATCACTATTTAATACTTTAAAAATCCACTTATCTCAACTGCTAATTCATCAGGAAATAATTAATGATGATCATGTGACAGAGAAACGTTCTGATTGGCTCAGTCTGCAGGTGGTCTGCTGATTGGTTAACGCAAAGCATAAAAAAAATAAAAAAATATTTGGGGTTTTATAAATTATTTGTAAATAAATAAAAATTATTAAAAAAAAAATAAAATAATTAAAAAAAATAAAATAAAAGAATAAAAAAGTATAAAATAATAATAAAAATAATAGTATACCTGAGTTCATCCTCGTTTCCATGGTGAACTCGTTTTCAGGTCACTGTTCTATTTCTAATAGAATTTCTATGATAATGTGATTTATTGACTGTTTCGGGGATTTCAGCCAGTTTTTGGTCCTCGGACGTCAAAACTGATCTGAAACATCCTCAGAGAAGAAAAACCTGGAAAAAATGTCAGAACTCTGGACTCAGAAGTGAACAAATAGAAATGTTCACATCATAATCACACTGACAAATATGAAATAATAATAAATCAAATATATTTAAGTATTCTCATGAATTAATGATCCCACTGACATCATTTTCTTTATTTTGGTCAATTTAATCTTATTATATTATATTATTATAACTCATTTTTAACTTTCTATCTTAATGTGTTTTTATCATAGTTTTTTATATTTATATTTATATATTATTTATAGATATTTTTTTTATAATTCTGATCTGATTTGTTTGATTTCTGCCAATTAAATTGTTTTAACATCAAAGACAAAACGTTTTTTTACCTCAGATTTTTTTATTTTATTTATATATATATAATTTTATATTTATAATTTTATTTATATTTATTATTTATATTTATTTATATTTTTATATTTATAATTTAAAATTTTATAACTAATTATTTTTAATTTTTACATTTTTTTTTACATTAATACATCTATTAAAATAACATCTTTTGGACTTTTTATCTAATTTTTGACTTTTCATTTTTTTTATCACATTTATCATTTTTTTTACTTTTTTATTTCCATTCCAACAATTGTTTTATATTTTCATGTAATATTTTTTACACCATTTTTTTTTATTTAATCGGATTTTAATAAAAAAAAAAAAAACAGATAATACTAATGGAATGAGATCATGATCCTCTCATATTCATTTTGATGCATTTTTCATTTTTATATCATCTAATTCTATTTTTTTATCATAGTAATTTTTCTTTTTTTTGAAATTTTATCTCATAAATTTAAAAAAAAATATTTATCCCATATTTTTTATCTAATATTAATTATATTTTATCAAATATTTTTGGATTTTTAACTAAATCTCTACGTTTAAACTGACTAAAATCAAGCGAATGGAATAAGCTCTGCTCAAAGTTGCACTTTATTCTATAAAAACACATTTTAAATTCATAAGATTGACTTTTTTGAAGTTTAGTCTTTAATCTTCTGTCAAGTGTTTTAACCTCAAACATAAAAACATCCTCGTATCGTGTTCCATGTTCGGTTTTTGGTCGACGTTCAATCATCTCGCCACAAAAAGCTGCGTTTTTCTCTGATCTGAACCAGTCTGAGGATAAAACAGGTTCAGCCGAAACCACAGCAGAGGATCCTGGTCCTGGATCCTGGTCCTGGATCCTCCTCGGACCGGCAGATGTTTCCTCCCTTTAATAAAATGGCGTGCAGTCAACAGCTTATTTGTCGCGGTTTCCTGTTGAGTCCGGGGAACGTGGTCTGGTCTGGAACCAGGAGGAACCGGCTTTAATGTGGCCAAACAGGACACGAACGAGGAGGAAGGGTTCAGAGTTCACGTCGTCACCTAAAGGCGACCGACGGGTCTCGTCTTCAGGAGAAAACGCGGCTCCTCCGTGGAGATCCGAGGGGTAACCGCCGCTAACGCCGTGCTTTTCCCATGACCCCGCGCTACCCGTTATTAGCCGTATTGTTCCCCAAAGCGGAATCGTCATATAGGCTGCACAAACATTACAATTAGCGCAATTTAGTGGGGAAAATAAATGGCCCAGCGGGCGACCCAACCCGCCGCTGAACCCTGGAACAAACAGAAACCGCCGATCTGAACCGGGGCCGAGGAAACGTGAGAAAAAAAAAAGCCAGTGGAAGTGGTCGGGGGAGCGGCGCTTCCCAGACAAAAGGAGCTGCTATCGGCTGGAGGCTGCACAGACTGACAGCCCTGCTGGTCTGATGTGGTTCCTGCTGAAAACCACATCCAGGACCACGTGTCTTAAAACAAGACTTCAACACGTTATCGGGGGGTTTGGGACTAATTTATGGTTCAGTTTTGTTAAGATGTCTCACATTTAGCGCAATTAGTCCGATAATGAGTTGAATTCTCCTGAATTGTCTCATTCTGTTGGTAGAGTTTGTGAACTAATGACAATTCTGACAGTTCAATATGCTGAAATGATTAATCGATTAGTTGTTGATCACTGAAGATTCGACCTAAAATCTCTGTTTTTGTCCAAAGATCATCAGTTTATTATTATAGAGACTAAAGAAACCAGGAAATAATCAGAGAAGAGAAGCTGGAACCAGAGAATTTGGACATTTTCTTCTTTAAAATGACTCAAATTCATCGATTAATCAACTAATCCTCAAAATAATTGATTAATGAATCAATTAATCTGAATAATTGACAACTAATCAATTAATTGTTGCAGCTCTAGTTGTCAAATTATTTCATTTATTCAGTTTATTCTCTTGATTTTGGTCAAATTTATAAGCGAGAGCTGCAACTAACAACTACTTTCATAGTTGATTAATCTATTGATTGTTGAAACGATTAATCGATTAGTCGTTTGGTTCGTAAAATGATGTAAAATGTGGATCAGTGTTTCCTCAAAGCTGGAGATTTGAGGAAAGATCAAAGATCATCAGTTTATTATTATAGAGACTAAAGAAACCAGGAAATAATCAGAGAAGAGAAGCTGGAACCAGAGAATTTAGACATTTTCTTCAAAAAAAAAAAATGACTCAAATCGATTAATCGATTATCAAAATAGTTGGTGATTAATGTGATAGTTGGAAACTAATCAATTAATTGTAGCAGCTCTACTGGTAGCTTATTTAGCTTATTTCAAGTTCATTCTCTTGATTTTGGTCAATTTTGTAAACTGTAGCTGCAACTAACGACTATTTTGATTGACGATTAATCGATTGGTTCATTTTATGAACCAATCGATTAATCGTTTGAAAGCTGAAAATTCAACTTAGTTAGTTTAGAGACTAAAGAAACCAGGAAATAATCAGAGAAGAGAAGCTGGAACCAGAGAATTTGGACATTTTCTAATTAAAAAATGACTCAAATCGATTAAACGATGATCAGAATAGTTGGTGATTAAAGTAAAAGTTGTCAACTAATCGATTAATCGACTAGTTGCTAGTCATTGAACCTTGAGTTGGTAGATTATTTTTCTTATTATGAGTTTATTCTCTGGTTGATTTTGTAAACTAGAGCTGCAACTAACAACAAGTCTGAAAATTGATTAATCGATTCTTGAATTGATTAATCAGTTAGTTGTTTGGTTCATAAAAGGTTCGTAAAATGGTCTAATGGTCTTTGACCAAAAAAAGACAAAAAATATGGGATAAAAAGACAAAAAATTAATTAAAAATAGTAAAAGCATGAGGTAAAGAGTGAAAGATATGCGACTGGGCAGAGAGAAACGTCTTCTCCAGTCTGGTTGTTATTAGATGTAATGGACACTGCTGGACCACTTTGATCTGGATTCAGACATGAGGTCAAAGCTGAGGAACAGCCAGACGCTACAGTAGAAGCTGCCCGTGCTTCTATGTATTCAGTCGCAGGATGATGAATCCTGATTGTTGCTCATCCAGACGTTTCACGTTCCAACGTTACGAGACGCGCCGCTTTGATCTGGATGCTGACGGGTTTACACACGCTGGTTTATGGTGCAAAATCAATGGATGCTTGGAGTTCAATGAGGTCTTCAACCATCTGAGAAAGAACAGAGGTACTGGGAGTACTGGAGATACTGGAGATACTGGAGATACTGGGAGTTACTGGAGATACTGGAGATACTGGGAGTTACTGGAGATACTGGAGATACTGGGAGTTACTGGAGATACTGGAGATACTGGAGATACTGGAGATACTGGGAGTTACTGGAGATACTGGGAGTTACTGGAGATACTGGAGATACTGGAGTTACTGGAGATACTGGAGATACTGGAGATACTGGGAGTTACTGGAGTTACTGGAGATACTGGAGATACTGGAGATACTGGAGTTACTGGAGATACTGGAGATACTGGAGATACTGGAGATACTGGGAGTACTGGAGATACTGGAGATACTGGGAGTTACTGGAGATACTGGGAGTACTGGAGATACTGGGAGTTACTGGAGATACTGGAGATACTGGGAGTACTGGAGATACTGGAGATACTGGGAGTTACTGGAGATACTGGAGATACTGGAGGTACTGGAGGTACTGGAGATACTGGAGATACTGGAGATACTGGGAGTTACTGGAGTTACTGGAGATACTGGAGATACTGGAGGTACTGGAGGTACTGGAGATACTGGAGATACTGGAAATACTGGGAGTTACTGGAGATACTGGAGATACTGGAGATACTGGAGGTACTGGAGATACTGGAGATACTGGAGATACTGGGAGTTACTGGAGATACTGGAGATACTGGGAGTTACTGGAGATACTGGAGATACTGGGAGTTACTGGAGATACTGGAGATACTGGGAGTTACTGGAGATACTGGAGATACTGGAGGTACTGGAGGTACTGGAGATACTGGAGATACTGGAGGTACTGGAGGTACTGGAGATACTGGGAGTTACTGGAGATACTGGAGATACTGGGAGTTACTGGAGATACTGGAGATACTGGAGATACTGGAGTTACTGGAGATACTGGAGATACTGGGAGTTACTGGAGATACTGGGGATACTGGGAGTTACTGGAGTTACTGGAGATACTGGAGATACTGGAGATACTGGAGATACTGGGAGTTACTGGAGATACTGGAGATACTGGAGTTACTGGAGATACTGGAGATACTGGAGATACTGGAGATACTGGAGATACTGGAGATACTGGGGATACTGGAGATACTGGAAGTTACTGGAGATACTGGAGATACTGGAGTTCCTGGAGATACTGGGGATACTGGAGTTACTGGAAGTTACTGGAAGTTACTGGAGATACTGGAGATACTGGAAGTTACTGGAAGTTACTGGGAGTTAGAGTTACTGGAGTTACTGGAGTTATTGGGAGTTACTGGGAGTTACTGGGAGTTAGTTACTGGAGTTACTGGGAGTTATTGGGAGTTACTGGGAGTTACTGGGAGTTAGAGTTACTGGAGTTACTGGAGTTACTGGGAGTTACTGGAGTTACTGGGAGTTACAGGAAGTTACTGGGAGTTACAGGAAGTTACTGGGAGTTACTGGAGATACTGGGAGTTACTGGAGTTACTGGGAGTTACTGGGAGTTACTGGAGTTACTGGGAGTTACTGGGAGTTACTGGAGTTACTGAAGTTACTGGGAGTTACTGAAGATATAAGTAGGTGAAGAATCACCGAATATCCAATCACCTACTTTTAAATTCAGCCAGCAGCGCCTGCACTTTTTAATTTAACTGATATAATGTGGGAAATATGACCAGATATGAAAACTGTGAAGACACATGAGGTTCCTGGCCCCTCCCCCCCCCCCCCCCCCCCCGTCAGAATCTAACCACGGCAACTGGAAGGCATGCATAGCTAACGTCTGCAGCGCTGCTCGAGGCCTTTTGTCCGACCCGCGGCGCTCGGTGAGACGACTCTGGCACCAACAAACCGATCCACTTTTCCCCCTTTTCTTATCCCCCCTTCCTCCAGGATGCAGAAGAAGAAGATGAAGAAGAAGAAGAAGAAGAAGCGCCCCTGACGCCGCATAATATGACACGTCTTCCCAGGCCCGGGGCCAGTTCAAATTCATTTTTAAAGTGTTTACCCGGGACAAAACAAAGGGGGCGGCGGTCACGGCTGTTACCGGCTGATTTATTGGAGACCGGAGGGGGGGAACGGAATTGGCAGACACGCACCACTGACAGTTTAGGCGAAGAAAAAATAAATAAAGGAGATGGGTGGAGGGCGAGAGAATGGATGCACTTAAAAATCACTTCTTTCACCGTTAGCGCTGTGGCCCTCGCCGCCCCCCCCCCCCCCCCCCCCCCCCCCCCCCCGACAAAAGGATGAAAAAGTCCTGGCGCTGGGCGCTGCTTTCACTCAACACGGCTCATCTTTGTGCCGGCGAAATGAGCCAATTTCCATAAGCGATTGGGAGGACAATGTATTAAACAAGCGTGCATGTAGGGCGACAATGAGGGAAGAACAAAAGGCCGTCCTGGATGGTCTCGGTGTGGGCTTTCCTTATGTCACGGCGCTCGGGCTTTTGATCTCCCACGCTGAGATCAAAACGGAGACGAGCGCCGCTCTGAAAAGACGGGAAGATGAAGCGGGAAAAAAAAAAAATTGTTCAGAAACCGACGTACGGTTCCAGGTCGCGGCCACGACACGTTTAAATCAAAGGAGCCGTCGCTGTGATGAATGTAAAGATGTTTTCCTGCTGGTTTCAAGGGGGTTGGACGCTGAAGGAAAAGATGAAGAAACGCTGAGCTTCTGCTCATCAAATTGATCTAATTATATTATTTAAACTCATCAAGAAGAACCTCAACTTACAACAAAACAGTAACTACTTTGGACTGATGATTGAATCGATTAATCGATTAGTTGTTTGGTTCTTTAAATGTTGTAAAATGTAGAAGATTCAACCTAAAATGTCTTTTTTTTGTCCAAAGATCATCAGTTTACTATTATAGAGACTAAAGAAACCAGGAAATAATCAGAGAAGAGAAGCTGGAACCAGAGAATTTGGATGTTTTCTTCTTTAAAAATGACTCAAATTCATCGATTAATCAACTAATCGTCAAAATGATTAATGAATCAATTAATCAGAATAATTAGCAAATAATTGACAACTAATCAATTAATTGTTGCAGCTCTAGTTGTCAAATTATTTCATTTATTCAGTTTATTCTCTTGATTTTGGTCAAATTTATAAGCGAGAGCTGCAACTAACAACTACTTTCATAGTTGATTAATCTATTGATTGTTGAAACGATTAATCGATTAGTCGTTTGGTTCGTAAAATGATGTAAAATGTGGATCAGTGTTTCCTCAAAGCTGGAGATTTGAAGAAAGATCAAAGATCATCAGTTTACTATTATAGAGACTAATATATATAATATAATATAATATATAATATATATATTATAGAGACTCTTCTTTAAAAATGCCTCAAATTCATCGATTAATCAACTAATCATTGCAGCTCTAGTTTTTGCTTGTTTCAAGTCTCATTCTCTTGATTTTGGTAGATTTTGTAAACTAGAGCCACAACTAACGACAATTTTTATATTTGATTAGTCAATCTATGATTTAGGCGATTAATCGATTAGTTGATTGGTTCATAAAATGATTGAAAATGTGAATCAGTGTTTCCCAAAAATGACTCAAATCGATTAATCGACTAATCACTGCAGCCCTAGTTGACGGATTATTTTGGTTGTTTCAAGTTTATTGTCTTGAGCCGCAACAAACCATTCATTTCATAGTTGATTAGTCAATCAATTATGTAAATGATTAATCGATTAGTTGTTTGGTTCATGAAAAAATTTAATCAGAGCTCAACATTCAAACTAAAATGTCTGTTTTTGTTCAAAGATCATCAGTTTATTATTATAGAGACTAAACCAGGAAATAATCAGAGAAGAGAAGCTGGAACCAGAGAATTTAGACATTTTCTTTGTTTTAAAAAATGACGCGAATCGATTAATCGATTATTAAAATTAATCAACTAACGGTTGCAGCTCCACTTGACAGACTATTTAGCTTATTTCCAGTTTATTTCTTTGATTTTGGTTGATTTTGTAAACTACAGCTGCCACTAACAACGATTTAGATCCTTGATTGACTATTGAAACGATTAATCGATCAGTTGATTGGTTCATAAAACAGTGTAAAATGTGGATCAGTGTTTTCTAAACCCGAAGATGAAATATCCACTACTCAAAGAATATTGTCATAATTGATTTGACAGCTTCTCTTCTCTGATTATTTCCTGGTTTCTTTAGTCTCTATAGTAGTAAAACTGATGACTGAAACTTCACAGGATCTAGAACGCAACCCTGAGGAACTCCACATTTGATTTTGACATCAAACTATTTTGATAATCGATTAATGGATTAGAGTCGTTTTTAAGTAGAAAATGTCCAAATTCTCTGGTTCCAGCTTCTCTTCTCTGATTATTTCCTGGTTTCTTTAGTCTCTATAATAATAAACTGATGATCTTTGAACAAAAAAGACATTTTAGGTTGAATCTTCAGCTTTGAGGAAACACTGATTGCAGCTCTGCTCTGTTAGGACTTGGATCTGGCTGTAGATGACCCTGTAAATCCTGTAGAAAGGAAACTATTCATTATGTTTCCATCAGCCGCACTAACATGACAATAATATGCAGTTTATGTTAAAAAAAGGCTGAAAAAGAAGCATCATGAAGCTGAATGTGACTGAGCTGCTGGACGAATCAGCTGATGTGGGTAGAAACTTGAGTTCAGATCAGACATTCAGCCACGAACCTCTTTTCTTTCTCCTCTCTGTTTTATTTAGTTACGGCACGTTTCTCTCCTGTTTACAACCAAACATCCAGCACATTAACAACCGTCAGGACGGCGACTGAAGACGTCAGAGAACTCGCTGCCGTCGGTTCAGCTGCCACGTTAAATCAGCCAGAAAGATCATCCCAAAGATCATCAGTTTACTATTATAGAGACTAAAGAAACCAGGAAATAATCAGAGAAGAGAAGCTGGAACCAGAGAATTTGGACGTTTTCTTCTTTAAAAAATGACTCAAATTGATTAATCAATTAATCGACTAATCATTGTAGCTCTAGTTGACAGATTATTTAGCTTGTTTCAAGTTTTATTCTCTTGATTTTTGAAGAATTTGTAAACTATAGCTGCAGCTTACGACTATTTTATAGTTGATTAGTCAATCAATGATTGAAACGATTAATCGATTCGTTGTTTGGTTCATTAAATGGTGTAAAATGTGGATCAGTGTTTCCCAAATGTCTGTTTTTGTCCAAAGATCATCAGTTTATTATTATAGAGACTAAAGAAACCAGGAAATAATCAGAGAAGAGAAGCTGGAACCAGAGAATTTGGACATTTTCTTCTAAAAAAAAATGGCTCAAATCGATTAATCGATTATCAAAATAGTTGGTGATTAATGTGATAGTTGGAAACTAATCAGTTAATTGTAGCAGCTCTACTGGTAGCTTATTTAGCTTATTTCAAGTTGATTTTGGTCAATTTTGTAAACTGTAGCTGCAACTAACGACTATTTTGACTGACGATTAATCGATTGATTGTTAAAACGATTAATCGGTTGGTTCGTAAAATGGTGTAAAATGTTGATCACTGTTTCCCAAAGTTCTGGACAAACAAAAGACATTTTAGGTTGAATCTTCAGTCAACTAATTGATTAATCATTTAAATAACCAATTGATTAATTGACTATAAAAATAGTCTTTAGCTGCAGCCCTAGTTTATTAAATGGACCGAAATTGATTAATCGATTAGTTTCTATCTATTACATTAATCACTACGTATTTTGATAGTTAATTAATTATTATTATTATTATAAGTAATTAATAATTATTTATTAAAAACACATTTTAGGTTGAATTTTCAGCTTTGGTGATGAACCAAACAACTAATTGATTAATCGCTTCAATAACCAATCGATGAATCGACGGAAGCGGGGAGGGAAAAGTAAAGCGAGGCGACATCAGGACACTAACGAGCTGCTTGGAGAGGACGAAGAGGGACGACAATGAGGTTCAACACGGGAACAGGAGTGTATTTGGGCTCCACACACACACACACACACACACACACACACACAGAGTAGGAGGAGGATGTCACGGCCCCCGCTGAGCTTCACACTGCAGTTCAGTGATGGGACATCGCATGACTGGGAGCACAATAAAGTATGTGTGCATGCATGTATCTGTGTACGGGTGTGTGTGTGTGTGTGTCTTTCTTTTAATGTACTCCTGCACACACACACACACACACACACTCACGTCAGTGGAGTGGCCCCCTGCCGCGTTCCTATCAGCGTCAGCAGTGAATCTGCGCGCTCAAGCAGCAGTAAAGCCCCCCAAATCTCTGTCTCCGCTGACCCTGGGTGGACAATAAACTGCATCTAATTACTGGCGCATGCATTCCCAGCACTCCGCTGGCACCGGCCACGGGTGTTCACAGAAAGCAACCGGAGCGCGCGCCAACTTCTCTTAGAGATATAACGTTTTCTGACAGCTTTAAGCCTTCTCGGGTGATGCGCGGCACGGCGCACAAAAGGCCGCGCTCGAGTCATGCGGCAGGCGGCGAGGAAAACTAATTTGTGTCTGTGTGGAGATGGAGACACGCCAAGTGCAACATGTTGGAGCGTCCAGCGGCTGCTACAGCGCGGATATGTACATGTAAATATGTATTATTCATGATATAACATGGCTGCTCTGGTGTAACTGATCCAGGAACTGAACCAAAGCAATCCTCAAAACTAAACGTCAAAAACCAAAGATCTAGACCAGGGGTCTCCAACCCTGGTCCTGGAGATCTGACCCCAATGGTTCATCAGTAGAATCAGGTGTGTTCCTGGTTGGTTGGAACAAAAACCTGCACCTACAGTAGATCTCCAGGACCAGGGTTGGAGACCTCCGATCTAAACCGACCTCAAAACTAAACCTGGCAACCAAACCCAAAACCTAAACCTCAAATCTGAACTAAACCTTGAAACCAAACCTTGAATCTCAAACCCAACCCTTAAAGAGTCAAACCTAAAAACAAACCCTCAAAACCAAGCTAGATCTTTTGCTATCACCTGATAGCAGCGTCTAGAATGTAATCACCTGTTTATTGCGCTGCAAAAAAATAAGATCATATAATCAGGTGGTACAATTAGTCCAATAATATCTTATCCCATCAGCAGATAACGTTGACTTAAAACCTAATTAACCCAACAACTTGAAATAAGCTAACTATCTTGAATGGAATGAGATCTGTTGGAGTATTTCCACCTCGCAGCCTGTCACTTTGTGACAAAGACGTTTGATAAACCTCCCGATGCTGCTGCTCTCTGATGTTGTGGCTCCGCCCAGTTTTCCACTGGTTGGGTTCCTTTACCTGTACAGGTGGAGGGGACCTGACAGCCGCCTTTATTAATGACGGGTCCCCCGCCCTGCTGTGAATAGGTGGGCCGTGAACAGACAATAGGTGTTGTGGGGCGGCGTTTTGAAAAGGCCTGGTCTTCGCTGACAGCTGCTGCTGAAAGGGACGAGCAGGGCGGCGTCGCCGCCTCGCCGCCCTCGCAGGTGCAGGTAGAGGACACCTTCACGCCGCTGATTCCTCCGTATCGCTTTTCATACGCCGCCGTGATAAAAGATGCAGGCCGCGCTCGGCTGGCGGCGGCACCACGCTCCACCTGTCGGCTCCACGGCTACGCCGGATGGTGATGGATGTCGCCGCTGGTCCAACCGCCGGGCGCGAGGGTTTCATCTTATTAGAGGAGAGAAAGATGTTCAATATCAGTCTAATTCTACCAATAACAAGATATTTCCACCTGATATTATTCCCAAACCTCAAAACCTGTTCAATATCAGTATAATTGGACAAAAAACAAGGTGTTTTCAACTAGATTTTATTCTATATTCATGTGTGGAGATACACCAAGTGCAACATGTTGGTCCCAGAGGCTTTTAGAGCATATATATACATATATAATTAATAATATAACATGTCTGCGCTGGTTTCTGCTGCCGTGGTGGAGGAATGTGAGGACAGTGGCTGATTTTACAAGATTTAGATGTTTCAGGTCCTTTAGAAATAACAGAATCCGACCTACCACAAAACCAAACCACGAAACCAAACCACGAAACCAAACCACAAAACCAAACCACGAAATCTAAACCTCAAACCTAATCCTTAAACTTCAAAACCAAATTTTGGAAGCCCCCAAAACTTCCTCTAAAGCTTGAAAGACTAAAATAAACCAAAGGCAAGTTCATTAAAATATATCTTAGATCTTACATCTAGAAACTTTAATTCTTTGGACTCAGATTAATATCAATCCCTCAATTAATCTGGACTTAATTTCCCTAAAATTGGTTGAGCGTCTTTTAATACCTTTTGGACTTTTATTATATAACATGAAATCTGGGGGACTAGGATCCACATTGTTAATACAAATGACTAAAAACATTGACTAAAAGATCTTTGGAGGCAAATCATTCAAATTTCGTAAACCTCACTTCTATATAAAGGACAGTATCATCAGCATAATGTCTAATTGTCTTCTAACATGGTTTTAAATGTCTACGGAGCCATTTTAAAAGTACCAACAACATGTAAGTCAAATCCTGTTGGATAGAATTCCTCCGTTTTTATTGTCCCTTCTCAGGGGTCAAGTATTAACCATGATATAAAGCGACGTATTGATTGGTTTAAGCTTGACCAATCGCATATTTGCTCCTGACTCCAGATGCCTTGGAGCCGTCCTGCTCTGTCCTGGATTTCATTGTGGTTCCGAACAAAAGTGCGATCGATCAAACTGAATAAACAACAGCTGAAGTGAAGCGAATTCACGCTATATCTTTTTAGGAAGCAAAAAAAAAAATAAGTCTTATCGACTTGTATTTAATACAGTTAGTTTCTTGTTTTTATCAGTTTTTGATATATCAATCATGCTTTTTGTTGGTTTATTAATCAGTTTTTGTCAATTTATTCTGGTTAAATCTAATCTAGTTATGTTAAAATTTGAGTCTTGTTCTTTTAAAACTTGACCTAATTGACCCAAATCAGGAAAACAACTTGATATAATCTTGATTATCATAATTATCTGCTAATATAATAAGATAATTCCACTCAGGATTGTACTAATTGTACCAAAAACAAGATATTTTCACCTAATAAGATCTTATTTTATAGCAGTGCATAAAATTTAATCACCAGTTTATTACACTGCAAATATATATATAATAAATATATCTAATCAGGTGAAAATATCATGTTTTTGGTATAATTAGACCAATATTGAGTCGAATTATTGGCAGATCATTTTGTGTAATTGTATTATTTGTTTAAATTAATCTAGTTTTAGGAAAAAGTTTGTCCTGTTTCTTTAAAACTCAACGAAATTGACCCAAATTGACAAATTGTACATAAAACAAGATATTTTCATCTCATAAGGTTTTACTTATTTTAAGTTTCTCAAACATGTGAGATTAAAAAGTCCAAACTATGAGTTAAAAATACAAGTTTAAGATAAAAAAAGTCAAATAATTTAATGTTAACCTGACTTTTACCATAGAAGACAATATCATCAGCATAATATCTGATTCCTCATTTTGCAATACATCTGAATTAAATGTTATCTAGGCTAAATAGAACCAATTGAATATGATAATTCTACTTAATATTGGATTAATGTTTGGACTAGTCTTCTTTTATATAAAATAGAATTAGAATTCTTTTAATCTCATAATTCTACCTTTTTTCTAAATTTTTTGCAGTGTGCCTGAAAATGAGCTCTGAGATCCAGCTGATGAGTCCTGTTGATAAAAACCATCACTTTATTTATTTGTTCAATCAGTCAGTGCATTGATGGTGTCCCTGTGCCCTAATAATTAAATAATTGGCCACCGGCTGTGAGTGGGCGGGGCTTAACACCACCCGCCCCCACGGCGAGAACGAGATCTATGAAAACCAGCGATGAAGCGAACAAACCCGATGCCTTTGTTTCACTTTTGTTTCACTAAACCATTCCAGTAAACATGCATGAAGTGACCTGGAAAAATGCACAATAGCAACTTTTGCCTCTTAAGTCGCCAGCTGAACAATGGCGGCATTCACATCCACGGTGATGTCATGGAAAACACACACACACGCATTATTCAGATGGTTCCCAGGCAGTGGTGTGTGTGAGCTCAACTTCTATTTTAATTTCTGCTGAGCTAAAGTACCGGGAATGTCAGAAATTTGCAAGTTCCAAATCCAACATGGCGGCTCCATGCATGAACAGTGTTTATGGACCACAAGATCACAACAAAAACTGCCCAACTTCTATCTGTGGATGTGTTTTATCTACGTTTTAGCATTTACTCCTTCAGTAGCATTAGAAAAGTTATGCTAATAGCTTGATTAGTTGGTCTGCTCACACTGTACATCTCCCAGTCCACATACACAGTTTGTTAATAGATTTTTTTTGATAAAGTCATGTTGCTTATGCTATGATAAGTGGTGATATACATTCTTTAGCTTGGTACCTTTTTTTGACCACAAACATCGAAAAAACTGGTCAAACTAGCAAGTTAGCAACTTAAAGGTGAACTCTTGCAAATACGTGAAACACATACCTAATGTTCAGTCTACTTACCAAGTTAGCGGCTAGTTCTAGTTTGAATGACTCTGTTTTACGTTAAGCTAACGTGTATGTGTACTTTAAAAGTCTTGATTTTAGTTGAATTATCATAATAATTCATGTAAAAGTACTGACTGATAGTCTAGACAGTACACACGCTACATTGGTACGTTCAGGTTACGGCTAACTGCTAACTGCTAACTGCTAACAGCCATAAGCTATGCAGCAAAGGTCCAATCGGGGTCCCAATGGATGAGTGTACAAATGAGACAGTAGAATGTTCCAGTTCCTGTTTCTTCACAGAAATATAAAGTCATATTTACTGTTTTGACTTGTAAATGGTTTAAAAGATAAATAAATAAAAATGATTAGTTGCAGCCAATGCAACAATTCATATAAATATAAATTCATATAAATTTGTAGGTGTTTATTTCAAATATATAAGATCAAATTGCACCATATGTGGCCCATGAATTAAATAGAGTTTGACGGTTAATTTACATTCTTAGACTCACATTTCAAAACTAACAGGACGAAATGTAAAGTTCGTCATTATATCTTCACTAATTTGTCAAATTGTACTAAATTGCACGTTGCACTTACTCAGATTTCCAGAAATAAGTGTGAAGAGGCTTTGGAGACATGAAGAACATACAGAAAAACAGATTCTCTACTGTCAGACTCTGGCCAGAAACACATTTTCATTGGCTGAGACCAATCCGTATTTGACGCCTGATATTCAACATGCTCTGATTGAGGGAGGTTAATGAAAACATATCTATTCTTTAGGAAATATATCTGTTTTCAACTGTTACAAGGTCGTTTTATTAGCTGGAGATCTGGAGATTTTGGGGGTTTTTATCACATCATTTTCATCTCCCGGCTGCCAAGTTATGATCGAATTCAAATTTCATCTTTTTAACACTTCTGTTGGCTCCGGATGAGACTGAAAGTTCATTCTGGGACAGAAGGATCTCAGTAGAAAGTCCGTTTAGTAGCAGCTCTGGAGCTTTCGGCTTGTATCACACACTCTTCACCTTTTCACATGGCGTTTTCCGAGCGTCATAGAACACAAATCTGAATTTTTTTTGGAGCGCTTTGAAGCTTTCTCGTCCATCTTGGCTTAATATTTGAGACTGGAAGTTAATTCTTTGTCTTGGAAACAGCAGCTGACATAACAACCTCACCACAAGCTCCATTTAGGATCCGTCCATGATTCACACTCTCACGGAGTTTACCAAGTCATCACGGAACAATAACGTCTTCAAATTTCCGTTTTGTTTTTTTTTTCCCCTGCTCCGTGAAGACTTCCAGTCCTGAAGTTTTAAAGTTCATTCCTTCATCTTGGAACGACCAGCACCACGAGCTGCTTTTCCGTCGATCTTTGTTGTAATCTCACGTCTTCAGATGCCGTTTTAAATCTTATACAAGACGCGATCTCATTGGCAGCTGGAGAGGGTTCCAATGGGAAGTTTTAAATCTTCTTTTGTGAGTTTCTACTTGACAGCAGTTTTGCATTAAGGCCTTTTTCGAGAGCAGAACCCGGTGCCAAGAGGCCATTTATCAGACAGAAGATACTACATGAAGTGAAACACGGCGCTTATGCTGCAGAACAATGGCAACAAACAAACACTACAAAGAGTTGCGTGTTGGCCCCGAGAGCAGGAGTGGATTGTGGGAAACTGGGCAGACAAAGTCAGATTCCACCAAGCTGGGAGTTGAGTTATTATAATTGGAGGCCACAGCGGCGGCGGGGGAGGGGGGGAGGGTGGGGGAGGAGGTGGTGGGGGGGGGGGGTTTGGCAGCCGGTTCAAAATGTGATATTATGAACCCTGAGAGCACAAAACAATAGATGGATGTATGGTTTCGCATGACTCGGACATGTCGGAGACCAGAATCTGACATCGGTTTCCTTCTTCTTTTGTTGTCACTGTTGGAAATCAGAAACAGGTCGACGGTTTTGTCGACGGTTTTGCCGACGGATCGCGTTTGATCCGGCCTCAAAGGTTACGGGGGATATATTTAGGAATTTGTCAAAAGTTTTTGGCGTCTGAGTTTAATTCCGCGCCGCAAATCCCAAACTCGGAAGGTCAGGAAGTGACTGCATGACGGTGGGATGCGGGGACCAAAACATCTTCTGGTGTTTTTTTTTTTTTTTTTTTTTTTTTCCAATCTTTTTCTTTCTTTTTTTTTTTTTTTTTTTTTTTTTTTTAGGGCAGGATCACACAAACACATGTTCAAGCTGGGAGGAAACCAGGGGATTTGAGGAACCATCTGTTAACCAAAGCCTTTGGGAAGCACACTAAGATGATCTTAGGATATTGTTCTCCCCAGGTGGGAATGGCAGGGGCTCCGTGGGGCCCCTTTGGGTCCTGGCGAAAAAAAAAAAAAAAAAAAAAAAAAAGGGAGGGAAACTGGGAGGGAAACAGGGAGCTTAAGGAGCCCCGGCTCACTGATGCCATAATCTCATTTTCATTCATAACGCTCGGGTATGTCGGCGTGGAGGAGGAGGAGGAGGAATAACAGAGCATCACAGGGTCGGACTTGCGTAACGTGTCAGAAGTTTTGCCAGGTCTTTGAAATTAACTCCACAAGCAGAAAAAAAGGGATTACCGTCATTTCTGAGACAAACCGACAGGAGACCGCGCGCAGGTTCAGGGAAACGCAGGAAGGGGAAGAAAAGGAATCGCCAGCCGTCCGTTAAAAAACATTCCGACGCCGCCGTGGTCATCACAGTGGAGGCCTGAGGGAGATTAAACAGGTCCGAATGCTGCCCAACGACTGGAGGGTTGTCCCTGTCCCGAGACCCAGGAAGAACCTGGACCGAGCTTCCAGGTCCGTTATAAGCATCGGTTTAGCATCACTACCGTTAGCCGCCATGTTTCTGCCACGCCCCCCTTTCACCCAAGAGCCGGAGCCCAATCAGGAGCCGGTTCTTCCAGAACAGAATGGGAAAACTGGTTCCAGAGTGGCATCTAGTCTTAGGGGACAACCTAAAATCTACTGAAGCCAATGAGACCAAACAAAAAAACAATGCTACTCGTTGATTAGTCTGATTGTAGAGACCAAGACCAGAATGAC
This sequence comes from Lepturacanthus savala, assembly GCA_030544235.1. Classification (NCBI taxonomy): domain Eukaryota; kingdom Metazoa; phylum Chordata; class Actinopteri; order Scombriformes; family Trichiuridae; genus Lepturacanthus; species Lepturacanthus savala. The sequence goes on from CM060475.1 coordinate 7,071,047, forward strand.
TTGTTGGTGTTTGTAGAGACCAAGACCAGAATGACTCGTTGGTGTTTGTAGAGACCAAGACCAGAATGACTTGTTAGTGTGTTTGTAGAGACTACAATCGGCTCATTATTGTTGTAGACACTGGGACTGAAATGATTCATTGTTCATAAAGACTGAGATGATTCGTTAGTGGTTGTGTTCGTAGAGAATGAGCCAAAAATGACTCGTTATTGTTTGTAGAGATTGAGGCGATAATGACTTTTGAGTATTCAGAGAGACTGAGACGGAAATGACTCATTATTGTTTGTAGAGATGGAGACTGGAACCACTCGTTAATGCTTTTGTAAAGACTGAGACCAGAACAATGTGTTTTCATAGAGCCTGAGACTAAAACGACTCGTTAGTGTCTGTGTCCGTAGCGAATGAGACCACAATGACTTGTTAAAGTTCAAAGAGGCTAACGTTGGATGACTCATTAGCATTTGCTTTCATTGAGAATGACACCACAACAAGTTGTAAATATTCCTAGAGAATGAGATAGCAACAACTCATTAGCATTTTCATTAATAGAGACTGAGACTAAAACAACTCGTTAGTCTTAGTGTTCATAGAGACTAAAACGACTCGTTAGTGTTCATAGAGACTAAAACGACTCGTTAGTGTTTGTAGAGACTAAAACAACTCGTTAGTGTTTGTAGAGACCAAGACTGAAACGACTCGTTAGTGTTAGTGTTCATAGAGACTAAAACGACTCGTTAGTCTTAGTGTTCATAGAGACTGAAACGACTCGTTAGTGTTAGTGTTCATAGAGACTAAAACGACTCATTAGTGTTCATAGAGACTAAATCAACTCGTTAGTGTTTGTAGAGACCAAGACTGAAACGACTCGTTAGTGTTAGTGTTCCTAGAGACTAAAACGACTCGTTAGTGTTCGTAGAGACTGAAACGACTCGTTAGTGTTAGTGTTCCTAGAGACTAAAACGACTCGTTAGTGTTAGTGTTCCTAGAGACTAAAACGACTCGTTAGTGTTCGTAGAGACTAAAATGACTCGTTAGTCTTAGTGTTCATAGAGACTAAAATGACTCGTTAGTGTTAGTGTTCATAGAGACTAAAATGACTCGTTAGTCTTAGTGTTCATAGAGACTAAAACGACTCGTTAGTGTTAGTGTTCATAGAGACTAAAACGACTCGATAGTGTTCGTAGAGACTAAAATGACTCGTTAGTGTTCGTAGAGACTAAAATGACTCGTTAGTGTTCGTAGAAACTAAAATGACTTGTTAATGTTCATAGAGGCTGAGACTAAAACGACTCGTTAGTCTTAGTGTTCATAGAGACTAAAACGACTCGTTAGTGTTCGTAGAGACTAAAACGACTCGTTAGTGTTCATAGAGACTAAAACGACTCGTTAGTTTTCGTAGAGACTAAAACGACTCGTTAGTTTTCGTAGAGACTAAAACGACTCGTTAGTTTTCGTAGAGACTAAAACGACTCGTTAGTGTTCGTAGAAACTAAAATGACTTGTTAATGTTCATAGAGGCTGAGACTAAAACAACTCGTTAGTCTTAGTGTTCATAGAGACTAAAACGACTCGTTAGTGTTCGTAGAGACTAAAATGACTCGTTAGTGTTCGTAGAGACTAAAATGACTCGTTAGTGTTCGTAGAGACTAAAATGACTCGTTAGTGTTCGTAGAGACTAAAATGACTCGTTAGTGTTCGTAGAGACTAAAATGACTCGGTAGTGTTCGTAGAGACTAAAATGACTCGGTAGTGTTCGTAGAGACTAAAATGACTCGGTAGTGTTCGTAGAGACTAAAATGACTCGGTAGTGTTCGTAGAGACTAAAATGACTTGTTAATGTTCATAGAGGCTGAGACTAAAACGACTCGTTAGTGTTTTCATAGAGAATGACACCACAGTTAGTTGTTCACAGAGAATGAGGTGACAACAACCCGTTAGTGTCCGTAGAGACTACAGAGACTAAAATGACTCGTTAGCATGTGTTTTCATAGACACTGAGACAGGGACTCGTTAGCATTCCCACAGAGAATTTGCGGATGTCAGTGGAAGTTTCAAGTTACTTCAGCATCAAGAAAATTTCAGAAAAACCACAGGACGTTTATATCCTGTAACGAGGAGCTGCCACGTCAACGGAATCATAACCAGACCTCCTGATTACAGCCCTGTCCCAACATGGCCGCTCGCTGGCTAACGATCTGCGGCTAACGATCTGCTGGCTAAGACGCAGCATTATGGATTAGTTACAGTCTCAGTAATTACCACAGCAAACAACACGGCTCTAAGCCGGCTACTTCTCTGCTGCCTTTCCCAACCTGTAATTAGGATTTTACTCCTCATCATCCGCCTCTTTTATTCTGTTTTACACCTCCCTTCTCCTCCTTTCTCCTCCTCCTCCTCCTCCTCCTCCAAGGTAAGAAGTGATTTAAGTGGAGGAAAAACAAACGGTGGTGGTGAACAGATTGTTGGATGGTTGTTGACCCGTCAGACTCAACACAAGGATTGAAAATCTAAATCTGCATTAGAGGCTTTTGTTTGGCCTGAGGCGACTGGATCCGCACGAAGGGTCTTTATGGAAGGAGGAGGAGGAGGAGGAGGAGGAGGAGGAGAGGAGGAGGAGAGGAGGAGGAGAGGAGGAGAGGAGGAGGAGAGGAGGAGAGGAGGAGGAGGAGGAGAGGAGGAGAGGAGGAGGAGAGGAGGAGGAGAGGAGGAGGAGGAGGAGGAGGAGGAGGAGAGGAGGACGAGGAGAGGAGGAGGAGGAGGAGGAGGAGGAGGAGGAGGAGGAGGAGGAGGAGGAGGAGGAGAGGAGGAGGAGAGGAGGAGGAGAGGAGGAGGAGGAGAGGAGGAGAGGAGGAGAGGGAGGAGGAGGAGAGGAGGAGAGGAGGAGAGGAGGAGGAGGAGGAGAGGAGGAGAGGAGGAGAGAGGAGGAGAGGAGGAGGAGGAGAGGAGGAGGAGGAGGAGGAGGAGGAGGAGGAGAGGAGGAGAGGAGGAGAGAGGAGGAGAGGAGGAGGAGGAGAGGAGGAGGAGGAGGAGGAGGAGGAGGAGGAGGAGGAGGAGGAGGAGGAAGACAACACTGATACACACTAAAACACACACACACACTAAAATACACACACAAACACACACATGCTAAGCCAGACACACTAGAACACAACCCACACACACACAAACTCTAAAACACACACACACACACACACACACACACACACTAGAACACAACCCACACACACACAAACTCAAACACACACACACACACACACACACACACACTAGAACACAACCCACACACACACAAACTCTAAAACACACACACACACACACACACACACACACACTAGAACACAACCCACACACACACAAACTCTAAAACACACACACACACACACACACACACACACTAGAACACAACCCACACACACACACACACACACTAGAACACAACCCACACACACACACACACACACTAGAACACAACCCACACACACACACACACACACTAGAACACAACCCACACACACACACACACTAGAACACAACCTAAATCCCCAATAATTCACCTATAAATCCCCAATAATTCACCTATAAATCCCCAATAATTCACCTATAAATCACCAATAATTCACCTATAAATCACCAATAATTCACCTATAAATCCCCAATAATTCACCTATAAATCACCAATAATTCACCTATAAATCCCCAATAATTCACCTATAAATCACCAATAATTCACCTATAAATCACCAATAATTCACCTATAAATCACCAATAATTCACCTATAAATCACCAATAATTCACCTATAAATCACCAATAATTCACCTATAAATCACCAATAATTCACCTATAAATCACCAATAATTCACCTATAAATCACCAATAATTCACCTATAAATCACCAATAATTCACCTATAAATCACCAATAATTCACCTATAAATCACCAATAATTCACCTATAAATCACCAATAATTCACCTATAAATCACCAATAACACACCTATAAATCACCAATAACTCACCTATAAATCACCAATAACTCACCTATAAATCACCAATAATTCACCTATAAATCACCAATAATTCACCTATAAATCACCAATAATTCACCTATAAATCACCAATAATTCACCTATAAATCACCAATAATTCACCTATAAATCCCCAATAATTCACCTATAAATCACCAATAATTCACCTATAAATCCCCAATAATTCACCTATAAATCACCAATAATTCACCTATAAATCACCAATAATTCACCTATAAATCACCAATAATTCACCTATAAAGCACCAATAACTAATAACTCACATAATGACTAATTTTTCTAAAAAGCTGCAATATAAAATCTTCGGTGTAAAAAAAAGGGGGCTTTTATTTTGAAGGACATGCAATTCATGAGGTCACATGACCAGGATATCCCTATTGCTGATGGATCTATGACAACAATTACTTTATCTTAACTTTTCTATAAAGCTATGATATAAAATCTATATTTTTATGGTAAGGTGTGAAAATGTGGCTTTTATTTTGAAGGACACAGTCACATGACCAGGATATCCCTTTTGTCCCTAGTGCAGACAACAACTGGATTGGCTCCCAGTGATTTACAAAGCATTTTCTTTTTAAATATATCCATTATTTAGGTCATTTTAAGTAAAATAGAACCATTAAATAAATTCTATACCACGTCTATGTAATATTTGATGCAATAGAGGGTTAATCTTCGGACTTGAAACCTCTAATTATGACTTTAGCTGAGATCTTGGACTCATGAATGATTACGTAATCCACTGATTGTAATAAAATGTGACTCTGAGGAGGTTTTTGTAGCTCAGGGATCAGTCTGCTGCTCTGAGGCTCAGTATTTAAACACAGACGACAGGATTTAATCTCGTCTACATGCATTGTTTATTTGTTTACTTGCTTGTGCCGGTTGTTGTCATATGTGAAAGCATAAGGCCTGTTGCATAATCCTTCCTGTGGTTAAAGCCGTGTCCCAGATTGCTGCAAAGTCTGGAGACATCGCATCAGAATCCGAAACCAGGACTCACTTTGACTCTGGTTGGACGTGGCATAGAAACTTTCTCCATTATTAATGTTATTTTCTCCTTTATTTTACACAAAAAACCCTATCTTAAGAAAAATATATAACTGAAACATATTAATACCAATAAAAAATGAATAAATCTAATAATACTGATAGTAATATATGATGGAAAAAATGAATTTATGTACTTAAATCAATATAGAGCTATAAATCCCTATATATTCATATATATAAACATGTTAACATGGATTTGTGGGTGTTTTCCTTCATGGCAACAATTCATTTATCTTCATTTTTCTAAAAAGCTGCGATTTAAAATCTATGTTTTTACAGCTAGATGTGAAAAGGAAGCTTTTATTTTGAAGGAAACGCATTTATGGGGTCACATGACCAGGATATCCCTATTGCTGATGGATGTTTGACATGTGAGCAACTGAAGTTTAAATAAATTTAAAAAAATAATTAATTAATTAAATAAAAAATAAAAAAAAAAGCTTAAGTTATATATATTTTTCCTTATATATATTTATTATTTAGGCCATTTCAAAAATTACAGATGTGGAATTATTGTTTTATGTTCCGATTTCATCCATTTAATCCACTGGCTCTTAATTTTACAGAATTTTTGAGATTTCCTGTTTTGTTTTGTCCTTTTTTCATGTCTTAAATAGTTTCAAATCAAGTTTAAACACTAGTTTATCAAACTCCAGCAATTAGACCGAGCCGCAGGTCACAGAGTCGGCCAGATTCTGGACATTTAAAATGAAATTCAACCAAATTAAACTGTGACCTTCAGCTGAAGGAATCTAATCTTTAAGACTCAACAAACACTCGTCTTAAAAAGCTTCAAATTAAAGTGTTTTCACTCCAGTGTCTGCATCCCTGTCGGCTCCAAACCAACAGAAGACAGGAAGGTTTAGTGAAATCCAGCAATTAGACTGAGCCGCAGGTCACAGTGTCAGCGGGTTTCTACACGTTTAAAATGAAATTCAACCAAATTGGGACATAAACCGACCACAGCTGTGTTCATTCTTGCATCATTTGAATGGGTTTGGGGTCATTTTTGGAAACTAAATATTTCCCTTAAGAACAATTAAATGACCAAAAACCTCAAGGATGGAAAGTAAGAAAACAGGAAATCTCAGAAATGGAGAAAAATGGAGAAAAACGGAGACAGAGCACAAAAACAGTGGATTCAATGGATGAAATATAAGTTTTTTTTGTGAGAAAATAATGTTACAAGAGTTAATAATGGAAATCCTGTGGGTGTGTGAGCTGTTGAATGGATTGCAATAAAAATAGAATAATTAATAGAGTAATTATGAGGATATTTATCTCCAATAAATCATTCTAGAACATGTGCAGCTCGTTCCTTCCTGAAGCTGCAGGACATCATCCTGAGGGATTCATTCATTAAACTGGTCCCGCTGATCAAATCGGCACGAAGACGCTTCTCGGCGGATTAATACCTACAACATTAATCCATTAAAACCTTAGCACAGAGTAATCATCCATCCAGGAATCAGGCATTCGCCGCTAAGTCCTGATTAGCATTAGCTACCACCAGCGGGACGAAAAAAAAAACGTTATGTGATGTGTCTGGATAAGATGTTAATTAGCTTCATATTATTGTTGGAAGGAAGACGCTAATTCTTTAGCACAGGAATTTGAAGTTTGACTGCAGGGTTTGAACATTTAAGCCAAGAAACTTTAGCTGATGAACCTTTGATTATAGAAGGAATCAAACCTTTGAGAATCAAACCACGAATCAATGAAATTGTCAAAACTGTCAAAGGACTCGAACCTTTAACAGGTGAATCAAACCTTTGAGACTCAAACCTCAATCAAATGTGTCGTCAAAACTATCAAAACAGTCAAAGGAATCAAACCTTGAACTGTTTAAGAATCAAACCTTTTTTTCGTCAAAGGACTCGAACCTTGAACAGGTGAAGGACTCAAACCGCTCAAAAGAATCAATCTATTTGTGGACAATCTAGACCTGTTGGATTCATCATGACCTTCAGCTCTCCTTGGACTAGTTCACAGCCGAGTGTGAAGCTGCTGGGATGAAGATCACCTCCTCCAAACCTGAGACCATGGTCCTCAACCAGAAAAGGGTGGAATGTGGACTTCCTCCTACCTCAACTGGAGAAGTTCATGTATCTCAGGGTCTAGTTCATGAGTGAGAGAAGGATGGAGGGAGGTTGACCATTAGTCTACGTTCCTGACCGAAAGAACAGGATTGTGAGTATAAAAGGCTGAAATGAGTTCCTTCACAGGATGGATGGGCTTCCCCTTAGAGACAGGGTGAGAAGCTCGGTCCTCCATATGGAGATGATCCAGTTGAGGTGGTTCAGCATCTATTGAGGAGCCTCCTGGACCCTGGTGAGGGGTTAGGATAGACCCAGGACTTGCTGCAGGAACTCAGTCTCTCAGCTTTTCTGGGAACACCTTTGGAAGAGCTGGACAATGTGGTCGGGAGAGGGAAATCTGGCCTGAAGCTGCTGAAGCTGAAAAGCCCCAAGACCTGATCCGGATAAGCGGTAGAAAACGAAGACGAAGGACTGAGTAGACAATATTGAAACAGACGAAATTGTCGAAGGAATCAAACCTTTTTTTTTGTTGAAACTGTTGAAGGACTAAAATCAAACTAATTTAACTGATGGAATTAAACCTTTTCATTGTAGAAGGAGACAAACCTTTAAGAATCAAACCTTTTTTCAAAACTGTAAAGACTCCAACCTTTATCCATCAAAGGAGTCAAACCTTTAACCATCAAAGGAATCAAACCTTTACCTGATGAAAGAATCAAGCCTTTAAGAATCAAACCTATTTTTCTGTCATCAAAGGTATCAAACCTTTCATTGATGAAGGAATTAGACCTTTAAACATCAAAGGAATCAAACCTTTAATGGTTGAAGGCATCAAACCTTTAACCATCAAAGGCATCAAACCCTTAATGGTTGAAAACATCAAACCTTTATCCATCAAAGGAATCAAACCTTTACCTGATGAAAGAATCAAACCTTTAAGAATCAAACCTATTTTTCATCATCAAAGGTATCAAACCTTTCATTGATGAAGGAATTAGACCTTTAACCATCAAAGGAATCAAACCTTTAATGGTTGAAGGCATCAAACCTTTAACCATCAAAGGCATCAAACCTTTAACCATCAAAGGCATCAAACCTTTAACCATCAAAGGCATCAAACCTTTAACCATCAAAGGCATCAAACCTTTAACCATCAAAGGCATCAAACCTTTAACCATCAAAGGCATTAAACCCTTAATGGTTGAAAACATCAAACCTTTATCCATCAAAGGAATCAAACCTTTACCTGATGAAAGAATCAAACCTTTAAGAATCAAACCTATTTTTCATCATCAAAGGTATCAAACCTTTCATTGATGAAGGAATTAGACCTTTAACCATCAAAGGAATCAAACCTTTAATGGTTGAAGGCATCAAACCTTTAACCATCAAAGGCATCAAACCTTTAACCATCAAAGGCATCAAACCTTTAACCATCAAAGGCATCAAACCTTTAACCATCAAAGGCATCAAACCTTTAACCATCAAAGGCATCAAACCTTTAACCATCAAAGGCATTAAACCCTTAATGGTTGAAAACATAAAACCTTTATCCATCAAAGGAATCAAACCTTTACCTGATGAAAGAATCAAACCTTTAAGAATCAAACCTATTTTTCATCATCAAAGGTATCAAACCTTTCATTGATGAAGGAATTAGACCTTTAACCATCAAAGGAATCAAACCTTTAATGGTTGAAGGCATCAAACCTTTAACCATCAAAGGCATCAAACCTTTAACCATCAAAGGCATCAAACCTTTAACCATCAAAGGCATCAAACCTTTAACCATCAAAGGCATCAAACCTTTAACCATCAAAGGCATCAAACCTTTAACCATCAAAGGCATTAAACCCTTAATGGTTGAAAACATAAAACCTTTATCCATCAAAGGAATCAAACCTTTACCTGATGAAAGAATCAAACCTTTAAGAATCAAACCTATTTTTCATCATCAAAGGTATCAAACCTTTCATTGATGAAGGAATTAGACCTTTAACCATCAAAGGAATCAAACCTTTAATGGTTGAAGGCATCAGACCTTTAACCATCAAAGGCATCAAACCTTTAATGGTTGAAGGCATCAAACCTTTAATGGTTGAAGGCATCAAACCTTTAATGGTTGAAGGCATCAGACCTTTAACCATCAAAGGCATCAAACCTTTAATGGTTGAAGGCATCAAACCTTTAATGGTTGAAGGCATCAAACCTTTAATGGTTGAAGGCATCAAACCTTTATCAGCCAATTTACTAATTTCATACTTAACACCAGCTTGATTTCAGCATTTAAGACTTTGACCATTGGAAATGTTCAACTTTTGACCCTTCTAGTCCTAATTAAACCAGTGAACCTTCTCAGGAACCATTGGGTCATCACATCAAACCACTCGACCCGTCCGGATCCAGCTTTAGTGTAGCCCTGATCCTGGAGTCAGGGATGTGGGTGGTGGTGGGCCGGCTGCCAGAGCCACACAACACGCCTCGCACTCACTTTTGTTCGGCTTTGATCTGAGATTACTTCCATAGTCCCGAAGAATGCGCGAGGAAAAATATCTCGGTGTACATCTCGGCAGTTCCCTTCCGCTCTCTTCTTAACCCGCGGTTCAACTGTAGCCGGCTTTGTCTGCCGCTGAAAAACCGACGTGCAACACAATTGAAAAGTTGGCATCGGCGCTGCAGATCCATCGTAACTCAATCTGGACTCGCTGCTTTAAAGTCTATCTTAGCCGAGGCGGCTTTTGTAAACCGCCAGACAATGGACGGCCCTGTTGAAGGCCCAGAGGTTGATTTTCACCTTTTAAGTGAGGACACCAGATACCTGCCTTTTCACCGCGTTGAGTTTGGGGACAAACTTTCTTTCTCCAGGCATTTTTTTTTCCTTCCTTTTTTCTTTTTTTTTTTCCAGGACGTAACATGACCCGGGGTCAAGATCGAGGATTTATATCGGAAACGGAGAAACGTCTTGAACGTCTTTTTACTCCAGTTTTGTCTTCGTGGGTTCGTCACCGTCGAAGATCAATGAAGACACGACAAAACCGGGAAATCAATCAGCTCAAGGATGACACTTTGGTACATCCCAAAATATCTCGTTTTAACCATTTCAGCTGTTCTTCTACCTTCCTGCTTCTCATTTCTCTACTTATACAGTTATTTATAATGTTATAACCAATAGCTACTGGTTTTATAGTTGAAGTGAGGAGTTTTCGAGTTTCTAGAATAAAAACTTGTCATTGTTTTCTTCATGAAACCTTCTAGATATTTCAATCTAAACTCATTTATAGCATTTTATATCAGGGGTGTCAAACATGTGGCCTGGGACCCATTAAAGAGTCCAATCTGGTCCACTGGACAACTTTAATTCAGTCTTTTTTCTACCTTCCTGCTTCTCGTTTGTGTAGTTTTAAACTTATTTATAATTTATAACTAGCAGCTACTGGTTTTATAGTCGTTTTATATGTTTTTAACACTTTAGACGTTGATGGAAGCCAATGGAGTTTTTGAAATGACAAAGAAAAGTCTACGTTTCTGGAATAAATCGACTCATCTCACTTCAACTTGGTATTTTTTTCTCCATGAAACCTCCCAGATATTTTAATCTAAACTCATTTATCTCATTTTATATCAGGGCTGTCAAACATGTGGCCCGGGGGCCAGAACCGGCCCGTTAAAGAGTCCAATCCGGTCCACTGGGCGATGAGACCAGTTCTTACCACTTATTTCTTCATAAAATGTGAATTCATCGAGCATCTTTTATTATTTATTATTAAAATTTACAGATTAGATTCTTGAATGAAGCGATAACTTCACCTGCTGTTTGTAGAATAATGAAAAAATAAATGCACGGTTAATAATAATAATGAATAATAATTTATATTATTTTATTATTTGTCTTTTCCTGAAGGATGAATCTGTTTTCTTTTATTTTCTGTAGTGAATCTTACTTTTTTGTCACTGATGAAGAAAAATCTAATTATCTTGTGTGTGTAAATGGTTAAATGACAATAAAATTCTTCTATTTCTATTTTTCTATTACTATTATATTTATTTTTCTTAAGAATGAATCTTTCATTTTTTTTTCTTATTTTTTAAAAATATTTTTTACTATTTTTTTTTGCACTGCAGTGAAACAAAAACCTGTTCTTTTATCTATATAAATGCATGTAAATCTGATTTTTCTTATTTTAAGTGTCCTGTTTGGAATAATAGTGTAAATATATATATTTCTTGATATAAAAAGAGAAATTCCTCGGTGTAAATTTGGACTTGAACTGGAGCCTTGATTTATAAAGACTATAAAACCTTTGTGAAAACAAAAAATAAGTCAAATAAATGTCCCAGACCCAGTGGAACTCAGCTCTCCGCGTATTTATCGCTGGTTTAAAAGCGACATCAGTCCAGTGGCTTCAAAGCCAGAGACATGAAGGTTCAGGAAGCTCTGCTCTTCAAAGGTTCCGTCTTTAAATCAGTAAACCAACACTCAACGCAGCTTACCAACCAAACGCCCTGTTTATTTTCACAGGTTCAGCAGCTGGACCAGGTCTACGCTGGGTCCCCCATGACCCCCTTCTGGTCCAGGTCTCTGTCTAATCAGGTTTCAGGAGTCAGAAACGTCGATTCGACCTCCTTTATGGGTCGTGGAGTTAGTTTCAGATGGAGAAAACTCAGAAACGTAGTAGAGCTGCAATAATTAGCTGATTCATTCATTAGAAAATCGATTAATCACCAACTATGTTGATAATTGATTCATGGATTTGAGTTGTTTTTTGTTTCTGATTTTAATAATTTAATAATAATTACTAATTAAATAATTAATTAATTTTAATGTATTTTTGTAAAAGACAGTTTTAGTATTTTTTTACGATTTTTTAACGATTAATTAATTCATTTCCAACTAACACATGAATCACCAGTTATTCTGATAATTAATGGATTTCAGTCATTTGCAAGTAGAAAATAAAGTCCAAAATAAACAGAATAAACTAAATATGGAAATATGGAGCTGCAATGATTAGTTGATTAATCGATTAATCACCAACTATTCTGAGAATCGATTAATCGATTAGTCATTTTATAATTAGAAAACATCCAGATTCTCTGGTTCCAGCTTCTCTTCTCTGGTTATTTCCTGTTTCTTTAGTCTCTAGAATAAAAAAACTGATGATCTTTGGACAAAAACAGACATTTTAGGTTGAATCTTCTACATTTTATGAACCAAACGACTAATCGATTAATCCAAATCATCATTTAGTTGCAGCCCTAGTTCTTTCTTTTACTGATTTTCATTTTTACTATGTTTTTATGCTATTTTCTTTCTCTTGTGTAGGTAAATGTGCAGAGGAATGAAAATTTGTACTAAACGAGTCACCGGACCTGACTTGGTCTCTTATTGGTTCCTGATTGGTTCCAGCTGATTGGTTTGTTGGTGCAGAGTCAGTGTTGTCATGGAAACCAGCATTGTCAGCCATGTTTGATGTTTCCGTTTCTCTTCATGTTCTACAACGCGTCAGAGTTTCTGAACATGTTAATGACTCCCAGGCTGCTCTGGGTGGTGGTCTGGGGTCTGGGTGGTGGTCTGGGGTCTGGGTGGTGGTCTGGGGTCTGGGTGGTGGTCTGGGGTTTGGGTGGTGGTCTGGGGTTTTGGGGGTCTAGGGGGTTCAGAGTGAGTTCAGTGAGTCTGAAACTCTGGTGACATCTATGAGACCATGTGGTCCCGGGTCCCTGAGACCATGTGGGACCACATGTGACCTGGATCCGGCTCCAATAAGACCTGAATGATCCTGATAAGATATAAAGACTCAATAGGATCCAGACTGGACTCGGAAGTTTTTTAATCTTGCAACAGAAACATCATCAGTGGTGAAAAAATAAAGGAAATTCCCACTAAAAATTCACTTCTACTTATTATAGCACACACACACACACACACACGCACACACACGCACACACACACACACACACACACACACACGCACACACACACGCACGCACGCACACACACACACACGCACACACACACAGTGAATGAATCATTTTTCTCTGATTCAGGTTCCACATTTTACGTGTGTGTCGAGCAGTCAGAGAATCATTTTATCTGGTCCTGGTCTGGGTCTAATCTGGTCCTGGTCTGGGTCTAATCTGGTCCTGGTCTGGGTCTAATCTGGTCCTGGTCTGGGTCTAATCTGGTGCTGGTCTGGGTCTAGTATGGTCCTGGTCTGGGTCTAATCTGGTCCTGGTCTGGGTCTAATCTGTTGCTGGTCTGGGTCTAATCTGTTGCTGGTCTGGGTCTAATATGGTACTGGTCTGGGTCTAATATGGTACTGGTCTGGGTCTAATCTGGTGCTGGTCTGGGTCTAATCTGTTGCTGGTCTGGGTCTAATCTGGTCCTGGTCTGGGTCTAATCTGTTGCTGGTCTGGGTCTAATCTGTTGCTGGTCTGGGTCTAATCTGTTGCTGGTCTGGGTCTAATATGGTACTGGTCTGGGTCTAATCTGGTGCTGGTCTGGGTCTAATCTGGTCCTGGTCTGGGTCTAATCTGGTCCTGGTCTGGTCCTCTGGTCCCTCAAATTCTACTAATACTACAAATACTACAAATACTACAAATACCACTAATACTACAAATACTACTAATACTACTAATACTACTAATAATACTACTAATAGTACTAATACTACTAATACTACTAATACTACTAATACTACTAATACTACAAATACTACAAATACCACTAATACTACAAATACTAAATACTACTAATACTACTAATACTACTAATACTACTAATACCACTAATACTACTACTATTATAGTATTACTCACTATAGAACTATTAGAACTCTTTTATAAGAACTTGATTAGAACTTTATTATAAGTATTAGAACTCTATTAGAACTATTAGAACCCAATAAAACTCTATTACAACTCTGTTATAACTTTATTAAAACTTTTATAACTATTAGAACTATAACTCTATAACTGTTACAACTCTGTTATAACTTTATTAAAACTTTTATAACTATTAGAACTATAACTCTATAACTATTACAACTCTGTTATAACTTTATTAAAACTTTTATAACTATTAGAACTATAACTCTATAACTATTACAACTCTGTTATAACTTTATTAAAACTTTTATAACTATTAGAACTATAACTCTATAACTGTTACAACTCTGTTATAACTTTATTAAAACTTTTATAACTATTAGAACTATAACTCTATAACTATTACAACTCTGTTATAACTTTATTAAAACTTTTATAACTATTAGAACTATAACTCTATAACTGTTACAACTCTGTTATAACTTTATTAAAACTTTTATAACTATTAGAACTATAACTCTATAACTGTTACAACTCTGTTATAACTTTATTAAAACTTTTACAACTATTAGAACTATAACTCTATAACTATTACAACTCTGTTATAACTTTATTAAAACTTTTATAACTATTAGAACTATAACTCTATAACTGTTACAACTCTATTATAACTTTATTAAAACTTTTATAACTATTAGAACTATAACTCTATAACTATTACAACTCTATTATAACTTTATTAAAACTTTTATAACTATTAGAACTATAACTCTATAACTATTACAACTCTGTTATAACTTTATTAAAACTCTATAACTATTACAACTCTGTTATAACTTTATTAAAACTCTATAACTATTACAACTCTGTTATAACTTTATTAAAACTTTTATAACTATTACAACTCTGTTACAACTCATCATTTATTAAAGGATTTTTTCCTCATTCAGTCACTTTACACATGTGGAAAAGTCAGAAAAAAAGTAAAACGTCTGTTTTAATCTGAATGTGAGGAACTCAACCTCACTGTGTGTGTGTGTGTGTGTGTGTGTGTGTGTGTGTGTGTGTGTGTGTGTGGTACTGTATCACCAGTGTGTGTCATTAGTGTGTGGTGCCGAGCACAGCTGGATGGTGTTAGGATGTGGTTTCACACACACACACACACACACACACACACACACACACACACACACACACACGCTCGGCAGCAGCTCAACACGCCACCAGCATCAAACATGGAGGAAGAATCCAGATGTTTAACACACGTCCAGATGTTTAAACCAATCAGGAAACAGGTGGGAAGAAGATATTTATACCTTTAGGATGGATGGATAATATATAATAATAAAATAACAGTATAATAACAGAGCAGGGTTCACAGGGCAGTTGTACTATATAGTATAATAGGACGTATATATATAGCATATATAATATATATAGTATATAAAAGACTTTAAAGTGTCTAATGTGATTTAAACTCATCTGTAGTGTTAGACGTTAGTGTGAATTTATGATTTAAAACCTCTGAATTACAACAAATAAACACACAAACACTCCTCCGATGATTCAAATAAATAACAACCATCACAGCTCATTCCTTCTCCGGAGTAGGAACGTTTTTTTTTATGAGTCACAGTTCAGCAGCAGCGACTCTGACGCAGAAACACAAACCGGTTGTGTAATTTTACCGTAAACTCCGTGAACGTCGGGTCTGAACACGTCCAGAAACAACCAGAGAAATCCTGTTTCTGCTGCTGCAGGAGGTCAAAGGTCATGTTCTGGTGATTCACTATCCGCTGCAGTATGTTTGGAGCTTTAAATCATTCATATATATTCTTTTTTATTATTTGTATATATCGTTGTCCTATTAAAATAAATATAAATATATTATGTATGAAATGTATTCAAATATTAAGAAATAATAAATAGCATGAAAAAATAATGATGCAAATAGTCAAAATATTAAAAAGAAATATGAAAAAAGTCTAAAGTTATATGTTAAAAAATGTTAAAGGGTATAAATAAAACATCACATGTCACAGATTGTTGTGATACTTCAAAATAAAAGCCAATAAGGTTGATCCTGCTTTTATTTTCACTGATTTTGACTTTGATTTATTCGCATTTTTAAATTTCATAAGTCACAGAAACAATTTAAACACTAAGAAAAATAATGAAAGGAAATGTTACTGAATAAGAGAAGATTCCTCTGATATTTCAAAATAAAATTCGCATGACGTTGACCCTCTTGTAAATTTAGTTTTAAATAAGTCTTATTCACATTATTACGCATTAATGTGAATATCTATCTAGATTAATTGTTATATTTCAAAATAAAACTCATAATGTTAATCCTACACGGAGGACACGACACTAAAGGTCGTAGCTAAAGGTCGAGGCTAGCTGTTAGCAGAGCTCTTCAACTATATTATGGGAAAAAGGTGTACAAGCAATAGGGATATCCACACTCTGGAGAGGATTATGAAACTAAATCCATTAAAACGTGTGGGGGTCATTCACAAGGATTTCAGCTGGAGTCAGAGGACAAGCAATAGGGATATCCACACTCTTAATATTAATTAACTGTGACTTAATAAACCCATTTTTATTCTATGTACTTGTTTCTCTTTTAAGGCGCAAAATAAAATACTGAAAATGTTATGCTATGTTGTTAATTACCAGTGAATATCTCTGTAGTTTACAGCTGGTTGGTTCTAAACCTGCAGAATCTCATCAGTCTTCTAGTCTAGATCCAGCTCCGTGTGATCCAGGTCCAGACTACAGATCTGGCTTATCTGGAGCAGCTGGATCCAGACTATCCAGACCCCAAACCCGGAGGCTAAAACACATCAGGAAAAGCTATTTCCCACGAACTTTAATCCACAAAAGCTGCTTGGACTCGGAGAGGAAATGATATAATATTAGAATGAAAGGAGGATCTGATGTCTCACCACGGGATTAAAGAGGTTTGTTTGCTGCTTTTACACCCACATTAACAGCTTCTCGTTCTTTGGGGGCAGATTTTGTCACTCTTACAAAGTTTAGTGGTTGGATATTAAAGGAACAGGTCACAGTGTCACAGTAAAAAGACAGATTTAGAGTTTTAAATGTGGCAAATAGCCATCTATCCATCTATCTATCAGTAGTAGCTATCATCTATCCATCTATCTATCAGTAGTAGCTATCATCTATCGTCTACCATATCCATCCATCTATCCATCCATCTATCAGCAGTAGCTATCATCTATCCATCTATCCATCCATCTATCAGCAGTAGCCATCATCTATCCATCTATCCATCCATCTATCAGCAGTATCTATCCATCTATCTGTCTACCATACCCATCTATCCATCCATCTATCAGCAGTATCTATCCATCTATCTGTCTACCATACCCATCTATCCATCTATCCATCCATCCATCAGCAGTAGCTATCATCTATCCATCTATCTGTCTACCATCCATCTAAATATGTTCTATCCATCCATCTACAGTATCCATCATCTATCCATCTATCTATCTATCTATCTATCTATCTATCCATCCATCCATCCAATATAATGATCCATCCATCCATCCAATATAATGATCCATCCATCCATCCAATATAATGATCCATCCATCCATCCAATATAATGATCCATCCATCCATCCATCCATCCATCCGATATAATGATCCATCCATCCATCCATCCAATATAATGATCCATCCATCCATCCAATATAATGATCCATCCATCCATCCATCCATCCATCCATCCATCCGATATAATGATCCATCCATCCATCCATCCATCCAATATAATGATCCATCCATCCATCCAATATAATGATCCATCCATCCATCCATCCATCCAATATAATGATCCATCCATCCATCCAATATAATGATCCATCCATCCATCCATCCATCCAATATAATGATCCATCCATCCATCCATCCATCCAATATAATGATCCATCCATCCATCCATCCAATATAATGATCCATCCATCCATCCAATATAATGATCCATCCATCCACCCACCTATATATTAACCATCCTTCTATCTATCCATCTATCTACCTACCTATCTAAATATCATGATCTATCTATCCATGGTACCCATCCGTCCTCTATATCCTGTGTCAGCTCTGAACTGTATAAATCTTTAACCTTTAATTAAATATTTTATGTTAATATGTGGCAGTAAAACCTTAAATCAGATGAAATATTCTGTTTCGCTACGTGAATTTGTCTAAAAACGAGGTTAAAAGCAGCAAAGCTGTTGGCTGAGCTGCACTTTCTCCGAGACGTGTCTCTCTCTGCGGGGGAAAAAAAGAAAAACCTGCATTAACATTTAATCAGTTTCCTGAAAGATGCTGCTGAAACGGGACCTGATGACCTGGATAAACCGCATCAGCTAAATACTTAAAAAGCTAAACGTCGCCTCGCCTTGTTTACACTGGGAATGCTCGGCATTCCTGTCCGGGCTGCGGCGTTCCGCCGGCCCGCTCCGAGCCGGGCTGAGTGCATCTGCGTGTCCGACGCCACCTCATCATTCCTCAAGCTTCCCAAACACATGTTTCCCTTTTGAAGGCGCTCGGCGGCGGGAACATTTGTACGTCCCGGCATCAACATCCTGACATGGAGGGGGGGAGGGGAGGTCAGGCGGGGTCGTGGGTAAAATAAGCAGCGGGAGACGTCCCCCCCGTTAAAGTAAAAAATGACCAGAAGGAACGTAAAGTCCGGAGTAAACAGTTGGCGACGTGGGAGGAAGAGACAGAATCTGAGGAATCTCACGTTTTTATTTCACTTTAAAGCAGCTGCAGCCACTTAATTACCTCTCAGATGTAAGAGTAAAGGCTCTTTGAAAGAATGTCTGTCTGCTAGTGATTTAGTCCGTCTGTCTGTAGATCTACTCATCTATCCATCCATCGACCTACCTACCTATAGATCAGGGGTGTCAAACTGCAATCCAAAAGGGCCGGTGTGGGTGCAGGTTTTTGTTCCAACCAAGGAGTCACACACCTGATTCTACTAATGAAGGTCCTTATCAAAGCTTCTAGTGGTTGATTAGTAGAATCAGGTGTGTTCCTGCTTGGTTGGAACAAAAACCTGCACCCACACCGGCCCTTCTGGATTGCAGTTTGACACATGTGCTATAGATCTACCCATCTATCCATCCATCCATCAACCTACCAACCTATAGATATGTCCATCCATCCATCGACACTGATCTACCCATCCATCCATCCATCCATCCATCCATCCATCCATCCATCGACCTACCTACATATAGATATGTCCATCCATCCATCCATCCATCAACCTACCAACCTATAGATATGTCCATCCATCCATCCATCGACCTACCTACCTATAGATCTACCCATCCATCCATCCATCGACCTACCTACCTATAGATCTACCCATCCATCCATCCATCCATCCATCGACCTACCTACCTATAGATCTACCCATCCATCCATCCATCCATCGACCTACCTACCTATAGATCTACCCATCCATCCATCCATCCATCCATCGACCTACCTACCTATAGATCTACCCATCCATCCATCCATCCATCCATCGACCTACCTACCTATAGATCTACCCATCCATCCATCCATCCATCGACCTACCTACCTATAGATCTACCCATCCATCCATCCATCAACCTACCAACCTATAGATATGTCCATCCATCCATCCATCGACCTGCCTACCTATAGATCTACCCATCCATCCATCCATCCATCGACCTACCTACCTATAGATCTACCCATCCATCCATCCATCAACCTACCAACCTATAGATATGTCCATCCATCCATCCATCCATCGACCTACCTACCTATAGATCTACCCATCCATCCATCCATCCATCCATCCATCGACCTACCAACCTATAGATATGTCCATCCATCCATCCATCCATCGACCTACCTACCTATAGATCTACCCATCCATCCATCCATCCATCCATCGACCTACCTACCTATAGATCTACCCATCCATCCATCCATCCATCGACCTACCTACCTATAGATCTACCCATCCATCCATCCATCCATCAACCTACCAACCTATAGATATGTCCATCCATCCATCCATCCATCCATCGACCTACCTACCTATAGATCTACCCATCCATCCATCCATCCATCCATCCATCGACCTACCTACCTATAGATCTACCCATCCATCCATCCATCCATCCATCGACCTACCTACCTATAGATCTACCCATCCATCCATCCATCCATCGACCTACCTACCTATAGATCTACCCATCCATCCATCCATCCATCCATCGACCTACCTACCTATAGATCTACCCATCCATCCATCCATCCATCCATCGACCTACCTACCTATAGATCTACCCATCCATCCATCCATCCATCGACCTACCTACCTATAGATCTACCCATCCATCCATCCATCAACCTACCAACCTATAGATATGTCCATCCATCCATCCATCGACCTACCTACCTATAGATCTACCCATCCATCCATCCATCCATCCATCGACCTACCAACCTATAGATATGTCCATCCATCCATCCATCCATCGACCTACCTACCTATAGATCTACCCATCCATCCATCCATCCATCCATCGACCTACCTACCTATAGATCTACCCATCCATCCATCCATCCATCGACCTACCTACCTATAGATCTACCCATCCATCCATCCATCCATCAACCTACCAACCTATAGATATGTCCATCCATCCATCCATCCATCCATCGACCTACCTACCTATAGATCTACCCATCCATCCATCCATCCATCCATCGACCTACCTACCTATAGATCTACCCATCCATCCATCCATCCATCCATCGACCTACCTACCTATAGATCTACCCATCCATCCATCCATCCATCGACCTACCTACCTATAGATCTACCCATCCATCCATCCATCCATCCATCGACCTACCTACCTATAGATCTACCCATCCATCCATCCATCCATCCATCGACCTACCTACCTATAGATCTACCCATCCATCCATCCATCCATCGACCTACCTACCTATAGATCTACCCATCCATCCATCCATCCATCCATCGACCTACCTACCTATAGATCTACCCATCCATCCATCCATCCATCGACCTACCTACCTATAGATCTACCCATCCATCCATCCATCCATCCATCGACCTACCTACCTATAGATCTACCCATCCATCCATCCATCCATCCATCGACCTACCTACATATAGATATGTCCATCCATCCATCCATCGACCTACCTACCTATAGATCTACCCATCCATCCATCCATCAACCTACCAACCTATAGATATGTCCATCCATCCATCCATCGACCTGCCTACCTATAGATCTACCCATCCATCCATCCATCGACCTACCTACCTATAGATCTACCCATCCATCCATCCATCCATCCATCAACCTACCAACCTATAGATATGTCCATCCATCCATCCATCCATCCATCGACCTACCTACCTATAGATCTACCCATCCATCCATCCATCCATCCATCCATCGACCTACCAACCTATAGATATGTCCATCCATCCATCCATCCATCGACCTACCTACCTATAGATCTACCCATCCATCCATCCATCCATCCATCGACCTACCTACCTATAGATCTACCCATCCATCCATCCATCCATCGACCTACCTACCTATAGATCTACCCATCCATCCATCCATCAACCTACCAACCTATAGATATGTCCATCCATCCATCGACCTGCCTACCTATAGATCTACCCATCCATCCATCGACCTACCTACCTATAGATCTACCCATCCATCCATCCATCCATCCATCCATCGACCTACCTACCTATAGATCTACCCATCCATCCATCCATCGACCTACCTACCTATAGATCTACCCATCCATCCATCCATCCATCCATCCATCCATCCATCGACCTACCAACCTATAGATATGTCCATCCATCCATCCATCGACCTACCTACCTATAGATCTACCCATCCATCCATCCATCCATCCATCGACCTACCTACCTATAGATCTACCCATCCATCCATCCATCCATCGACCTACCTACCTATAGATCTACCCATCCATCCATCCATCCATCCATCGACCTACCTACCTATAGATCTACCCATCCATCCATCCATCCATCCATCGACCTACCTACATATAGATATGTCCATCCATCCATCCATCGACCTACCTACCTATAGATCTACCCATCCATCCATCCATCAACCTACCAACCTATAGATATGTCCATCCATCCATCCATCGACCTGCCTACCTATAGATCTACCCATCCATCCATCCATCCATCGACCTACCTACCTATAGATCTACCCATCCATCCATCCATCCATCCATCAACCTACCAACCTATAGATATGTCCATCCATCCATCCATCCATCCATCGACCTACCTACCTATAGATCTACCCATCCATCCATCCATCCATCCATCCATCGACCTACCAACCTATAGATATGTCCATCCATCCATCCATCCATCGACCTACCTACCTATAGATCTACCCATCCATCCATCCATCCATCCATCGACCTACCTACCTATAGATCTACCCATCCATCCATCCATCCATCGACCTACCTACCTATAGATCTACCCATCCATCCATCCATCAACCTACCAACCTATAGATATGTCCATCCATCCATCGACCTGCCTACCTATAGATCTACCCATCCATCCATCGACCTACCTACCTATAGATCTACCCATCCATCCATCCATCCATCCATCC
This sequence comes from Lepturacanthus savala, assembly GCA_030544235.1. NCBI lineage: Eukaryota > Metazoa > Chordata > Actinopteri > Scombriformes > Trichiuridae > Lepturacanthus > Lepturacanthus savala. The sequence goes on from CM060475.1 coordinate 7,093,778, forward strand.
ATCGACCTACCTACCTATAGATCTACCCATCCATCCATCCATCGACCTACCTACCTATAGATCTACCCATCCATCCATCCATCCATCCATCCATCCATCCATCGACCTACCAACCTATAGATATGTCCATCCATCCATCCAT
>CM060475.1:7106419-7108919 GCA_030544235.1 Lepturacanthus savala
TCATGTTATATGTTACATGTTTACTTATATATCATGTTATATGTTATATATCATGTTATATGTTACATGTTTACTTATATATCATGTTATATGTTATATATCATGTTATATGTTACATGTTTAGTCATATATCATGTTATATGTTACATGTTTAGTCATATATCATGTTATATGTTACATGTTTAGTTATATCTCATGTTATATGTTACATGTTTAGTTATATATCATGTTATATGTTACATGTTTAGTTATATCTCATGTTATATGTTCCATGTTTAGTTATATCTCATGTTATATGTTACATATGATGTTACATGTTTAGTTACATATGATTTTATATGTCATATGTTTAATTACACATGATGTTCTATGTAGTATATGAACATGTTTAACTTCTAAATACCATCGTCCATGTTTTATATATGTTATATATATTTATATGTTCTTGTTCTCATTTATCAGCTGTTTTTAGATGTTTTTCTGTCGCATTTTGAAAAACGTTCATTTAATTCATTTCTTGCTGAAACTGATCTATTTTCTTTAATAACCTCCACACAGAATTCATTTTAGCTTCAGACAGGCTGCGCTTCCATAGATGAAAGGAGCCGACAGGAATTCCCAGAATGCTCTGGGAGTCAAAGAGGAGGTGGAGCCACGGCTGGGCGCCGCCCCCTAGTGGTCAAACCCGATAAAGAAGAAGAAGGAGGAGGAGGAGGAGGCTGAGTTTACTCAGGTGAAACCACTTCACGGTTACCAGCTGTTTGTTTCTCATCCATCACGCCTCATTACTGCTGCCGCCGGACAAATAATCTGCCGAGATGGTCGACGTCCCGATGCCAAAGATACCACGCGAGGTCCAGATTACTAACAAACCGCTGGGATGTAGCACAAACAAGCTGCAATATCTGGGAAAAGATCTGGCAATATTTAAAGATCCTGGAGAAAACCCAGGAAAAATTCACAGGACAAACAAAGGAGCGAGAAAAGGTCAAAGGTTTAACTGATGATTCGCTGGTTTATATCTATGAAGACAGCAGGAGGAGGAGGAATCATGATGATGTCATGTGACAGGAAGTGTCATTTTTGTCAGAAGTTGCTTGAGGAGCATTTAAATGTATATTTTGAGGAGAAAACTAAAGAAACTAAAGTTGCTGCTGGTTTCAAAACGAGTCAAAAGGTCAAAAGGTCGCCATCAATCAAAATGTCGCCATGTAATTATATCAGTTGAGTCACTAACAATCATGTTTTATGTCTATTTTATCGTCTTTTCTTTACATACAATAGAATTTTAATCACTATAATAGTTGCTGTTTGCAAAAAACTATTTATTAAACTATTTATAGAGACTTTTAAATGGGTTTGACTTCACAATCCTCTCCAGGGCGTGGTTATCCCTATTGCTTGTGCAGTGCATATTTTGCCTATAATCCAAATAAATATTCATCTCAGGTACAAAATTCTTGTTTTTTGGGTTAAAACTTGACATATATTATGGTAATAATCTAAAAAATGTCTCTTTCTGGGAGGATTTGTCTGTTTAACCGTGTTTTATTGTTATTTTTATATAGAAAAAGTCAAATTTGAACCTGAAAATATATAATAAAACTAGTGTTTTTATTAAAAAAAAACATGTTTCCTATTATTCTAGAAACAGTTAAATAAATGTACATGTCAGGGTGGAAAATCAGAAACATTTAAATAAAATGACTCATGGTATTTTCTCCAGAGAAAGGAACAGGAAGTTGATGACGTCATGTGACAGGAAGTAGTTTGGAAGTTGTCTACTATGATGTCATTAGATAAAAAGTTTAAAATGACAGATTAAAGGCTTTGATGGGTTAAATCAGACCTGACCACCAATAGAACCATCATCTCATCAGGTTCTGGGTCTGAAGGGGGGGGCGGTGGTGGACTCCTCGAGTCCCCCCGTGGGGGGTTTCGGGTCCCTCCCCGCCCCCCTTTCTGCTGGTCCAGAGTTTCCCAACGCCTCCGACAACCTGCTCTAACGTCTAATCCCCTTCATTCACAGGCAGAGGACTCCTGACCAATCAGAGCGCGGCGTGAGGCCACAATGGACGACTAATGACGGCGGCGTTTGGAGTCCGAGCCGCTGACGGAGCTGAGGAGAGATCTAATTAAAACACAAAGCAGCAATTACTGCTGCAGACGCCAGGAACACACAGTTTAGCTGTTGGTTTATACAATAAAACTCAATAAAACGCCTTCGAACTTTCTATTAATGAGCCTTTTTCTAATCAAAAGTTTCTTTTCTGCCATTTCAACGATTGTTTTTTAACAAACTCTACTTTACAGTTTGAAAACAGCTGCAGAAATGTGAATTAAAACTAAATAAAGTTGATTGAAAGTGATTTATTTCGTTGAATCTCAAGCAATTTCATGTTTTATCAGTTTTGTGTAGATTAATAATAAAAGTTACTGCATCATAATTATCAGATTTCACAATAAATGTCACTTTAACACTTTTAAAGTATATTAATTC
>CM060475.1:7111419-7343919 GCA_030544235.1 Lepturacanthus savala
CAACTAACTAAAAAAACACAGCAAATAACACAGCAACTAACTAAAAAAAACACAGCAAGTAACTCAGCAACTAACTAAAAAAACACAGCAACTAACTCAGCAACTAACTAAAAAACAATAACTAACTCAACCCAACTAACTCAGCATCTTAAAAAACACAGCAACTAACTCAACTAACATAGAAACTAATGCAACTATCTCAGCAACAACCTAAGTAATTAACTCAGCATCTAACACAGCAACTAACTGAACTAACTCATTGACTTCATCAAATGCAACAATTCATCCAACTGAGCAATAAACTCAACAACCTGAGCAACAACCTGAGCAACAACTCAACATAAGCAACCAGAACAGCAACCTCAGGTTGAATCCTGACTTCCTGAGGAAAGGGACGCTACGTAGTTTCGAGCACCCTCTAGTGGTGATTTGACACACTGCAACTGACTGAGGTCCATGTGGATCAGAGGAGTCCAGGTCCTGGTCCAGGACAGATGAAGACTTGACCCAGTCTCTGGAGTTCAGACGACGTCCTCGAGCGAAACGAACGGAACGAGTCGGGAGGTGATGAACGGCCCCGGACCTGCTGGGCCTGTCAGACAGGGGACCATGGGGGACCGTGGGGGACCATGGGGGACTGTGGGGGACACTGGGGGACTCTGGGGGGGCGGCGGGGGGGCGTTATTGTTGCTGATGGTCTCTAAGAGACTGACGGATTTGACTTGGCCCGGATCCAGCAGACAAACACGCAGACATTTACATATGAGCGGCACCCTGCACAGCATGGGAACTTCAGGGAGAAAGAGGGGGATTGTTGAACTATTAGTGTCAAACTATTAGTGTCAAATTATTAGGTTCAAACTATTAGTGGCAAATTATTAGTGTCAATCCATTAATGTCAATCCATTAGTGGCAAACTATTAGTGGCAAATTATTAGGTTCAAACTATTAGTGGCAAATTATTAGTGTCAATCCTTTAATGTCAAACTATTAGTGGCAAAATATTAGTGTCTAATTATTAGGTTCAAACTATTAGTGGCAAATTATTACTGTCAATCCATTAATGTCAAACTATTAGTGGCAAAATATTAGTGTCCAATTATTAGGTTCAAACTATTAGTGGCAAATTATTATTGTCAATCCATTAGTGTCAAACTATTAGTGTCAAATTATTAGGTTCAAACTATTAGTGGCAAATTATTAGTGTCAATCCATTAATGTTAATCCATTAGTGGCAAACTATTAGTGGCAAATTATTAGTGTCAATCCATTAATGTCAATCCATTAGTGACAAACTATTAGTGACAAATTACTAGTGGCAAATTATTAGGTTCAAACTATTAGTGGCAAATTATTAGTGTCAATCCATTAATATCAATCCATTAGTGTCAATCTATTAGTGGCAAACTATTAGTGGCAAATTATTAGTGTCAATCCATTAATGTCAATCCATTAGTGTCAAATTATTAGTGGCAAACTTTTAGTGGCAAACTATTAGTGGCAAATTATTAGTGTCAATCTATTAATATCAATCCATTAGAGTCAAATTATTAGTGGCAAATTATTAGTGGTAAATTATTAGAGTCAATCTATTAGTGGCAAATTATTAGTGGCAAACTATTAATGTCAATCCATTAGAGTCAAACTATTAGTGGCAAATTATTAGTGGCAAATTATTAGTGGCAAACTATTAGTGGCAAATTATTAGTGGCAAACTATTAATGTCAATCCATTAGAGTCAAACTATTAGTGGCAAATTATTAGTGGCAAATTATTAGTGGCAAACTATTAGTGGCAAACTATTAGTGGTAAACTATTAGTATCAAACATCACGTCCCAGACAGTGAAGTGTTGTCAGTGACAAATTCAGCATCAGCAACAACATCAACAGGAAGTTGGTGATGTCATGTGACAGGAAGTAGTTGGAAACTTCTTTTTTTCACCTTTGTCTAATTTGTCATGACAACAACTGTATGAGTAACGTTTATATTTGTAATTTTAAGTAGAACATGACAGTCAGGTCTCTGCTCTTCTTTTTGCTTTTCATATATATGTATAATAACCTGATGAATCCAGTGGTTCCTCCTGGTCTGAACTGATTTACTGAAAACCTGAGGTCACGGGGGTTAAAAGGAGGGGGGGGAGATATCTGATTTAATACGCATCAGACGGGGGGGAGGGGGGGGAGCTACCAAATAAACTCTGCGGATATTAAAGGTCACGGGGTCGTCCAACATGTGTTTTTCTGAGACGTTTTTCCTGAAGACTAAAGCAGACGAGTCACAGCTGAGACATGTGGACGAGTCTCAAACCTGTTTCTGTCGGAGGTTTCAGACTCAAACAGGTACCTGCACTTTCATGTTTTTATGTTCCATCGACTCTTCTTCATCCAAACCTTTCCATACCTGGAATAAGCTGCTGCTGCTGCTGCTGCTGCTTTATTTGAAGGGAATTGAATTGAATTCCTTCCCCACAGTTACAATTCAACATTATAAAATTACAAGTGGAAAAAGTTACGTCAAGTTGATAAAGTTACAAGTTGATCAAGCTGCGACAAGTTGATAAAGTTACAAATTGATAAAGTTACGACAAGTTGATAAAGTTACAACAAGTTGATAAAGTTACAAGTTGATAAAGTTGTGACAAGTTGATAAAGTTACAAGTTGATAAAGTTACGACAAGTTGATAAAGTTACAAGTTAAAGTTACGACAAGTTGATAAAGTTGCGACAAGTTGATAAAGTTACAACAAGTTGATAAAGTTACGACAAGTTGATAAAGTTACAAGTTAAAGTTACGACAAGTTGATAAAGTTGCGACAAGTTGATAAAGTTACAACAAGTTGATAAAGTTACAACAAGTTGATAAAGTTGCGACAAGTTGATAAAGTTACGACAACTTCATAAAGTTACGACAACTTCATAAAGTTACAGGTTAAAATTACGACAAGTTGATAAAGTTGCGAAAAGTTGATAAAGTTACAAGTTAAAGTTACGACAAGTTGATAAAGTTACAAGTTAAAGTTATGACAAGTTGATAAAGTTGCGAAAAGTTGATAAAGTTACAAGTTAAAGTTACGACAAGTTGATAAAGTTACGATAAGTTGATAAAGTTGCGAAAAGTTGATCAAGTTATGACAAGTTGATAAAGTTACAAGTTAAAGTTACGACAAGTTGATAAAGTTGCGAAAAGTTGATAAAGTTACAAGTTAAAGTTACGACAAGTTGATAAAGTTACAAGTTAAAGTTATGACAAGTTGATAAAGTTGCGAAAAGTTGATAAAGTTACAAGTTAAAGTTACGACAAGTTGATAAAGTTACAAGTTAAAGTTATGACAAGTTGATAAAGTTGCGAAAAGTTGATAAAGTTACAAGTTAAAGTTATGACAAGTTGATAAAGTTACGACAAGTTGATAAAGTTATGAAAAGTTGATAAAGTTGCGACAAGTTGATAAAGTTGTGAAAAGTTGATGAAGTTACGACAAGTTGATAAAGTTACGACAAGTTGATAAAGTTACAAGTTAAAGTTACGACAAGTTGATAAAGTTGCGAAAAGTTGATAAAGTTATGAAAAGTTGATAAAGTTGCGACAAGTTGATAAAGTTGCGAAAAGTTGATAAAGTTACAAGTTAAAGTTACGACAAGTTGATAAAGTTACAAGTTAAAGTTATGACAAGTTGATAAAGTTGCGAAAAGTTGATAAAGTTACAAGTTAAAGTTATGACAAGTTGATAAAGTTACGACAAGTTGATAAAGTTATGAAAAGTTGATAAAGTTGCGACAAGTTGATAAAGTTGTGAAAAGTTGATAAAGTTACGACAAGTTGATAAAGTTACGACAAGTTGATAAAGTTACAAGTTAAAGTTACGACAAGTTGATAAAGTTACAAGTTAAAGTTACGACAAGTTGATAAAGTTACAAGTTAAAGTTACGACAAGTTGATAAAGTTACAAGTTAAAGTTACGACAAGTTGATAAAGTTACGACAAGTTGTATATTCTGATGACAGATTATTGAATCGATTAGACGTTTTCTTCATAATTGATTAATTGTGCATATATGTGCATGTGTGTGTGTGTGTGTTTGTGTGAGTGATGACTGAACTTTTTTGTGATGACTGTTATTGATTGTGAACAACTTGCTGAGGGGTCAGAGGTCATAGCCCAAGCTCCTCCGTTCTTTTTCATCTTGTTGCCATGACAACTCTCGGGCCCCTCCCCCACCTACTCCTGTAATAAAACGTGTATTTCCGTATGATTATTAATGTTTTTCCTGCCTCTCTGAGATGGATTCCTATTGGCTGCTGCGGCAGGTGCCTTCCCTCAGGTGTTCAAAGATGGCGTCTGGCCAAGTGTTGTCACGGTCCGACACTTATTTCTGCTCCTCCTCCGTGTTTTCCTGTCCTGTGCTTGTGTTTTCCATCCTCTAACTGTGTTTTCACACACCAGCCCAGTGTAATCAGGCACGTTTCCAGGTTTCTCCTGTCGTTTTCCCCTCAGCGGGGACAGGAACGAACACAGCAGCGTCTGAGTCTGTGGAACTCATCAGGATCAGATGGCCAGACGAGGGAAAAGATTTCTCACGCAACACTTTTAGAAGATATTCAATATTATTATTGCTGCGAGGTCAGATTGTTTCCATATGGCAGCAGGACAAGTGATAGCAGCGGTTTAACAGTTACCAGGCTTTTATTTTCATTTCATTTCAGACGTTTCATCACTGAGAACCGGAGCGGAGGCCGATTCATGAGCCGCTTCTTCACCTCCCATAAGAAAAACATGGACCATATCTGCATTCATAGTAGTAGTAGTAGTAGTAGTAGTAGTAGTAGTAGTAGTAGTAGTAGTAGTAGTAGTAGTATTCGTAGTATTACAGGTGAGCTCTGAGGAGGAGAAGCTGTTTCCTGTGTTTCCTGTTTCCATGGAGATGAATCAATGAGGAGATGTTGATGTGATTAATGGTAGAAACTGTTGAAGCCTTTAACCAGAAACCACTGGCGTTTCCATGGAGACGTGTTCAGCATCAAACACAGGAAGGGTGAATTCTCACAGGTGGACAGCAGAGGGAGCCATAGCAACGAGTTACATACAATAATACCACTGATACTACTAGAAATACTACCAGATATACAAATACTACCACTGATACTACTAGAAATACTACCAGATATACAAATAATACCACTGATACTACTAGAAATACTACCAGATATACAAATAATACCACTGATACTACTAGAAATACTACCAGATATACAAATAATACCACTGATACTACTAGAAATACTACCAGATATACAAATAATACCACTGATACTACTAGATATACTACCAGATATACAAATAATACCACTGATACTACTAGAAATACTACCAGATATACAAATAATACCACTGATACTACTAGAAATACTACCAGATATACAAATGATACCACTGATACTACTAGAAATACTACCAGATATACAAATAATACCACTGATACTACTAGAAATACTACCAGATATACAAATAATACCACTGATACTGCTAGAAATACTACCAGATATACAAATAATACCACTGATACTACTAGAAATACTACCAGATATACAAATACTACCACTGATACTACTAGAAATACTACCAGATATACAAATAATACCACTGATACTACTAGAAATACTACCAGATATACAAATAATACCACTGATACTACTAGAAATACTACCAGATATACAAATACTACCACTGATACTACTAGAAATACTACCAGATATACAAATAATACCACTGATACTACTAGAAATACTACCAAATATACAAATACTACCACTGATACTACTAGAAATACTACCAGATATACAAATAATACCACTGATACTACTAGAAATACTACCAGATATACAAATAATACCACTGATACTACTAGAAATACTACCAGATATACAAATAATACCACTGATACTACTACAAATACTACCAGATATACAAATACTACCATTGATACTACTAGATATACTACCAGATATACAAATAATACCACTGATACTACTAGAAATACTACCAGATATACAAATAATACCACTGATACTACTAGAAATACTACCAGATATACAAATAATACCACTGATACTACTAGAAATACTACCAGATATACAAATAATACCACTGATACTACTAAAAATACTACCAGATATACAAATAATACCACTGATACTACTAGAAATACTACCAGCTATACAAATAATACCACTGATACTACTAGATATACTACCAGATATACAAATAATACCACTGATACTACTAGAAATACTACCAGCTATACAAATAATACCACTGATACTACTAGAAATACTACCAGATATACAAATACTACCACTGATACTACTAGAAATACTACCAGATATACAAATAATACCACTGATACTACTAGAAATACTACCAGATATACAAATACTACCACTGATACTACTAGAAATACTACCAGCTATACAAATAATACCACTGATACTACTAGATATACTACCAGATATACAAATACTACCACTGATACTACTAGAAATACTACCAGATATACAAATAATACCACTGATACTACTAGAAATACTACCAGATATACAAATACTACCACTGATACTACTAGAAATACTACCAGATATACAAATACTACCACTGATACTACTAGAAATACTACCAGATATACAAATACTACCACTGATACTACTAGAAATACTACCAGATATACAAATAATACCACTGATACTACTAGAAATACTACCAGATATACAAATAATACCACTGATACTACTAGAAATACTACCAGATATACAAATAATACCACTGATACTACTAGAAATACTACCAGATATACAAATACTACCACTGATACTACTAGAAATACTACCAGATATACAAATACTACCACTGATACTACTAGAAATACTACCAGATATACAAATACTACCACTGATACTACTAGAAATACTACCAGATATACAAATAATACCACTGATACTACTAGAAATACTACCAGATATACAAATACTACCACTGATACTACTAGAAATACTACCAGATATACAAATACTACCACTGATACTACTAGAAATACTACCAGATATACAAATAATACCACTGATACTACTAGAAATACTACCAGATATACAAATACTACCACTGATACTACTAGAAATACTACCAGATATACAAATAATACCACTGATACTACTAGAAATACTACCAGATATACAAATAATACCACTGATACTACTAGAAATACTACCAGATATACAAATACTATACAAATAATACCACTGATACTACTAGAAATACTACCAGATATACAAATAATACCACTGATACTACTAGAAATACTACCAGATATACAAATAATACCATTGATACTACTAGATATACTACCAGATATACAAATAATACCACTGATACTACTAGAAATACTACCAGATATACAAATACTGCCACTGATACTACTAGAAATACTACCAGATATACAAATAATACCACTGATACTACTAGATATACTACCAGATATACAAATACTACCACTGATACTACTAGAAATACTACCAGATATACAAATACTACCACTGATACTACTAGAAATACTACCAGATATACAAATAATACCACTGATACTACTAGAAATACTACCAGATATACAAATAATACCACTGATACTACTAGAAATACTACCAGATATACAAATAATACCACTGATACTACTAGAAATACTACCAGATATACAAATACTACCACTGATACTACTAGAAATACTACCAGATATACAAATACTACCACTGATACTACTAGAAATACTACTAGATATACAAATACTACCACTGATACTACTAGAAATACTACCAGATATACAAATAATACCACTGATACTACTAGAAATACTACCAGATATACAAATACTACCACTGATACTACTAGAAATTCTACCAGATATACAAATACTACCACTGATACTACTAGAAATACTACCAGATATACAAATAATACCACTGATACTACTAGAAATACTACCAGATATACAAATACTACCACTGATACTACTAGAAATACTACCAGATATACAAATAATACCACTGATACTACTAGAAATACTACCAGATATACAAATAATACCACTGATACTACTAGAAATACTACCAGATATACAAATACTACCACTGATACTACTAGAAATACTACCAGATATACAAATAATACCACTGATACTACTAGAAATACTACCAGATATACAAATAATACCACTGATACTACTAGAAATACTACCAGATATACAAATACTGCCACTGATACTACTAGAAATACTACCAGCTATACAAATAATACCACTGATACTACTAGATATACTACCAGATATACAAATACTACCACTGATACTACTAGAAATACTACCAGATATACAAATAATACCACTGATACTACTAGAAATACTACCAGATATACAAATAATACCACTGATACTACTAGAAATACTACCAGATATACAAATAATACCACTGATACTACTAGAAATACTACCAGATATACAAATACTACCACTGATACTACTAGAAATACTACCAGATATACAAATACTACCACTGATACTACTAGAAATACTACTAGATATACAAATACTACCACTGATACTACTAGAAATACTACCAGATATACAAATAATACCACTGATACTACTAGAAATACTACCAGATATACAAATAATACCACTGATACTACTAGAAATACTACCAGATATACAAATAATACCACTGATACTACTAGAAATACTACCAGATATACAAATACTACCACTGATACTACTAGAAATACTACCAGATATACAAATACTACCACTGATACTACTAGAAATACTACCAGATATACAAATACTACCACTGATACTACTAGAAATACTACCAGATATACAAATACTACCACTGATACTACTAGAAATACTACCAGATATACAAATAATACCACTGATACTACTAGAAATACTACCAGATATACAAATACTACCACTGATACTACTAGAAATACTACCAGATATACAAATACTACCACTGATACTACTAGAAATACTACCAGATATACAAATAATACCACTGATACTACTAGAAATACTACCAGATATACAAATACTACCACTGATACTACTAGAAATACTACCAGATATACAAATAATACCACTGATACTACTAGAAATACTACCGGAAATACAAATACTACCACTGATACTACTAGAAATACTACCAGATATACAAATAATACCACTGATACTACTAGAAATACTACCAGATATACAAATAATACCACTGATACTACTAGAAATACTACCAGATATACAAATACTACCACTGATACTACTAGAAATACTACCGGAAATACAAATACTACCACTGATACTACTAGAAATACTACCAGATATACAAATAATACCACTGATACTACTAGAAATACTACCAGATATACAAATAATACCACTGATACTACTAGAAATACTACCGGAAATACAAATACTACCACTGATACTACTAGAAATACTACCAGATATACAAATAATACCACTGATACTACTAGAAATACTACCAGATATACAAATACTACCACTGATACTACTAGAAATACTACCAGATATACAAATACTACCACTGATACTACTAGAAATACTACCAGATATACAAATACTACCACTGATACTACTAGAAATACTACCAGATATACAAATACTACCACTGATACTACTAGAAATACTACCAGATATACAAATAATACCACTGATACTACTAGAAATACTACCAGATATACAAATACTACCACTGATACTACTAGAAATACTACCAGATATACAAATAATACCACTGATACTACTAGAAATACTACCAGATATACAAATACTACCACTGATACTACTAGAAATACTACCAGATATACAAATAATACCACTGATACTACTAGAAATACTACCAGATATACAAATACTACCACTGATACTACTAGAAATACTACCAGATATACAAATAATACCACTGATACTACTAGAAATACTACCAGATATACAAATAATACCACTGATACTACTAGAAATACTACCAAATATACAAATAATACCACTGATACTACTAGAAATACTACCAGATATACAAATAATACCACTGATTCTACTAGAAATACTACTAGAAATACTACTAAAAATACTACTAAAAATACTACTATATATACAAATACTACCACATATACTAGTAGAAATACTACTAGATGTATAAATACTACTAAAAATACTACTAAATACTAATATACTACTAGAACTATAAATACTACCACTGATACTACTAGAAATACTACCAGATATACAAATAATACCACTGATACTACTAGAAATACTACCAGATATACAAATACTACCACTGATACTACTAGAAATACTACCAGATATACAAATACTACCACTGATACTACTAGAAAGACTACCAGATATACAAATACTACAACTGATACTGCTAGAAATACTACCAGATATACAAATACTACAACTAATACTGCTAGAAATACCAGTAGATATACAAATACTACTAAAAATATTAGTAGAAATACAAATACTACTAGAAATACTACTATATATACAAATACTACCACAAATACTAGTAGGAATACAAATACTATGAGAAATACTACTAAAAATACTACTATATATACACAAATACTACTAGAAATACTACTAGATGCATAAATACTACTAAAAATACTACTAAATACTAATATACTACTAGAACTACAAATACAACCACATATACTACTAGAAATAAAACTAGAACTATAAATACAACCAGAAATACCACTAGAAATACTACTACAAACTACAAATACAGCTAAAAATACTACTATAAATACTACTAGAATTACAAATACAACTAAAAATACTACTAGAACTATAATACAACCAGAAATACTACTATAAATATATCATATATATAAATATAAAATATCTTTAAAGTATAATAATATAATAAATGTTCATGAATCCAGTTAAAGGTGTTTTATCCAACCATCTGATCCTGTAACGTGGATCCATGAGTTTTACTAATTAATCTGATTATTTCTGTATCACAGACATGATTTAAATCATCTAATGAACAGAGAATGTTTGGCTGTAACAGCAGTAATATTATTTATTATAGTAGAATATTCATTAGGAATCATATTATATAGATTACAAATACATATATATATAAGTTTATTTAATTTAAAGTTTGATGTGTTGTTTAAAAAAGTGACTTTATATTTTATTCACTTTCAGGGAGAAAACAACAAATAAATGATGGAATTTTGTAGAAAAACTGTTGAATGAATTTGTTGCTGCTGCTGCTGCAGTGAGATCAGAGTAACAGCAGGGGGAGCTGTTTACTGATGAATACACACCAGAAAACACACACACACACACACACACACACACACACACACACACACATAGAGAAACTAGAAATAGAACTGGGAATCATCATCTCCAATAATAAATAATCAATATGTTATTAAAGTGTGTTAAACAGAAACAACAAAGATAAAGAATCAATATTTATGATCAATAACTGATGATCAATAAGTGAAGAGGAGATTTATTAACAAGGTTTTCAGCTGAATTCATGTCTTATAACACATGTAGTATTCTACTTAATATATGAAGAGAAAGAAAGAGGAGAAATAAAAGAAGATAAAAGTTAAAAAGAAGATAAAGAGACTGAGTTATAGTAACAGAGAGAGAGAGGTAGAGAGACATAGAGTTATAGTAACAGAGAGAGAGAGGTAGAGAGACATAGAGTTATAGTAACAGAGAGAGAGAGGTAGAGAGACATAGAGTTATAGTAACAGAGAGAGAGAGGTAGAGAGACATAGAGTTATAGTAACAGAGAGAGAGGTAGAGAGACATAGAGTTATAGTAACAGAGAGAGAGGTAGAGAGACATAGAGTTATAGTAACAGAGAGAGAGAGGTAGAGAGACATAGAGTTATAGTAACAGAGAGAGAGGTAGAGAGACAGAGTTATAGTAACAGAGAGAGAGGTAGAGAGACATAGAGTTATAGTAACAGAGAGAGAGGTAGAGAGACATAGAGTTATAGTAACAGAGAGAGAGAGGTAGAGAGACATAGAGTTATAGTAACAGAGAGAGGTAGAGAGACATAGAGTTATAGTAACAGAGAGAGAGGTAGAGAGACATAGAGTTATAGTAACAGAGAGAGAGGTAGAGACATAGAGTTATAGTAACAGAGAGAGAGGTAGAGAGACATAGAGTTATAGTAACAGAGAGAGAGGTAGACAGACATAGAGTTATAGTAACAGAGAGAGAGAGGTAGAGAGACATAGAGTTATAGTAACAGAGAGAGAGAGGTAGAGAGACATAGAGTTATAGTAACAGAGAGAGAGGTAGAGAGACATAGAGTTATAGTAACAGAGAGAGAGAGGTAGAGAGACATAGAGTTATAGTAACAGAGAGAGAGAGGTAGAGAGACATAGAGTTATAGTAACAGAGAGAGAGAGGTAGAGAGACATAGAGTTATAGTAACAGAGAGAGAGAGGTAGAGAGACATAGAGTTATAGTAACAGAGAGAGAGGTAGAGAGACATAGAGTTATAGTAACAGAGAGAGAGGTAGAGAGACATAGAGTTATAGTAACAGAGAGAGAGGTAGAGAGACATAGAGTTATAGTAACAGAGAGAGAGGTAGAGAGACATAGAGTTATAGTAACAGAGAGAGAGGTAGAGAGACATAGAGTTATAGTAACAGAGAGAGAGGTAGAGAGACATAGAGTTATAGTAACAGAGAGAGAGAGGTAGAGAGACATAGAGTTATAGTAACAGAGAGAGAGGTAGAGAGACATAGAGTTATAGTAACAGAGAGAGAGGTAGAGAGACATAGAGTTATAGTAACAGAGAGAGAGAGGTAGAGAGACATAGAGTTATAGTAACAGAGAGAGAGAGGCAGAGAGACATAGAGTTATAGTAACAGAGAGAGAGGTAGAGAGACATAGAGTTATAGTAACAGAGAGAGAGGTAGAGAGACATAGAGTTATAGTAACAGAGAGAGAGGTAGAGAGACATAGAGTTATAGTAACAGAGAGAGAGGTAGAGAGACATAGAGTTATAGTAACAGAGAGAGAGAGGTAGAGAGACATAGAGTTATAGTAACAGAGAGAGAGAGGTAGAGAGACATAGAGTTATAGTAACAGAGAGAGAGAGGTAGAGAGACATAGAGTTATAGTAACAGAGAGAGAGGTAGAGAGACATAGAGTTATAGTAACAGGGAGAGAGGTAGAGAGACATAGAGTTATAGTAACAGAGAGAGAGGTAGAGAGACATAGAGTTATAGTAACAGAGAGAGAGGTAGAGAGACATAGAGTTATAGTAACAGAGAGAGAGAGGTAGAGAGACATAGAGTTATAGTAACAGAGAGAGAGAGGTAGAGAGACACAGAGTTATAGTAACAGAGAGAGAGGTAGAGAGACATAGAGTTATAGTAACAGAGAGAGAGGTAGAGAGACATAGAGTTATAGTAACAGAGAGAGAGGTAGAGAGACATAGAGTTATAGTAACAGAGAGAGAGGTAGAGAGACATAGAGTTATAGTAACAGAGAGAGAGGTAGAGAGACATAGAGTTATAGTAACAGAGAGAGAGAGGTAGAGAGACATAGAGTTATAGTAACAGAGAGAGAGGTAGAGAGACATAGAGTTATAGTAACAGAGAGAGAGAGGTAGAGAGACATAGAGTTATAGTAACAGAGAGAGAGAGGTAGAGAGACATAGAGTTATAGTAACAGAGAGAGAGGTAGAGAAACATAGAGTTATAGTAACAGAGAGAGAGGTAGAGAAACATAGAGTTATAGTAACAGAGAGAGAGAGGTAGAGAGACATAGAGTTATAGTAACAGAGAGAGAGAGGTAGAGAGACATAGAGTTATAGTAACAGAGAGAGAGGTAGAGAGACATAGAGTTATAGTAACAGAGAGAGAGGTAGAGAGACATAGAGTTATAGTAACAGAGAGAGAGGTAGAGAGACATAGAGTTATAGTAACAGAGAGAGGTAGAGAGACATAGAGTTATAGTAACAGAGAGAGAGGTAGAGAGACATAGAGTTATAGTAACAGAGAGAGAGAGGTAGAGAGACATAGAGTTATAGTAACAGAGAGAGAGAGGTAGAGAGACATAGAGTTATAGTAACAGAGAGAGAGGTAGAGAGACATAGAGTTATAGTAACAGAGAGAGAGGTAGAGAGACATAGAGTTATAGTAACAGAGAGAGAGGTAGAGAGACATAGAGTTATAGTAACAGAGAGAGAGGTAGAGAGACATAGAGTTATAGTAACAGAGAGAGAGAGGTAGAGAGACATAGAGTTATAGTAACAGAGAGAGAGAGGTAGAGAGACATAGAGTTATAGTAACAGAGAGAGAGAGGTAGAGAGACATAGAGTTATAGTAACAGAGAGAGAGGTAGAGAGACATAGAGTTATAGTAACAGAGAGAGAGGTAGAGACATAGAGTTATAGTAACAGAGAGAGAGGTAGAGAGACATAGAGTTATAGTAACAGAGAGAGAGAGGTAGAGAGACATAGAGTTATAGTAACAGAGAGAGAGAGGTAGAGAGACATAGAGTTATAGTAACAGAGAGAGAGAGGTAGAGAGACATAGAGTTATAGTAACAGAGAGGTAGAGAGACATAGAGTTATAGTAACAGAGAGAGAGGTAGAGAGACATAGAGTTATAGTAACAGAGAGAGAGGTAGAGAGACATAGAGTTATAGTAACAGAGAGAGAGGTAGAGAGACATAGAGTTATAGTAACAGAGAGAGAGGTAGAGAGACATAGAGTTATAGTAACAGAGAGAGAGAGAGGTAGAGAGACATAGAGTTATAGTAACAGAGAGAGAGAGGTAGAGAGACATAGAGTTATAGTAACAGAGAGAGAGGTAGAGAGACATAGAGTTATAGTTACAGAGAGAGAGAGGTAGAGAGACATAGAGTTATAGTAACAGAGAGAGAGGTAGAGAGACATAGAGTTATAGTAACAGAGAGAGAGGTAGAGAGACATAGAGTTATAGTAACAGAGAGAGAGGTAGAGAGACATAGAGTTATAGTAACAGAGAGAGAGGTAGAGAGACATAGAGTTATAGTAACAGAGAGAGAGAGGTAGAGAGACATAGAGTTATAGTAACAGAGAGAGAGAGGTAGAGAGACATAGAGTTATAGTAACAGAGAGAGAGAGGTAGAGAGACATAGAGTTATAGTAACAGAGAGAGAGGTAGAGAGACATAGAGTTATAGTAACAGAGAGAGAGAGGTAGAGAGACATAGAGTTATAGTAACAGAGAGAGAGGTAGAGAGACATAGAGTTATAGTAACAGAGAGAGAGAGGTAGAGAGACACAGAGTTATAGTAACAGAGAGAGAGGTAGAGAGACATAGAGTTATAGTAACAGAGAGAGAGAGGTAGAGAGACATAGAGTTATAGTAACAGAGAGAGAGAGGTAGAGAGACATAGAGTTATAGTAACAGAGAGAGAGAGGTAGAGAGACATAGAGTTATAGTAACAGAGAGAGAGGTAGAGAGACAGAGTTATAGTAACAGAGAGAGAGAGGTAGAGAGACATAGAGTTATAGTAACAGAGAGAGAGGTAGAGAGACATAGAGTTATAGTAACAGAGAGAGAGGTAGAGAGACATAGAGTTATAGTAACAGAGAGAGAGGTAGAGAGACATAGAGTTATAGTAACAGAGAGAGAGAGGTAGAGAGACAGAGTTATAGTAACAGAGAGAGAGGTAGAGAGACATAGAGTTATAGTAACAGAGAGAGAGGTAGAGAGACATAGAGTTATAGTAACAGAGAGAGAGGTAGAGAGACATAGAGTTATAGTAACAGAGAGAGAGAGGTAGAGAGACATAGAGTTATAGTAACAGAGAGAGAGGTAGAGAGACATAGAGTTATAGTAACAGAGAGAGAGGTAGAGAGACATAGAGTTATAGTAACAGAGAGAGAGGTAGAGAGACATAGAGTTATAGTAACAGAGAGAGAGAGGTAGAGAGACATAGAGTTATAGTAACAGAGAGAGAGGTAGAGAGACATAGAGTTATAGTAACAGAGAGAGAGGTAGAGAGACATAGAGTTATAGTAACAGAGAGAGAGGTAGAGAGACATAGAGTTATAGTAACAGAGAGAGAGAGGTAGAGAGACATAGAGTTATAGTAACAGAGAGAGAGGTAGAGAGACAGAGTTATAGTAACAGAGAGAGAGAGGTAGAGCGACATAGAGTTATAGTAACAGAGAGAGAGGTAGAGAGACATAGAGTTATAGTAACAGAGAGAGAGGTAGAGAGACATAGAGTTATAGTAACAGAGAGAGAGAGGTAGAGAGACATAGAGTTATAGTAACAGAGAGAGAGGTAGAGAGACATAGAGTTATAGTAACAGAGAGAGAGGTAGAGAGACATAGAGTTATAGTAACAGAGAGAGAGGTAGAGAGACAGAGTTATAGTAACAGAGAGAGAGGTAGAGAGACATAGAGTTATAGTAACAGAGAGAGAGAGGTAGAGAGACATAGAGTTATAGTAACAGAGAGAGAGGTAGAGAGACATAGAGTTATAGTAACAGAGAGAGAGGTAGAGAGACATAGAGTTATAGTAACAGAGAGAGAGAGGTAGAGAGACATAGAGTTATAGTAACAGAGAGAGAGGTAGAGAGACATAGAGTTATAGTAACAGAGAGAGAGGTAGAGAGACAGAGTTATAGTAACAGAGAGAGAGGTAGAGAGACATAGAGTTATAGTAACAGAGAGAGAGGTAGAGAGACTTAGAGTTATAGTAACAGAGAGAGAGGTAGAGAGACATAGAGTTATAGTAACAGAGAGAGAGGTAGAGAGACATAGAGTTATAGTAACAGAGAGAGAGGTAGAGAGACATAGAGTTATAGTAACAGAGAGAGAGAGGTAGAGAGACATAGAGTTATAGTAACAGAGAGAGAGGTAGAGAGACATAGAGTTATAGTAACAGAGAGAGAGAGGTAGAGAGACATAGAGTTATAGTAACAGAGAGAGAGAGGTAGAGAGACATAGAGTTATAGTAACAGAGAGAGAGAGGTAGAGAGACATAGAGTTATAGTAACAGAGAGAGAGAGGTAGAGAGACATAGAGTTATAGTAACAGAGAGAGAGGTAGAGAGACATAGAGTTATAGTAACAGAGAGAGAGGTAGAGAGACATAGAGTTATAGTAACAGAGAGAGAGAGGTAGAGAGACATAGAGTTATAGTAACAGAGAGAGAGAGGTAGAGAGACATAGAGTTATAGTAACAGAGAGAGAGGTAGAGAGACAGAGTTATAGTAACAGAGAGAGAGGTAGAGAGACATAGAGTTATAGTAACAGAGAGAGAGAGGTAGAGAGACATAGAGTTATAGTAACAGAGAGAGAGAGGTAGAGAGACATAGAGTTATAGTAACAGAGAGAGAGGTAGAGAGACATAGAGTTATAGTAACAGAGAGAGAGGAGGTGTTTGCGGTGGAACTCCCGCATCCTCCGGAGTCTCAGATCTCCGCAGCATCAACATCAAACATTCCGCAATTTAAAACAACAACACAGAAGAAACGTTTCTCTTGGTTGTTTGTTGTTTACTCCACGTGCTGCTGTTGTTTCTGTTGTTTATTGTTTGTTTTCTGGTCTTCTCGGAACTTTTTCCTCCTCCCCGCGGAGTCTCGGACTTTTCGTCTTTCTCCAAACTCTCCGCAGCAGCTGCGGGTTCCAGCCCCGCAGCACCAGGACGCGCGTGACTTGGGCTTTTTATTGTTGTTTATTGTTGTTTATTGTTGTTGTTTTTGTTGGGGTTTTTTCCCGCGGGATTTGATGTTTTTTTTTTTCTTCGGGCGAGAAGTTTGACTCGAGTTGAGGAGGAAGAAGAAGAATCAGGAGGAGGAGGTGAGTTAACACACACACACACACACACACACACACACACACACACACACACACACACACACACACACACACACACACACACACACACACACACACACTATTAATATTATAATTAAATATTCAGTTCTCTGTAGAATTATCATCATCAGCTTAATTGAATTTATTAATGTGAATTAAATTAAATCTGATCAGATTGATTATTAATCATATTATTGATCATTAATCATTATTATTGATTATTAATCAGCTCTGAAACGGAAGTTCATTGAAGTTTGTTCTATTTGTTTTATTTAAAGCAGAAAATTTAAGTTAAAACTGACGATTATGCAACAAAGAAACAATAAAGATTAAAGATTTGAACTCAAATTTAAAAATAAAAGTGAAATATCTGTTAGTTTTATTCATTTTATTTAAAAAAAACCACATTAAATTATTGTGGCTGTCATATTTTTTGGGCTTTTTAATATAAAAACATCAACTTCATCAATTAAAACGGATTAAAATCAATAAAATAGAACCTGAAATAAACAGAATTATCAGAATAATATCGATTACAATCACAATAAGTTAGTGATATTGTTATTTACATCAGTGAGTTTCCTATTGGTCTGAATTTTCATGAAATAAATAAAAGTCCCCTTTGATATTAATAATAATTAATGAGAATAAAACACTATTTCTTATTAATTTAATATTTAATATCTCACAATATCTTTATAAGTTACTACAAAAACTATGAATAAGTAGAGTTTTTCTGTGATATCAGTTTACACAACTCTACATTAAGATTTTACATCAATTAATATACGTTATTATATTAAATTCCCTTTGATATCACTAATAATGAATGAGAAAAAGCATCATTTCCATTTAGTTTCATAGAAATCTGACTGATTCTGAGTCTACATCACACGTTTCTATTGGTTTTGCTGTTAAATTTAAGGCTTTTCTCCAAAATCTTGACAAAAAAGCAGTGAATTCTCTGTTTAAAACGGATTTTCCAGGCTTTAAAGCATCAGACTGAGCTGAAATAATCATGTTTTTGACGCCGGACGCTCGGTTGCGTCCATTTGCATCAGAAGAAAAGTTGGAGTGCGGCGTTCCTGGGAATAAAAGACGAGAGGGAATAAAAGGAGCTGTCACTTCATTCGGGGACACACTTTCACGACCTGGACGCGTTTAACCCGCTTTCAAAAAGTGCAGGAAAACGCTGAATGAGGGGGGGAAAAAGAGAAGAGGATGAAGGAGAAGGAGGTGGAGGATTAATGTGAAGGCGACGGAAACCTCTGATCCCACTAAACAACCAGTCCACACCAATTAAAACCTGCAGAAACACACGCGTTGGGTCAGAAAATGCTGCTTTCTGTCCAGATTTGAACACATTTACAAGGATTTGACTCTAAATTCTGCTTCAGTTTTAAAAACTCGACTGAATTTAGCACAATTATCTTATTCTGATGGCAACTAACGACTAGATCAATTAGTTATTTGGTGCATAAAATGTATAAATGTCTTTTTTTGTTGTTCTAAAAACCCAAAGATCATCAGTTTATTATTATAGAGACTAAAGAAACCAGGAAATAATCAGAGGAACCAGAGAATTTAGACATTTTCTACTGAAAATGTGCAAAAAGTGTAAAAAAGAAGAAAAAAAAAACAATAATATATAAGAAATAAGTCGATATATGTATTTAAAAGTGTTAAAATAAGCTAAAAATGCTTATTATCAATGAAATGGCTTGAATTAGAATGTAATACAGATCAATAATAAGGTGAATATATTAAATATAAGCTAATTATTTATTGTTTTTCACTGTCAAATATCTTTTTTGTCCAAAGATCATCAGTTTATTATTATAGAGACTAAACAAACCAGGAAATAACCAGATATAATAATAAGAACCAGAGAATTTGGACATTTTCTTCTTAAAAATGACTCTAATCCATTAATCGATTATCAAATTAGTTGAAATCTAATCAATTATTCGTTGCAGTTATAGTTTTAAGGTGCAGTTTTCTTGTTAATTTGCTTCAATACAGAAAAACCTGTTGATAAAATACATTTAATGTAGATAGACACTAAAGAAATTGAGCAATGAGGCTGCAATAAATGACTATTTTAATAGTTAATTAATATATTGATTATTAAAACTATTAAAATAATATTGTCTACATATTGATCAGAGTTTCTCAAAACAAACAGATTCAATGTAACCATAAAATAATCAGAGAAAAGAAGCTGGAACCAGAGAATTGGGACATTTTCTCCTTTTAAAAATGACTCTAAACCAATAATCAATACTAATCAATTATCAAAATAGTTTGAAACTAATCAATTCATGACTTTTTGCAGCTCTAGTGTGTGATAAGAAAAACCTGACATCAAATCGAATGACTGAATTCATCATCAGAATTAAAACATTCCTTTTTCGGGCCGATTTAGAATCAATGAGACGATTGATCAGAAGTGATCAGAATCATAAGTGATGATCAATAAAACACCAATAATCCTTTGATATAAATATCACTGAGTGTTTCAGATCATTAGTCGGACGACAGTTTCCTCACGTTTCACCAACTAAATGATGAATCAATTGATTGATGATGAACATTTATTTTACAGCGTGTGTGTGTGTGTGTGTGTGTGTGTGTGTGTGTGTGTTTCCTGTCTAAGTGGATTAGGTGTGTGTTTTCTTTGCTCTGACCCTGACCAGCTGTTAACATGAGGTCACATGACTGAGACGGATCATTAGACCAGTTAAATCATGAGTGTTAAGACTCAATTATGTAAAACACACACTCACACACACGGGCGCCAAACACACACACTCACACACACACACACACACACGTACGCACACACACTTTTTCTACCAGGTCTTAGACGGTAGGAGAAAGTTGCTCCGATAGAGGAACGCAGCAAATCGAGAGTGTGTGTGTGTGTGTGTGTGTGTGTGTGTGTGTGTGTGTGTGTGTGTGTGTGTGTGTGTGTGTGTGTGTGTGTGTGTGTGTGTGTGTAGGAATGATGTAAAGGAAAGAACTCATGCTGTGAAAACAAGTCATGTTGACACTTCATGAAACAGATGGTCTGGTTTAGAAGATGAAGAAGAAGAGTCCAGGTCTATGGTAGAAGAATAAGAGTCCAGGTCTATGGTAGAAGAAGAAGAGTCCAGGTCTATGGTAGAAGAAGAAGAGTCCAGGTCTATGGTAGAAGAATAAGGGTCCAGGTCTATGGTAGAAGAAGAAGAGTCCAGGTCTATGGTAGAAGAAGAAGGGTCCAGGTCTATGGTAGAAGAAGAAGGGTCCAGGTCTATGGTAGAAGAAGAAGGGTCCAGGTCTATGGTAGAAGAAGAAGAGTCCAGGTCTATGGTAGAAGAATAAGAGTCCAGGTCTATGGTAGAAGAAGAAGAGTCCAGGTCTATGGTAGAAGAAGAAGGGTCCAGGTCTATGGTAGAAGAAGAAGGGTCCAGGTCTATGGTAGTAGAAGAAGAGTCCAGGTCTATGGTAGAAGAAGAAGGGTCCAGGTCTATGGTAGAAGAAGAAGAGTCCAGGTCTGTGGTAGAAGAAGAAGGGTCCAGGTCTATGGTAGAAGAAGAAGAGTCCAGGTCTATGGTAGAAGAAGAAGAGTCCAGGTCTATGGTAGAAGAAGAAGAGTCCAGGTCTATGGTAGAAGAAGAAGAGTCCAGGTCTATGGTAGAAGAAGAAGAGTCCAGGTCTGTGGTAGAAGAAGAAGGGTCCAGGTCTATGGTAGAAGAAGAAGAGTCCAGGTCTATGGTAGAAGAAGAAGAGTCCAGGTCTATGGTAGAAGAAGAAGGGTCTAGGTCTTTGGTAGAAGAAGAAGGGTCCAGGTCTATGGTAGAAGAAGAAGGGTCCAGGTCTATGGTAGAAGAAGGAGGGTCCAGGTCTATGGTAGAAGAAGAAGAGTCCAGGTCTATGGTAGAAGAAGAAGGGTCTAGGTCTGTGGTAGAAGAAGAAGAGTCCAGGTCTATGGTAGAAGAAGAAGAGTCCAGGTCTATGGTAGAAGAAGAAGGGTCCAGGTCTATGGTAGAAGAAGAAGGGTCCAGGTCTATGGTAGAAGAAGAAGAGTCCAGGTCTATGATAGAAGAAGAAGAGTCCAGGTCTATGGTAGAAGAATAAGAGTCCAGGTCTATGGTAGAAGAAGAAGAGTCCAGGTCTATGGTAGAAGAAGAAGAGTCCAGGTCTATGGTAGAAGAATAAGGGTCCAGGTCTATGGTAGAAGAAGAAGAGTCCAGGTCTATGGTAGAAGAAGAAGGGTCCAGGTCTATGGTAGAAGAAGAAGGGTCCAGGTCTATGGTAGAAGAAGAAGGGTCCAGGTCTATGGTAGAAGAAGAAGAGTCCAGGTCTATGGTAGAAGAATAAGAGTCCAGGTCTATGGTAGAAGAAGAAGAGTCCAGGTCTATGGTAGAAGAAGAAGGGTCCAGGTCTATGGTAGAAGAAGAAGGGTCCAGGTCTATGGTAGAAGAAGAAGAGTCCAGGTCTATGGTAGAAGAAGAAGGGTCCAGGTCTATGGTAGAAGAAGAAGAGTCCAGGTCTGTGGTAGAAGAAGAAGGGTCCAGGTCTATGGTAGAAGAAGAAGAGTCCAGGTCTATGGTAGAAGAAGAAGAGTCCAGGTCTATGGTAGAAGAAGAAGAGTCCAGGTCTATGGTAGAAGAAGAAGAGTCCAGGTCTATGGTAGAAGAAGAAGAGTCCAGGTCTGTGGTAGAAGAAGAAGGGTCCAGGTCTATGGTAGAAGAAGAAGAGTCCAGGTCTATGGTAGAAGAAGAAGAGTCCAGGTCTATGGTAGAAGAAGAAGGGTCTAGGTCTTTGGTAGAAGAAGAAGGGTCCAGGTCTATGGTAGAAGAAGAAGGGTCCAGGTCTATGGTAGAAGAAGGAGGGTCCAGGTCTATGGTAGAAGAAGAAGAGTCCAGGTCTATGGTAGAAGAAGAAGGGTCTAGGTCTGTGGTAGAAGAAGAAGAGTCCAGGTCTATGGTAGAAGAAGAAGAGTCCAGGTCTATGGTAGAAGAAGAAGAGTCCAGGTCTATGGTAGAAGAAGGAGGGTCCAGGTCTATGGTAGAAGAAGAAGAGTCCAGGTCTATGGTAGAAGAAGAAGAGTCCAGGTCTATGGTAGAAGAAGAAGAGTCCAGGTCTATGGTAGAAGAAGAAGGGTCCAGGTCTATGGTAGAAGAAGAAGAGTCCAGGTCTATGATAGAAGAAGAAGAGTCCAGGTCTATGGTAGAAGAATAAGAGTCCAGGTCTATGGTAGAAGAAGAAGAGTCCAGGTCTATGGTAGAAGAAGAAGAGTCCAGGTCTATGGTAGAAGAATAAGGGTCCAGGTCTATGGTAGAAGAAGAAGAGTCCAGGTCTATGGTAGAAGAAGAAGGGTCCAGGTCTATGGTAGAAGAAGAAGGGTCCAGGTCTATGGTAGAAGAAGAAGGGTCCAGGTCTATGGTAGAAGAAGAAGAGTCCAGGTCTATGGTAGAAGAATAAGAGTCCAGGTCTATGGTAGAAGAAGAAGAGTCCAGGTCTATGGTAGAAGAAGAAGGGTCCAGGTCTATGGTAGAAGAAGAAGGGTCCAGGTCTATGGTAGAAGAAGAAGAGTCCAGGTCTATGGTAGAAGAAGAAGGGTCCAGGTCTATGGTAGAAGAAGAAGAGTCCAGGTCTGTGGTAGAAGAAGAAGGGTCCAGGTCTATGGTAGAAGAAGAAGAGTCCAGGTCTATGGTAGAAGAAGAAGAGTCCAGGTCTATGGTAGAAGAAGAAGAGTCCAGGTCTATGGTAGAAGAAGAAGAGTCCAGGTCTATGGTAGAAGAAGAAGAGTCCAGGTCTGTGGTAGAAGAAGAAGGGTCCAGGTCTATGGTAGAAGAAGAAGAGTCCAGGTCTATGGTAGAAGAAGAAGAGTCCAGGTCTATGGTAGAAGAAGAAGGGTCTAGGTCTTTGGTAGAAGAAGAAGGGTCCAGGTCTATGGTAGAAGAAGAAGGGTCCAGGTCTATGGTAGAAGAAGGAGGGTCCAGGTCTATGGTAGAAGAAGAAGAGTCCAGGTCTATGGTAGAAGAAGAAGGGTCTAGGTCTGTGGTAGAAGAAGAAGGGTCTAGGTCTGTGGTAGAAGAAGAAGGGTCTAGGTCTGTGATAGAAGAAGAAGGGTCTGTCTTTGATAGAAGAAGAATAAAAGAATAAAAGAAGAGACCTGGTGTCTAGAAGAGTCCAGGTCTATGGTAGAAGAAGAATAGTCCAGGTCTATACTAGTAGAAGAGTCCGGGTCTATACTAGTAGAAGAATAGTCCAGGTCTATACTAGTAGAAGAGTCCGGGTCTATACTAGTAGAAGAAGAGTCCAGGTCTATACTAGTAGAAGAAGAGTCCAGGTCTATACTAGTAGAAGAGTCCAGGTCTATACTAGTAGAAGAAGAGTCCAGGTCTATACTAGTAGAAGAGTCCAGGTCTATACTAGTAGTAGAAGAGTCCAGGTCTATACTAGTAGAAGAAGAGTCCAGGTCTATACTAGTAGAAGAAGAGTCCAGGTCTATACTAGTAGAAGAAGAGTCCAGGTCTATACTAGTAGAAGAAGAGTCCAGGTCTATACTAGTAGAAGAGTCCAGGTCTATACTAGTAGTAGAAGAGTCCAGGTCTATACTAGTAGAAGAAGAGTCCAGATCTATACTAGTAGAAGAAGAGTCCAGGTCTATACTAGTAGAAGAAGAGTCCAGGTCTATACTAGTAGTAGAAGAGTCCAGGTCTATACTAGTAGAAGAAGAGTCCAGGTCTATACTAGTAGAAGAAGAGTCCAGGTCTATACTAGTAGAAGAGTCCAGGTCTATACTAGTAGAAGAGTCCAGGTCTATACTAGTAGAAGAAGAGTCCAGGTCTATACTAGTAGAAGAGTCCAGGTCTATACTAGTAGAAGAAGAGTCCAGGTCTATACTAGTAGAAGAAGAGTCCAGGTCTATACTAGTAGAAGAGTCCAGGTCTATACTAGTAGAAGAGTCCAGGTCTATACTAGTAGAAGAAGAGTCCAGGTCTATACTAGTAGAAGAAGAGTCCAGGTCTATACTAGTAGAAGAAGAGTCCAGGTCTATACTAGTAGAAGAGTCCAGGTCTATACTAGTAGAAGAGTCCAGGTCTATACTAGTAGAAGAGTCCAGGTCTATACTAGTAGAAGAGTCCAGGTCTATACTAGTAGAAGAGTCCAGGTCTATACTAGTAGAAGAGTCCAGGTCTATACTAGTAGTAGAAGAGTCCAGGTCTATACTAGTAGTAGAAGAGTCCAGGTCTATACTAGTAGAAGAAGAGTCCAGGTCTATACTAGTAGAAGAGTCCAGGTCTATACTAGTAGAAGAGTCCAGGTCTATACTAGTAGAAGAGTCCAGGTCTATACTAGTAGAAGAAGAGTCCAGGTCTATACTAGTAGAAGAGTCCAGGTCTATACTAGTAGAAGAATAGTCCAGGTCTATACTAGTAGTAGAAGAGTCCAGGTCTATACTAGTAGAAGAGTCCAGGTCTATACTAGTAGTAGAAGAGTCCAGGTCTATACTAGTAGAAGAAGAGTCCAGGTCTATACTAGTAGAAGAGTCCAGGTCTATACTAGTAGTAGAAGAGTCCAGGTCTATACTAGTAGAAGAGTCCAGGTCTATACTAGTAGAAGAAGAGTCCAGGTCTATACTAGTAGAAGAAGAGTCCAGGTCTATACTAGTAGAAGAAGAGTCCAGGTCTATACTAGTAGAAGAAGAGTCCAGGTCTATACTAGTAGAAGAAGAGTCCAGGTCTATACTAGTAGTAGAAGAGTCCAGGTCTATACTAGTAGAAGAAGAGTCCAGGTCTATACTAGTAGAAGAAGAGTCCAGGTCTATACTAGTAGAAGAAGAGTCCAGGTCTATACTAGTAGAAGAAGAGTCCAGGTCTATACTAGTAGAAGAAGAGTCCAGGTCTATACTAGTAGTAGAAGAGTCCAGGTCTATACTAGTAGAAGAAGAGTCCAGGTCTATACTAGTAGAAGAAGAGTACTCAGATACTTTAAGTACAAGTACACATCCAGCATTAAAACATCTACCAAAATAAAAGTATCATCAGTTTGTTCTTTTCTTACTTTTCTGTGTGGACATTGATTTTATTTCATCTTGGTTGATTTGTCTTTTGTTCTCATCCTGTTTTCTTTAATATTATTTCATTTTGTATCATGACCAGAATATGTGGATTTGAAACAATCGTCACACTTTCACAATAAAAGACAAACAGCTTCTTATCGAGGCGAATTCAATCTGAACCTTCCCTTATTTCATCAAAAAGCAGCGAGACGACTTTCTTTCTATGTGAAAACAGGTGAAATCAGGACTTACTGTAGGAGTGGAGCAGCAGGGGGTCAGAGGTCAAACTGTGGCTGTAAAAACAGCCAGAAGCCGTGCTGATGATGGTGGAACATTTGGCCAGAGGTCAGAGGTCAGAGAGGAGGATTCACACTGTGGAGACACATGGAGGAGAAGAGTTTAAACCTCAAACTACCTCCGACTGTTTAACTGCTGTTTAAAGTGATTTAAAGTTCATTCTAATGATGAAACGTCATCAAATTAACAACGTTAAACATTAAACCACTTAAACATCATCAGTTCTCCTCCTATAAATGATAGAAATTCATCAAATAGTTGTTTCGCGCCATAAAATGCCAGAAATCATTAACATTTCCTTTTAATATTATTGGATTTAAAGAAGATTTGACTCAAGAACAATCAGAGCTTTAATCATTTCACTGTGGACAGTGGGGGGCTTTTATTTTGTAGTAATGATTTTGTCCAGTTCAAGATGTTTTTTTTTAATAACAGACATTTGATTGTTTTTTATAATTATATCTCATTTACAATCTTGTCAAAAGATTAAACAACTCAACCCTGACATCAAGAATAAAAACTGAAGTAAAGGTTTATTCCAAACTGTTTATTTACACCAAAAAAAGACATTTCCACCTGATGAGTTCATTTATTTCTACTCAGATGTCACTTAAAACCTCCACGAATAAACATCACTACTAATCTGCTGCAATTTGAGTTGAATGGAGATCTGCATGGTGGTCTGCTGCATGGAGATCTGCAATAAGATCTACATGGAGATCTGCATGGTGGTCTGCTGCATGGAGATCTGCATGGAGATCTGCATGGTGGTCTGCTGCATGGAGATCTGCATGGTGGTCTGCTGCATGGAGATCTGCATGGTGGTCTGCTGCATGGAGATCTGCATGGTGGTCTGCTGCATGGAGATCTGCATGGTGGTCTGCTGCATGGAGATCTGCATGGTGGTCTGCTGCATGGAGATCTGCATGGTGGTCTGCTGCATGGAGATCTGCATGGTGGTCTGCTGCATGGAGATCTGCATGGAGATCTGCATGGAGATCTGCATGGTGGTCTGCTGCATGGAGATCTGCATGGTGGTCTACAATACGATCTACAGTAAGATCAGCATGGTGGTCTGCTGTATGGAGATCTGCAATAAGATCTACAATACGATCTACATGGAGATCTGCATGGTGGTCTGCTGTATGGAGATCTGCAATAAGATCTACAATACGATCTACATGGAGATCTGCAATAAGATCTACAATAAGGTCCACATGGAGATCTTCATGGTGGTCTGCTGCATGGAGATCTACATGCCAATCTGCAATAAGATCTACATGGAGATCTGCAATAAGATCTACATGGAGATCTGCATGGTGGTCTACAATATGATCTACAGTAAGATCTGCATGGAGATCTGCATGGTGGTCTGCTGCATGGAGATCTGCAATACGATCTACATTAAGATCTGCATGGTGGCCTACATGACAATCTACATTAAAATCTACAAAGTGGTCTGCTGCATGGAGATCTGCAATAAGATCTACATTAAGATCTGCATGGTGGGCTGCTGCATAGTGAGCTCCATGCCAATCTACATTAAAATCTGCATTAAGATCTGTATGACCATCTGCACAGCTATCTACAGGGCGATCTGCAATAAGATCTACAATAAAATCTGCAATAAGATCTGCATGGTGGTCTGCTACATAGTGATCTCCATGCAAATCTACATTAAAATCTGCATTAAGGTGTATATTAAGATCTACATGGCCATCTGCTCAGCTATCTTCAGGGCAACCTCCGTGGCGATCCGCATGGCTAGCCCCATGGTGATCTGCATAGCGATCTGCACCGTGATCGATGTTTGCGGCCGAGTCTTCATCACCGCTCGTCCTCCGGGGACTCCCCCTGCTCCCTCGTGTCTGTTTTTAGCTCAGATCGGGGATTTTGGGCCCTCATTGCTCCTCTGGAAAGTTAAGAGCGACTCGTCGGGGAAGTCGGTATAAATTCAAATGTCACTGTTAGCCTCTATTTGTGCATCCGCCTCTCGCGCCATAAACCCCCCCCCCCCCCCAACGGTCCGGGGGCGGCATGCTATTTTAGACTCGCCACCGACCTGGGCTCCTTTTATGGGATAGCTATTATTCAAAGGAGAATAGGTGTAGGGCCCGACCATAAATTCCAGCAAGTGGCCCCTTCTGGAGACTAGGAGGGGGGACCGGGGATTGACGGCATGCTCCGTGGTTTTAGCGCGGCGCCGTGACCTTTAGGAATCAGACAGAGTCGTTTGTTGAGCTGACAGCAGCTGCTCTAATAACTCAACTCTGCTGCTGCTGGAACGTCCAGGACCACAAAAACCACCGTCCCGGGCTGCACCTGAAGGCAGCATCCGTCTTCCTGATGGGGGCCTCGTGTAGTCCCGGTCCCCCCTCGATCTAGTCCTGGTCCCCCTTCCTGTAGTCCTGGTCTCGGTCCTACTCTACACCATCTGTCATCTATATTTCATCTATACCCCATCTATCATTTAAAATAACTGTTATTTATGATTATAGTCATCTATAGTCACCAATAATTTATCTTTACTTCATCTATACTTTTTCTATCTATACTCATTTGTTCTATCTATACATCTTCTATACTTTATACTTTATCTATACTTGTCTATACTTTATCTATACTACATCTGTACCTCATTTGTAATAATATATAATCATCTATAATCATTTATACTCATCAATACTGATCAATAATCATCTGTATCAGTGTTTGTGGACCTCCAAAGGTTTCATTCTGGTTAATACTAATTATATTACTGTCAACGTATTTTGATGAACATTTTGAAGTATCACATTTTGAAGTATCTTATTTTGAAGTATCTTATTTTGAAGTATCTTATTTTGAAGTATCTCATCACAAAAGCTCATTGGAAACTGCAGGAACTTAAATTTCCCCAAATCAGTTTTTGGTTCATTAAAAAGAGCACAACTCTAGGTAGTGATGGATCATAACTTAGAATAACCTCAGTGTGAAATGATTAGAATAATAACCAGTGATTCACCAAAATAAAATAGAATAATAACCAGTGGTTTACCAAAATAAAATGAACAGGATATTACCTGCTAACTAAAAAAAATACATGAATTAAAACCATTGTTAAAAGCATTTCTGAGGCTATGGTGATTAGCTCCCAGTCGCTAGATGATAAGCTAACTTCTTGTTTGCTAATTCAAAAAGTAGTCTTAAAGCTGCTGTTAAACAACAAGAAACTATAATGCTAACACCAGTTAAACTAAAAGATAAGATGAGGAAATAACATGCCAACAGCATTCTTTAAGCTAAAAGATGAGTCCCCAGTCTTTATATTAAAAGATGAGAAGCTAACATGCTAACACTAGTCTTTAGGCTAAAAGTTGAGAAGCTAACATCCCAACACCTGTCTTTAAGCTAAAAGATGAGAAGCTAACATGCTACCCCCAGCCTTTAAACGAAAATAAGATAAGCTAACATGCTAACGCTAGTCTTTAAGCTAAAGGATGAGAAGCTAACATGCTAATAAATAATGTAAATAAAAGTGTTTTGGTGAAATAATAGAGAACAACAGTAACTCTGGTTCTGTAAAGACAGAAAACTGCTGAAATGATCTAGTTTGAACTTATTTATTCGAGGATTATATAAATAAAACAGGCCATTCTGTAGTTTAAATGTTCAAATGTCCTTGGAGGCAGCAGAGCTAACACTTCTCTCTCAGAGCCGCTAACAGCTAACGCTAAGCTGAGCTAATCATGATTTGTGAGGACAGATCAGAGGACTGCAAGCATGAAAGGAGCCATGATGGTCCCCATATATCACCTCAGATAGAGAGGTGTGTGTGTGTGTGTGTGTGTTTAACACCTGTTACAGCTTCATAAAGACAGCATCTTTTGTTAAAGAAGCAGTAAACTGGGTTTTTAGTCATTTAAAAACTGATCTCTCTCTAAATTATCAGATCATTTGTACTTATATACTTTTTTTTTCCCAAAATATGAAATAAAAAGTCTGAATTATGAGATAAAAAGTACAAAATACAAGATAAAAGGCAGAATTATTTTATAAAATGTCCAAAATATGAGATAAAACATCAGAATTGTAGAATAAAATGTTCAAAATATGAGATAAAACATCTGAATTATGGGATAAAAGGTACAAAATACAAGATAAAAAGTCAGAATTATTGGATAAATATCAGAATTATTAGATAAAACGTCCAAAATATGAGATAAAATGTTTAAAAAAAGTGATAAAAAGTCAGAATTATGGGATAAATGTCCCAAATATGAGATAAAACGGCAGAATTATGGAATAAAAAGTACAAAATACAAAATAAAAGGCCGAATTATTATATAAAATGTCCAAAAAAAGAGATTAAAAAGTCAGAATTATTGGATAAATATCAGAATTATTAGATAAAACGTCCAAAATATGAGATAAAAAGTCAGAATTATAGAATAAAATGACAGAATTATGAGATTAAAATGGGATTTATGGGATAAAAAGACCAAAATATGATAAAAAACTCAAACAATTTAAACTTATAAGAAGAAAACAAGACAAAAAAGTTAAAATAAGTCAAATTATCAACAACTCGAGCTGTTTTTTGTGAAGAAGAAGAATAAAAACAATCTAAAATCTCACTTTATTTCTTTTATCAGGTGATCGTTGCAGGAAAAACTGTGAAAACAGCAGAAAAAGAGATAAATTCAGCTTAAAGACTGTGTTTTTCCTGTCCTGTAACAGTAAATATCTCGACTGAAACACATTTCCAGGCCGATCGATAGTTTTCACAGCAGCGGCCGCTGATTAATCAAGGAAATAATCAACAGATTAATCAACGTCAGCTTCAGATCAGCGTTACACGGCAGCAAACTGGGAATAAATAATGAAGTAGGGGCAGAAATAATAAGGAAAATATTCAGCTGCAAATAAAAGTGATGGATTAGAGAGAAAATGTTATTTATATGGAGCGATTCAGCATGAAAACACATTAAAGTACATTATAGAATTAAAAAGGCATCATATAATGCTGGATAATTCTATCAGAATAAAAGTTTTGCTGCACATTATTTTATTGTATTTCAACTATAAATAAATAGTTTAATCTATTAAATAATCAAATAATTAAGGTTGAATTTGGGGTTTTATATTGTTCGGGGGACACAAAAAGCTGATTTAAATGCTGCCGGAAGAGGTCAAAGGTCAGATAAACTGATGACATGCGAGCTCGGGCTCCGCCTGCTCGTCCCCTTTGACCTTTGACCCCTGTAGCCAGGAATCCAGGAGAAGAAAGAAAAGCGCCAAAAACAGATATTTCTACTAAATGTAGTGTTTTCACTGCTTTTTAATCAAGTTTATTCACCTTTATTAATTGATTATTCTGTTTATGGGATGTATTTAGAACCTGATTGAGTTTTACTCATCAATCACATGATAAATAAAGTATTTCATGTTACGGTTACTGGATTACTACAAAATAAAAGCCCTGATTGACCAGATTAAATTGGACAAAATCAAGAAAAAAAAAAACTAAAGTTAGTCAAATTTATCAAGAGGAAGCAAACACTTAAATAAATTCATGTATATCACTATACTTATTAGTGCACTACTACAAAATAAAAGCCCTGATTGACCAGATTAAATTGGACAAAATCAAGGAAAAAAAAACTAGTTAGTCAAATTAATCAAGAGGAAGCAAACACTTAAATAAATTCATGTATATTACTATACTTATTAGTGCACTACTACAAAATAAAAGCCCTGATTGTCCACAGAGAGAAATTATTGAAATATCTTGAGTCAAATCTTCTCTAAATCCATGAATATTAAAAGAAAATGTTCAAACAAAGACCTTTTCTGTGGTTCATCAACTCAGGCTGGAGTTAATTTAATTAATCAATTAAGAAAATATGAACCAACAACTATTTTGAAAATCAATAATCATTTTATGTTGTCGATTTCTGTTGATTCCAGGTTAATAAATCAATAAAATCGATGAGTTTCAATTCCTTTATTAATGATAAATAAATAAAATTGAGTTGAAGTTGAGTTATTTATAGAAATGGTGTACCCCACATGTCACATGTCCTTCTAAAGCCCCTGTGATTGGCTATTAGCTTTAAATGGTCTCATCATGGTAAATTTGGACTTTCCTAGTTGGTTTCCGTTGGTACCTGAAGTGCTCCGAGGCTACTTTCAGAGAGTCCTGGTTCTGGAGTCTCAGAACCTCGGTGGGTCCTGGTGACCCGGTCCACTTTTTAGGGGCCACGAGTCCTGTAGGACTGCTGTTCACTGAGATACTGACAATGTCTTGACTAGGCCTAAAACCACATAGTCCAGACCTGTTCTGAAGAGCCTTCTCCTGGTCTGAACACCCCAGATGGTTCAGGATCGGTTAAAACCTCAACCAGAACCTCCACACTGAGTCTCCATTGTCCGTTCCATTTCCAGATCCACCATGGAGACTCCCTCGTCGAGACCCGGTGAGAGGAAAGACAAAATGGACGCTAGCGGTTTCGGAGACCTCCCGAAGAAACCGGAGACAAGAGGTAAGGTGGTCCTGAGCTGCTCCTTCTGGGTTCTGAAGTCCGGTGTTCTGTCAGTCAGACCCGAGACGGATGGAGCCGAGGTCTCCGAGGTCCTGGACCATGAAATATGCATTTCAAAGATGAAGCGGCGTCTTTAGGGACCTCTGGTACAGTCAGGGGTGACTTACAGTAGACGGCTGACAGGAATCCTAACTAGACCAGGTCTTCAAACAGCATGGCTGATGCCGGCGGTCTCGGAACCCGGCGGCCTCGTCGTTTTTGAGGCTAATCGCTAACGAGTAGCTAACACGACAGCTCGGAGGGGGCAGGTGTTTGTGTTGTTGAAATAAATGAAGATCAGCAGCGAGAGAGAAGACGCCGTGTTTTAAAGATGTCCGCCAACGGGTGATGAAAGAGGCGCATAATGAGGCTCAAAGACCTGCTTCTACCTCCAGAGGATGAAAGAGGAAGAGGAGGCAGCGTGTGGTTGGAGCTCAGAGATGAAGACGCTGCCTTTGAAATGGAAATTAAACGTGTGATTTGGTGACATCATGACTCATTGATGAAGGACATGGTGGCCGTCGTTAGAAAGGAACACTCGTCCATTCATGAAGAGTTCGGATCTACTGAAAACACGATGAAGACGGCGTGTGTGTGGGGGGTTCATGGTGGATGTTACAACTAGTGTCGTTTTATAGCTGAGGAAGTCAGAAAGATGAGATTAAAGTAAAGAAAATGATTAAAAAAGGATAAAAGGTCAGAAATATGAGGTAAAAAAATTTAAAAATGATAAAAAGTCAGAAATCTAAATGTAAATTTATGTAAAAAATATGAGATAAAAGTAAAAAATGATAAAAAAAGTCTGAAAGAAGTAAAATAAATAGAATAATAGAGTAGAATAAATAGAGTAGAATAAATAGAATAGAATAAATAGAGTAGAATAAATAGAGTAGAATAAATAGAATAATAGAGTAGAATAAATAGAGTAGAATAAATAGAATAATAGAGTAGAATAAATAGAGTAGAATAAATAGAATAGAATAAATAGAATAAATAGAGTAGAATAAATAGAATAAATAGAGTAGAATAAATAGAGTAGAATAAATAGAGTAAAATAAATAGAATAGAGTAGAATAAATAGAATAAATAGAATAGAATAAATAGAGTAGAATAAATAGAATAGAATAAATAGAATAAATAGAGTAAAATAAATAGAGTAGAATAAATAGAGTAAAATAAATAGAATAGAGTAGAATAAATAGAATAAATAGAATAGAATAAATAGAGTAGAATAAATAGAGTAAAATAAATAGAATAGAGTAGAATAAATAGAATAAATAGAATAGAATAAATAGAGTAGAATAAATAGAATAGAATAAATAGAATAAATAGAGTAAAATAAATAGAGTAGAATAAATAGAGTAGAATAAATAGAATAGAATAAATAGAATAAATAGAGTAAAATAAATAGAATAGAATAAATAGAGTAGAATAAATAGAATAGAATAAATAGAATAAATAGAGTAGAATAAATAGAATAGAGTAGAATAAATAGAATAAATAGAATAGAATAAATAGAGTAGAATAAATAGAATAGAATAAATAGAGTAGAATAAATAGAGTAAAATAAATAGAATAGAATAAATAGAATAAATAGAGTAGAATAAATAGAGTAAAATAAATAGAATAGAGTAGAATAAATAGAATAGAATAAATAGAATAAATAGAGTAAAATAAATAGAATAGAATAAATAGAGTAGAATAAATAGAATAGAATAAATAGAATAAATAGAGTAGAATAAATAGAATAGAATAAATAGAGTAGAATAAATAGAGTAGAATAAATAGAATAGAATAAATAGAATAAATAGAGTAGAATAAATAGAATAAATAGAGTAGAATAAATAGAATAGAATAAATAGAGTAGAATAAATAGAATAGAGTAGAATAAATAGAATAAATAGAATAGAATAAATAGAGTAGAATAAATAGAGTAGAATAAATAGAGTAAAATAAATAGAATAGAGTAGAATAAATAGAATAGAATTAATAGAATAAATAGAGTAAAATAAATAGAATAGAATAAATAGAGTAGAATAAATAGAATAGAATAAATAGAATAAATAGAGTAGAATAAATAGAATAGAATAAATAGAGTAGAATAAATAGAGTAGAATAAATAGAATAGAATAAATAGAATAAATAGAGTAGAATAAATAGAATAAATAGAGTAGAATAAATAGAATAGAATAAATAGAATAAATAGAGTAGAATAAATAGAATAAATAGAATAGAATAAATAGAGTAGAATAAATAGAGTAGAATAAATAGAATAGAATAAATAGAATAAATAGAGTAGAATAAATAGAATAGAATAAATAGAATAAATAGAGTAGAATAAATAGAATAAATAGAGTAGAATAAATAGAGTAGAATAAATAGAGTAAAATAAATAGAATAGAGTAGAATAAATAGAATAAATAGAGTAGAATAAATAGAGTAGAATAAATAGAGTAAAATAAATAGAATAGAGTAGAATAAATAGAATAGAATAAATAGAATAAATAGAGTAGAATAAATAGAATAGAATAAATAGAATAAATAGAGTAGAATAAATAGAATAAATAGAGTAGAATAAATAGAGTAGAATAAATCGAATAGAATAAATAGAATAAATAGAGTAGAATAAATAGAGTAGAATAAATAGAATAAATAGAGTAGAATAAATAGAGTAGAATAAATCGAATAGAATAAATAGAATAAATAGAGTAGAATAAATAGAGTAGAATAAATAGAATAAATAGAGTAGAATAAATAGAGTAGAATAAATCGAATAGAATAAATAGAATAAATAGAGTAGAATAAATAGAATAAATAGAGTAGAATAAATAGAATAGAATAAATAGAATAAATAGAGTAGAATAAATAGAATAAATAGAATAGAATAAATAGAGTAGAATAAATAGAGTAGAATAAATAGAGTAAAATAAATAGAATAGAGTAGAATAAATAGAATAAATAGAGTAGAATAAATAGAGTAGAATAAATAGAATAAATAGAGTAGAATAAATAGAGTAGAATAAATCGAATAGAATAAATAGAATAAATAGAGTAGAATAAATAGAGTAGAATAAATAGAATAAATAGAGTAGAATAAATAGAGTAGAATAAATAGAATAAATAGAGTAGAATAAATAGAATAGAATAAATAGAATAAATAGAGTAGAATAAATAGAATAGAATAAATAGAATAAATAGAGTAGAATAAATAGAATAAATAGAGTAGAATAAATAGAGTAGAATAAATAGAATAGAATAAATAGAATAAATAGAGTAGAAT
Organism: Lepturacanthus savala; assembly: GCA_030544235.1. NCBI lineage: Eukaryota > Metazoa > Chordata > Actinopteri > Scombriformes > Trichiuridae > Lepturacanthus > Lepturacanthus savala. The sequence continues at coordinate 7,147,564 of CM060475.1, forward strand.
AAATAGAATAGAATAAATAGAATAAATAGAGTAGAATAAATAGAATAGAATAAATAGAATAAATAGAGTAGAATAAATAGAATAGAATAAATAGAATAAATAGAGTAGAATAAATAGAATAAATAGAGTAGAATAAATAGAGTAGAATAAATAGAATAGAATAAATAGAATAAATAGAGTAGAATAAATAGAATAGAATAAATAGAATAAATAGAGTAGAATAAATAGAATAGAATAAATAGAGTAGAATAAATAGAGTAGAATAAATAGAGTAAAATAAATAGAATAGAGTAGAATAAATAGAATAAATAGAGTAGAATAAATAGAGTAGAATAAATAGAGTAAAATAAATAGAATAGAGTAGAATAAATAGAATAGAATAAATAGAATAAATAGAGTAGAATAAATAGAATAGAATAAATAGAATAAATAGAGTAGAATAAATAGAATAAATAGAGTAGAATAAATAGAATAAATAGAGTAGAATAAATAGAGTAGAATAAATCGAATAGAATAAATAGAATAAATAGAGTAGAATAAATAGAGTAGAATAAATAGAATAGAATAAATAGAATAGAATATAGTAGAATAAAAAGAATAGAATAAATAAATAGAATAAATATAGTATAATAATATCGTAGAATAATAGAGTAGAATAAATAGAGTAGAACCTATTTAAATGTTTTTACAGATACAAAGTTCTTTACAACAACAATATAATAATAAACAGAAGTGAATCATTAGTTTATAACATCAGTTTAAATAAGACAACAATTCAGTTATTATCAGGTCGATTATCAGGTCGATTATCAGGTCGATTATCAGGTCGATTATCAGGTCGATTATCAGGTCGATTATCAGGTCGATTATCAGGTCGATTATCAGGTCGATTATCAGGTCGATTATCAGGTTGATTTCTTTATTTTGTCATTAATGGTCGTTTAGTTCCATGTCTGAGTCTAATAAACCAGCTGCCGTGGTGTTAACCAGCAGTAAAAGCTGCCGTTCTGACCCACATTTTAACTGGCCACGTGCAGCTGAAGCATGTTTTAAACATGTCGCCGCTCGGCTGATGAAAGGCGTCGTTAACGAGGTAAAAAGAGCCGGTTCTTTACCTCCAGAGGATAAACGCCACAGAAACCGGGCAGGATGACGCCGCTTTGAAATGGAAATGATGCGCTGACGTTTCTGCTGCTGAAGAATCCACAAATGAAAGGATGAGCTGGATAAACCACAGGTGAACAGGGAGCTTCAAGGGTTTAACAACAGATTACAGATAGTTTTCTGGGAGGTTTCTGAGAACCACGAGTGCTAACATGCTAACATGCTAACATGCTCCTAGACTCACTCCTTTAGAATCTGTTTTATACGAGACTGAGAATAAAAATGAAATATTTTACAACAGTTTTGGTTGCAACAATTTTTGCTTTTTGAGGTTTTTATATCGTTCTGCAGCTTCTCAAATTCCACACTAGTTTCCTGAGAACTAGAAGTGCTAACATGTCAACATGCTAACATGGTAACTTGTAAAAATTTAGAACAATAAGTTTTACATTCTGAATTTCAGTGTTTTATAGTTTTTAACAGTTTTAGTTGCAGCAATTCTTGTTTTTTTGAGGTTTCACGCTAGTTTTCTGGGAGGTTTCTGAGAACCACAAGTGCTAACATGCTAACATGCTTCTAGTTTAAAGACTCACTCTAGAGAATCTAAATCACTTTAGAATCTGTTTTATACGAGACTGAGAATAAAAATGAAATATTTTACAACAGTTTTGGTTGCAACAATTTTTGCTTTTTGAGGTTTTTATATCGTTCTGCAGCTTCTCAAATTCCACACTAGTTTCCTGAGAACTAGAAGTGCTAACATGTCGACATGCTAACATGCTAACTTGATAATTCAGAACAATAAGTTTAACATTCTGACTTTTTTCCACTAGTATTTCACAGTTTTTAACAGTTTTTGTTGCAGCAATTCTTGTTTTTTTGAGGTTTCACGCTAGTTTTCTGGGAGGTTTCTGAGAACCACAAGTGCTAACATGCTAACATGCTCCTAGTTTAAAGACTCACTCCTTTAGAATCTGTTTTATACGAGACTGAGAATAAAAATGAAATATTTAGAACGTTTTACAACAGTTTTGGTTGCAACAATTTTTGCTTTTATTTTTCTGGGGGTTTTTCTGAGAGTGAAAAGTGCTAACATGCTAACATGCTACTGGTTTAAAGACTCCGCTGCAGATTTTTTTTTACTTTTAAAAGACACTGAGAATAAAAAATGTAATATTACAACACTATGTTGTAGTTTTTTACGTTCTGACTCATTTTTTTATCGCGTTTCTCCTGAATAAAAAAAAAACATTTCCTGTGACCTCGTCTGAACTCCAACCATCCGCTGCATTTTTACATTTTAATATCAGCCGCTCCTCTTGCTTAGAATAACATAAAAAAACCAGCAACTCCCTCCGCCCATAACTCTTCCCCTCCGCTATCAGCTGGTATTTTTTTAATCTCAACTAAAAGCAAGAAGCAGCAGTTCCCCCCCCCCCGTCCCGACCAATCAGATACCGGCGCTAAAAAAACCCCGACAAAGCGTCTGTGGAGACAGACCAATTACTTATCGCGGTAATATGCATTATTATTCCCGTCGCCGTCGCCTGATAAGTGAATATGCAGCCCGGAGGCAGATGAGACGAGGTCCTTGAACCCTAAAAAAAAAAAGAAGCCTCTCGACAAACAGGGGTAATATACGGCGGCGCTTTTATTGTGGCGGGGTGCTTTACTGTCGGCCGCGGGACTCCTGTCACCTAAGTCACGCCACCTCTGAGCCGGCCCTGTTTTATATTCCCGTCGCCCGCCCGGCGTTATTTATTTAAAACAATTTCCCCTCGATCGGAGCACATGGCTAATGCCGAGTTTTAATATGTTATTTACACATAAAAAAACAAGCTATTTACAGCGGGGGCATGTGTGGGGAAATGAATGGGCCCCTCTCCGATCTGTTATATCACACTTTAACAATCTGGATTGCTAATAGAACCATTTATCACGGAGCGGTCATTTATTTTATGTGAAGCGGCCCAGGTCTGGCTCCCAGAGGCCTTATGGAAATGGAGGGGTGGGGGGTGGGGGGGGTGCTACATAATGAAGCTTCACGTCACAGTCACTCGCTTTAAAGGGGAGAAGTGGATCCGTGGACTCAATTAGACCTGGACCTCAGGTGCTGGGATTGACGGCATCTTCCTCGTCCCGGCTATTTTTTTTTTGGGGGGGGGGAGGAAACAGGAAGTCTGGCAGCAGGTCTAATGGATTCAAACGAGCGTCTGGATTCCCTGTGACAGGCGGCATCTGTCGGCTCGTTCTCCACCTTCCTGACGGTAATAAAGGTGTTTAGAGGTGGACGGGGGGGACAGGAAATGACATAAAGGACCCGAGAAAACCCGAAATTGATAACCTGCTGAGGATTAAAGTCGGCCGGCGTCACTTCTGTTTTAGAGACGGATCTGATTTACGCTCTGATTGGTTTCAATTTAGAGTTATTGCCTTTTCACAAAGGGGAAAAAAAAAAAAAAGCTAGTTTCCGAGGTTGATCCTGATTGGCTCCCTGGTCTGCTTGGAGCCGTCCAATCAGGACTGGACGTCCTCCAGGTCCAGATTTCCAGAGAAATTTCATAAAGTTTGTGTTTAAAACGATTAGAAGCAACAAAGAACCTTGAGTAGATGTTTTAGTTCTTGCATCATTCTTTCTTCCTTCATTTTTTGAAGGTTTTATATCATTTTTAAAGGTTTTTATATCATTCTGCAGCTTCTTTCCTGAGGACCAGACATGCTAACATGCTAACATGCTAACATGTGGACACGTCCTCCAGGTCCTGGACAAGGAGACGGCAGAGTTTCAGAGAAATTTCAGAAAGTTTTTGTTTTAAATGATCAGAAACAACTGAAGTAGATGATTTCATTCTGTCACAGGATCAGGTTTCAAATGCTGTGAGGTCAAGTACATCCAACATGGCCGACAGGAAGTCACATTTAGACACAAACTGTCTTATCAGGTGAAAATTAGCTCCTATAATAGGATGAATAAAAAAATATGAATAAAACTGTTTTAAAACATTCTGATGAAACCAGATTCATTTGATCAAAGTCAAGAAAAGATATTTGAAAAAAAACAACTATTTTTATCATCAATTAATTAATTGATTATTGAAACGATCGATTGGTTGTTTGGTTTATGAAATGGTGTAAAAAGATCATCAGTTTATTATTAGAGAGACTAAAGAAACCAGGAAATAATCAGAGAAGAGAAGCTGGAACCAGAGAGTTTAGACGTTTTCTCCTGTTTAAACCTCCTCCTTCACTTCCTCCTCCTCCTCCTGCTCCTCCTGATGAATCGATCAGCATCAGTGTTTTTGGGTCTTTGCAGCTTTTCTTCATCTAAACTAGGCCACGAAACCAGAAGAAACTGCTGTTAATGATGTGATGAAGATGATGTGTGTGTGTGTGTGTGTGTGTGTGTGTTATAGTGTGTGTGTGTGTTTTATAGTGTGTGTGTGTGTGTTATAGTGTGTGTGTGTTATAGTGTGTGTGTGTGTGTGTGTGTGTGTATTCACTGGATCCAGCATCTGATTATTTCATTCATATTTAATTCATTAACTTTCTATTAGACTGATAAATATAAAATATTCACCTCATCAATTGACCAGAAAATATTAAAAACATAATTAAATTAAATATATATATCTATACAGTCGCCATATTGTAAAACGCAAAATACCTTAGAATAAATATATAGAATAAAATATAGAATATACAGAACAAATAATTCTATACAAATATTGATAATTTAAATTTGTCATAATCAATAATTAACTATTTAAATGCATCTATCTTGACTAGAGTCATATAACTATTATAAAACTAAAGTTGAATTAATCTGCTGCTGTTTTTCCTTTTTTCTATTTTATTATTAATATTATTATTATTTTATTATTATTGCTGTTACTAGTCATATTTAGCATATTTTTATTTCTATTTTATTATTAATATTATTATTATTTTATTATTATTGCTGTTACTAGTCATATTTAGCATATTTTTATTTCTATTTTATTATTAATATTATTATTATTTTATTATTATTGCTGTTACTAGTCATATTTAGCATATTTTTATTTCTATTTATTATTAATGACTATATTAATTATAACAGCTATCACTATCAATAAATAATATAATAGTACTGTATTTCCAACCACTATTAATGTCTCAATAGACTTAAAAGAACAATAATATACAACAATAAACAGTTATAATAAGAAATAAAGTTGCTGTAGTTTATAGAACAATAAACAGGAGAATTTCATTCATATTTTGTTTTTTCTTGCATAAAAAGAGACAGAATTCAGCTTTTTCACTCAGAATTAGAGTGAATTCTGCAGAGAGAACGAGTAGAAATCAGTGTGGTGGGAATGACTTTGTCGTTTGTGTTAATTAAAGCATCAAAGTAGGTTTTTTATATCGAGCATCATCGTTTTATGTTGCTGAAAAACTGGACCGGAGCTGCCGGATCATTAATCCTCCTGCAGACGTTGAGTTTTAGTTGCATCGATTCCAAAACCAGCAGCAGCATTCATCCTGCAGATTTACAGCAGGGAGCGACGGGAGGAGGTTCTAGAGGATTCAAGCCAAAACTCCTCCTCCTCCTCCTGAGACGTTGTCTCGGAGGTTGTTTTTTTTTTTAAAGACTAAAGATCACACAATCGAAGAGAAGAAAAAAAAGTCCCAGCGCCTCGATGTGACTTATTAAAACACATAAAGATGCCGTGAGTCACTGTTCCAGTCGGATCTCTGGAAAAATATGAAAGAAAGTGAACAAGGAAACAGCTGCATCTGCAGGAAAAAGCAGCCGAATCAGCCACATGATGCAGCAGCAGCCAATAAAAAACATTCAAAACATTCAAATACACATTAATGTCTCTGATGAACCAAATAAAAGTCGACAAAATCAACAGACCTGGCGATTTCTGGAGATTCCTGATGCTTTGTTAAGGGTTAAATCGACAGACGGTTGCTATGGAAACGTTAATTAAAGCTGCAACGTCCACTTTAACCTGATGAAGTCCAAATAACTATAAATATGGAGGCAAGAAGAGGACGATTTTCTGCTTTGAACAATTTTCAAAGTTGGAAACTTTTCATGAGAATTAACAGGAATATATGGGGATTAATGGGAATATATGGGAATTAATGGGAATATATGGGGATTAATGGGAATATATGGGGATTAATGGGAATATATGGAAATTAATGGGGATATATGGGGATTAATGGGAATATATGGGGATTAATGGGAATATATGGGGATTGATGGGAATATATGGGGATTGATGGGAATATATGGGGATTAATGGGAATATATGGGGATTAATGGGAATATATGGAAATTAATGGGGATATATGGGGATTAATGGGAATATATGGGGATTAATGGGAATATATGGGGATTAATGGGAATATATGGGGATTAATGGGGATATATGGGAATTAATGGGGATATATGGGGATTAATGTGAATATATGGGGATTAATGTGAATATATGGGGATTAATGGAAATATATAGGGATTAATGGGAATATATGGGCATTGATGGGAATATATGGAGATTAATGGGAATATATGGAAATTAATGGGAATATATGGGGATTAATGGGAATATATGGGGATTAATGGGAATATATGGGGATTAATGGGAATATATGGAAATTAATGGGAATATATGGGGATTAATGGGAATATATGGGGATTAATGGGAATATATGGGGATTAATGGGAATATATGGAGATTAATGGGAATATATGGAAATTAATGGGAATATATGGGGATTAATGGGAATATATGGGGATTAATGGGAATATATGGGGATTAATGGGGATATATGGGAATTAATGGGGATATATGGGGATTAATGTGAATATATGGGGATTAATGTGAATATATGGGGATTAATGGAAATATATAGGGATTAATGGGAATATATGGGCATTGATGGGAATATATGGAGATTAATGGGAATATATGGAAATTAATGGGAATATATGGGGATTAATGGGAATATATGGGGATTAATGGGAATATATGGGCATTGATGGGAATATATGGGGATTAATGGGAATATATGGGAATTAATGGGAATATATGGGGATTAATGGGAATATATGGAAATTAATGGGGATATATGGGGATTAATGGGGATATATGGGGATTAATGGGAATATATGGGGATTAATGGGAATATATGGGGATTAATGGGAATATATGGAAATACATCCAAAATTTTGGGGGGGAACATATATTGCAGCATAATCTTGGCTAAAAAAAACAGTTTTGAAGTGATTCCAGACTAAAGTTGGAAACCTTCCATGAAATTAATGGGAATATATGGAGATAAATTGACACTATTTAAACGTCGTCCCTTTACAGGAAACTTAAATATAGTTCAATGTCACAGATATTGTCATATAATCCTGGATAAAACAGCCTGGGTTTTTAATTCTCACTCATTTCAGCCCTTAATTCTCAGCGTTTGAAGCTTCATTTCAACAGCAGCGAAGCTCTAAACACAAAGTGGTGTTGATCGATTCTTTATGTCTCGAAACCACAATGGTGAAGACCACCAGGACAGAACCAGGACCAGGACCAGGGAAACCCTCAGAGTCTGTCTAACAGAGGTTTTAGATCCAGGACGTTTGATGGAAATCCCCTGAATCTGAGGACTGAAAAAAAACCCCAAACCACATCAAGAAGCAGGAAAAACAACCAGAATCAGCTCTGGAAACTTTAAAAGATGAGAATCAGGTCTGGAAAACATAAAACTGAGGAGAGTTTGAATCTGACGTCATTTACAGGAAGAACCAGGAAGTGAAGAAAAGGAGCCGAGGACTGAAGTTATGAAGGAAACATGCTGAAACCAAGATATTAACACATCTGGAGCTAAATCTGACTCAGAAACACTAAGAACAAGTGGAAAAAGTTAAACAGATTTAAAGTTCATGGCTGAAATAAAGACACAGAATTTCATTTTCATCTACAATACCATCATTTTTAAGTGTTATATTCTAATTATTATAATTATAGAAGTTTTTTTTAATGTCAATTTGCTCTAATTCATATTTATTCAGTAGTTTATACTGAGGATTTTTTAATAAATCAGAAGTTACAATAATTTAAATTAGTTTGAAATCAACTAACAAGTTGTAATTATCAATTAAAATCATTGTTTGAACTTTAAGCTTCTAAATCAATCAGTTAAATTTTAATTTTTGTTTAATTCAGACCTTACAGTAACTTAAAGTTTAATTTTAAATCAATTAACCCAGAAACTGAAGTTTGAATTCAACAATATTAAGTTGATAAATCAAGTTTGACTAAAAAGGGACTTTTTACAGTGTGTAAAGACGTATTTTGGGATTATTGTAAATGAATTAATTGATTCCAACACGTTTCTCACATTTTCTCGAAATCATTTTTAATTATCGTGTTTTTAATTATTATAATCATTTAGATTTTAATCAATTTAAACTGTTTCATTTTCAATTAAATCTTTCCCCAAATCAAGAAAAACAACTTGAAATGAGCAAACAATTATCTAGAATTCTAGAATTCATTATAATGAATATTGGACTCAGGATTCATTTTTTACAGCGTGGAGTTATTCTAACTGTAAATTGACTTGTTTATTGCAGCTAAAACCAGCGTTTAATGATTCTATGGAACCTGAAGGAGTGTGTCTAACGAGGCCGGATAAGCTCCGCCCCCTGGAGCCACCGCCACATGCTAACGAGGCTAATTAGCTCGTAAGTGTTGCAGAAAGCAGCTGGAGATTAGCAATAACGGCTAATTAGCCAAACGAGGGTGGAAATCAGAGAGGAAACCACAACCTGAACGAAGCTCCGGGACGTCACGTTAAAGAGATTTAATCCGACTCGGAGGAATATTTTTTCTCGTTAACACGACTCCTCGTTAGCGACATCACGCTAAAAACAGACAAGCTAGCAAGGTGATTAGAGACGCTGGAAAAAGGATTTTATTGGAGCTGGAAATCAGATCTAACAATTAAACCCGGAACAAATAAGATGTTAAAAACATCTGGAATAAAGATGATTAACAGCTGATTAATGTAGGAAATAATATGCTGAATCATAGCTTTCAAACTATGATAATTGTCAAAAATATGACTTTTATTTTGAAATGATCATCAGCGTGAGATAATTCAAGATAATTGTAATTTCATTTAAAAAATATTTGGTCCAAAAACAGAGAGAAAAGACGAGGCAGAGCACAAAGATTTGAAAACATAATAGTCAAAAATAGGACTTTTATTTTGAAATGAGCTGCCATCAATATCAGATAATTCAAGATAATTGTAATTTAAAAACTATGAGGTAAAAAGAATATGAGGAAAAAAAGAGAGTCACAAACTAAGTAAAAGTTTTGGAAATAAAGATTTGAAATTATGATAATAGTCAAAAATATGAGTTTTATTTTGAAATGATCAAAAAGAGCTTCCATCAGCATAAGAGAATTCTAAAATCAAAACTCTAAAGTAAAATGAATATGAGAAAATATGAGACAGAGCCACAAACTTCACAATCTTCAGAAATAAAGATTCAAATCTATGATAATAGTCAAAACTATGACTTTTATTTTGAAATGATCTTAATGAGCTGCCATCAATTCTACTTTCAAAACTATAACATAAAAGGAAGATGAGAAAATATGAGACAGAGCCACAGACTAAGTCAAATCTTCAAAATTAAAAGATATACTGCAATGATAATAGTCAAATATATGACTTTTATTTTGAAACAACCAAATCCAGACACTCGTGGATTGTGTTTTTTTAACCAAAGCTCCCGTTTCCTGATTCGCGATAACAAAATGATCTGCCGGCGGGGCGAGATAATTCAGGATAATTCGGCCCGGTGTCGGGCTAATTATACACCTCCCCTCGTTAGGCCTTAATTGATTGAAGTCACCTGGCCTGGGTCCGGCCTGAGCTGTAAATCACCCGCCGGGTGACCCTCCTCTCAGGCCTCGCGGTCCTGATGCGGATCTGATTTAGCGGGGTGAAGCTAATAGCTCTTTTAGACTAATTGCGGAGCGGCTGTGCTTCGTCTTGCAGCCGTTGGTGGTGTTTGCAGAGATAATTATCCACCGAACCAGGCCAGGAAGGACTGAAACAAGGTCAGGAAATATGCAGATGAGCTGCTCTCGTTTACAGCTTCTTTGTTAATAAGTGGCTGCAGGAGCCGCCGCCACTCGTTAGGCTTTTAAGATGAATCGCGCTAATGAAGCTGCATAGACACGCATTTGTTTTCAGGGAGAAAAAGCTGCTTCTGTTCTATTTCCAGAGGAGGAGAACTTCCTGGAGAACGGCTCCTCCACTTTCTGGCCTGTTCTGATTGGCTGGGGAGACGAAAGGCGGCGAGTCAGCGTTTAATTCAAGAGGATTCAGAGCGGTCAGATGGATGAAGGCCTGAGGATGCTGCTCCAGGCCTCAACAAACCCTCGAATAACCCTTAATTAAACCCTTAAAGAGTCCTCAACTAAACCCTCAACAAACCCTTAAATAACCCTTAAATAAACACGTGAATACCCCCAACAAACCCTCATTAAACTGCTCTATCTGCTGCAGTTTGAACACCTTTTTAACAGCCGTTACTGGACCGATTTAAAGAACCTCCAATTCCTTCCTTTAACAGAATTTCTAATTCCCTTCATTTACACTTTAACACCACAGGTAACATCTCTTCCTGCTGCTGTGGTCTTATAGATTCCTCCTACTCAGAGGTCTGCATCTTCTTCAGGTTTCCCCTCTCTCTCCCTGTGTGAGAACATGTTTATTAGAGTCTACCGAGGTCTATGCGGGTCTATAGAGGTCTGAGGAAGTCCTCTAGGGGCCTGTGCTCCATCATACCCGGCAGCAGAATGTCAAACAAACAGTAAAATAAAGCTGTTGAGGAGCAGGGAGTCGGGGGAGGAGCCGGGTCAGAGAATAGCGGCGTCCTGTTTCAGCAGATCAGGAGTCGATGGAGGACGAGTGCTGACGCCACAGGATCCGTCGGCTATTTTCAGCCGGAGGATCCTCGGCGAGGGAGTCGTTGGTTTGTGTTTCTGCAAAATAGAGATTTACTGAACATGAACGGACGTGGTGACGTAGTTCAGACCAGGTTCTACTTTTAGCAGGAGGATTTAGCAATTAAATAAAATGCTGTCACCCCAATGTCAATCAAAGAGTATTAGTGAATATATGTAGGTACCAAAACAATGTTGATATAAGTTGAAATTCAACATATCTGCAGAAATAAAACTGTCAGAGTTTCTCTCTGGAGAATAGGTTGGGTCCAGGCGAGGTCCAACCATCCTTGGAGAGGTTCAGACCTCCTCTCCTCGTCTGTGAGGTCAAGACCTCTTCAACAAGGTCCACAGCTCCTCGGCAAAGTCCAAGCATCTTTGGTGGGGTCAAAGGTTTCTCTGCAAGGTTAGGATATCCTCAGCAACGAGGTCCAAGCAACTTCTGTGAGTGTCCTTGGCATAGCATGAGCCTCCTAGGTGAGTTGTGGGCCTCCTCAATGAGGTCTGATGCTCCTCAGGAAGGTTCAGGCCTCCTCAGTGAGGTTTGAGTCACCTCACAGGGGTCCTGACCTTTTCAGCAAAGTCCAAGCAACTTTGGCAAGCTCCAAGTCGCCTTGGTGAGGTCTAAGTGTCCTCAGTGAGGTCTGAGCATCCACAGAAAGGTCAGAGTCTCCTCAGTGAGGTCCACCATGAAACCGTGTTAGTAAAAATATGCACGTTGATATGACAGGTATGAAATGCTGTAATTCAACACATCTACAGGAAAAAAATATCTGGACCTCCTTGGTGAGGTTTGAGCATCTTTGACAAAGTCTAAGAAACTTCAGCGAGTGTTCTTGGAAAGGCATAGACCTCCTAGGTGAGGTGGGGGCCTCCTCAACGGGGTCCAGGCTTCCTCAACAAGGTCTGACGCTCCTCAGTGAGGTTCAGGCCCTCTCAATGAGGTTTGAGTTACCTCATAGGGGTTCTGGCCTCCTCAGCAAGGTCCAAGCAACTTCAACGAGGTCTGAAAGTCCTCAGTGATGTCTCAGCATTCTCAGCGAGATCCACGCAGTATCTTTGACACAGACCTACTCAGTGAGGTCCAGTCTTCTCCATGTTTTAGTGTTGATGTGCAGATATCAGAAAACATTGATATGACAGGTATGAAAATGTTGTAATACAACATTTTCAGAAAACAGCGGTCAATGTTTCTCTCTGGAGACTGGTTTTGTTCCAGGTGAGGTGCAGGCCTCCTCAGTGAAGTCTAGACCTCCACAGAAAGGTCCAAGTCTCCAAACTGACCAGCCTCCTCAGTGAGGCCTGGACCTTGTCCACGGTGAGGTCCAGGCCTCCTCAGAAAGGTTGGAGTCTCCTCGGCAAGGTCCCGGCCTCCTCGGTGAGGTCCAGGCCTCCTCAGATAGGTCGGAGTCTCTTTGGTGAGGTTCAGGCCTCCTCGGCGAGGTTCAGGCCTCCTCTGTGAGGTCCTGGCCTCCTCTGTGAGGTCCTGGCCTCCTCGGCGAGGTGAGCGGTCGACATAAACCAGCGACAGGCGTCTCCTGCTGCCACCTGCGACAGATTAATCTGGTCGGCGGTGGAGAAGACGAGTCGCATCCTTCACCAGATTCCGGAGAGAGTTAAACCTCCCCTCCTCAAACATCTGTACCGGTGGAGGCTGCACCTCATTAAGGCGTCAGCAGCAGAACCTCACAGAGCTAATGTGTGAAAGTGACTCGCCTGTACTCGGTGTTATTCTTAGCTCGCCTTTTTCTTTCTTTCTCTTTTTTTTTCCTCCACCTCTCCTCACCCTCCTTCATTTTCGGAGTAGAACTAGGTCTTTGTTTAATTTACAGTTGGCCCATTGGAGTAATTTCCCATTCAGGCTCTGGAGGAGTCCGAGGCGTAATCCCAGGCGCCCCCCGAGCGAGGTGCCAGCGGGGTAATATGGATGTTAGCTGGGGAGCATGGTGACAGCCCCAGTAGAGACTGTTTAATTCACTGTATTTTAATTATCGCTCTCATTCAGCAGCTACAAGGTTTTCTGTGGCTCCTCTCGACAGTGAGTCTTTATCATCGGCCGTCCAACAAGATAATAAACTTCTGCTTTAAGGTAATTACTTAATCTGGACAAACCTGTGTGTTAAGCAGTGCTATTAAGCGAGGGGGTGATAAATCAGCCGAGCATTGGGGGTGGGTGATTACTCCGCGGTGCAATCAGTCTTTGAACCCTCGCAGTCTTTTAAGTACCTAAATTACACAAACAGCATGCTAACAACATGCCGCCCGTCGCACGGCGAGCGGCGGAGGCCCATCAGCACCGCCGCCGCCTGCTTCGTTTGGTTAATGGCTGCAGCCTGTGATGCATGGAGGTTATTAACACGTGGCCTTAGAACAGCTGTCGAAGGCTGAGAAGTTACTGAGAAGTTAGGAAGAAGTTAGTGTCCTGACTAGTGGGTTTAGGCCTGGGTAACATCACTGAAACAGCACTGGGAAAAATACAGGAAGCTTACTGGAAAATAAGAAAAATACAGGAAGCTTACTGGAAAATAAGAAAAATACAGGAAGCTTACTGGAAAATAAGAAAAATACAGGAAGCTTACTGGAAAATAAGAAAATACAGGAAGCTTACTGGAAAATAAGAAAAATACAGGAAGCTTACTGGAAAATAAGAAAATACAGGAAGCTTACTGGAAAATAAGAAAAATACAGGAAGCTTACTGGAAAATAAGAAAAATACTGCAACTTCACTGGAAAAATACCACAACTTCACTGAAATAATACAGTAACGTCACTGGAAAAATACCACAACTTCACTGGAAAAATACTGCAACTTCACTGGAAAAATACTGCAACTTCACTGGAAAAATACTGCAACTTCACTGGAAAAAATACTGCAACTTCACTGAAATAATACAGTAATGTCACTGGAAAAATACCACAACTTCACTGGAAAAATACTGCAACTTCACTGGAAAAATACTGCAACTTCACTGGAAAAATACCACAACTTCACTGGAAAAATACTGCAACTTCACTGAAATAATACAGTAACTTCACTGGAAAAATACCACAACTTCACTGGAAAAATACCACAACTTCACTGGAAAAATACTGCAACTTCACTGGAAAAATACTGCAACTTCACTGAAATAATACAGTAACTTCACTGGAAAAATACCACAACTTCACTGAAATAATACAGTAACTTCACTGGAAAAATACCACAACTTCACTGGAAAAATACTGCAACTTCACTGGAAAAATACTGCAACTTCACTGGAAAAATACTGCAACTTCACTGGAAAAATACCGCAACTTCACTGGAAAAATACTGCAACTTCACTGAAATAATACAGTAACTTCACTGGAAAAATACCGCAACTTCACTGAAATAATACAGTAACTTCACTGGAAAAATACTGCAACTTCACTGGAAAAATACTGCAACTTCACTGGAAAAATACTGCAACTTCACTGGAAAAATACTGCAACTTCAGTGGAAAAATACTGTAACTTCACTGGAAAAATACTGCAAATTCACTGGAAAAATACTGCAACTTCACTGTAGAAACATTAAAACCAAACCTCACTGTAATAAAACGTCTTTAAAAACTGACTTTATTTCATGAATTTACTGAAACATAGTTGAGCTTCACACTCTTTGTCTTGGGGAATGTTCAGATCTGAATTTAAAGACTGATGAATCCTGAGAGAAGATTCTCACCTTCAGGCTAATCTGCAGCAAAGTCTTCTACTATTTTCTGGGAGAAATTCTGTATTTTCTGAACAGGAAATGATGTCAGTGTTTTCATTGAGGTCTGGTTAAACAGCCTCGTCGTGTTCAGAACTGGGATCAAACGGCAGCGGGAGTCAACCTTTGTGGATTCAGGAATTCTGCCAGTTTCCTGCCTGGATGTCCAAACGGCCCTCGCTGTGATGTGAGTAAAGATTCACAGCTGAGGTCTGGGATCTCTGGGTGAGGTTGAAGACTTTTACAGGGTTAAATACACGGTCAACGTTTAGCTCTGAGAGCTCAGAAAAACTGTTTGGTTTTCTGAGCTTTTAGTTGAAGGGTCGTTGAGGTTTTAGTCGAAGGGTCGTTGAGGTTTTAGTTGAAGGGTCGTTGAGGTTTTAGTTGAAGGGTCGTTGAGGTTTTAGTTGAAGGGTCGTTGAGGTTTTAGTTGAAGGTTAGTTGAGGTTTTAGTTGAAGGGTCGTTGAGGTTGTAGTTGAAGGTTTAGTTGAGGTTTCAGTTGAAGGGTCGTTGAGGTTTTAGTTGAAGGGTCGTTGAGGTTGTAGTTGAAGGTTTAGTTGAGGTTTTAGTTGAAGGGTCGTTGAGGTTTTAGTCGAAGGGTCCTTGAGGTTTTAGTCGAAGGGTCCTTGAGGTTTTAGTCGAAGGGTCGTTGAGGTTTTAGTCGAAGGGTCGTTGAGGTTTTAGTCGAAGGGTCGTTGAGGTTTTAGTCGAAGGGTCGTTGAGGTTTTAGTCGAAGGGTCGTTGAGGTTTTAGTCGAAGGGTCGTTGAGGTTTTAGTCGAAGGGTCGTTGAGGATTTAGTCGAAGGGTCGTTGAGGTTTTAGTTGAAGGTTTATTTGACGCTTTACAACTTACAAGTAACTTACAACTCAAAGACACCTGAGAAGGAAAAGACTGTCTCAAAGCAGCAGAACACAAGTCTAGAAACTCTGAAGGCATCAGTACCTTGGATAAAAAACCCTAAAAAGCCATAAATGTATGACTCAAAGACAGCTAAGCAGAAAAAGACTGTCTGAGATGACTCAAAGCAGCAGAACACAACTCTCTACACACGTGAACTCTGCAGGAGGTGAAGCGGAGAGAAGTGGAGGACACAGAAAAACAGGGATTGTGCTGCGTGTACAGAAGGGAGGACTGACTATGAAAAACTGCGGCGGACGGCGGAACAAATGCTGGCGAGCGGGGAGACTAATAGAAGCTGGAGGTGGATCCCCGGGGGCCCGGGTCCAGGGAATCAGGTAAACGCGCCTCTTGAACCTCGCCAGCGCTCGCCTTTTGTTCTTCCTGTGGCGGCGGAACAATAGGAGCTGTCTGGGTGATGGAAGAAGCTGCCCCCACCGACTCCAGGACCAGGTCCCCCCGGTCCTGCAGGAACCTAAACCTGGATCCCTGATCCCTGACAGGAGGCTGAGTTATCCTCCAGGTCCGACCTGTCCAGACCGGAAGAGTCGCTGAGTCAGAAGATTCTGAGTCGGAGTCCACAACCCAAACATCATCAGTTTACTATTATAGAGACTAAAGAAACCAGGAAATAATCAGCTGGAACCAGAGAATTTGGACATTTTATTATTCGAAAATGACTCTAATCCATTAATTGATTATTAAAATAGTTGGTGATTAATGTGTATATAGTTTGTTCTTCTTTCCCTCCGTGTCAACTTTCTTCTTCTTTAACTTTCTTCTCTGTATTTCTATCTGTGTTTTACGGTGTAACATCGGTCAAACGCAGCACAACAACACTTTCATGTTTATTCATGTGTCTATAAAAAGCAGCAGAAGCTGCATCCTTCCACTCGCTATGAACTATGGGATTTTACGTCTTCATTCTCCAGTTGGACTGAGACCATCATGTTTCTCTGACCCAGATCCAGCTGGTCCATGACCTCCTCTAATAAATAACCCTCCACCAGGAGGAATGGACCGTTAACTAGAGCTGCTATTAGACTGGGTGCTGTAGTTCTATATAGATATATAACTATATGGATGTATAGATACATAGTGGTCCTATCAGCATATCCAGTGCATGGAATCAGACTGAGGCTAATTATACCAGATAAGGATCAATTACAATGGACAACGAGTGATAAAACAGGAATGTTGGTGACTTTTAGTTCAAATATTTATCTGCTGTTATTATTTTCTTGGATAGTGCAGCAGAGTTGAAGGTTCTCATTGGTTCTGTTGGTGAACTTTTAGATTAGAATCTAGAACAAGTGGTTCATTAGCAGGACTCTGATAGAAGAGGACTAGAGGCCACTAGAACTAGAGGACACTAGGACACTAGGACTAGAGGACACTAGGACTAGATGACACTAGGACTAGATGACACTAGGACTAGAGGACACTAGGACACTAGGACTAGAGGACACTAGGACTAGAGGACACTAGGACACTAGGACTAGAGGACATTAGGACACAAGGAGTAGATGACATTAGGACTAGATGACATTAGGACTAGAGGACACTAGGACTAGAGGACACTAGGACTAGAGGACACTAGGACAATAGGACTAGAGGACATTAGGACTAGATGACATTAGGACTAGATGACATTAGGACTAGATGACACTAGGACAATAGGACTAGAGGACACTAGGACTAGAGGACATTTGGACTAGAGGACTAGAGGACACTAGGACTATAGGACACTAGGACTAGAGGACATTAGGACTAGAGGACACTAGGACTATAGGACACTAGGACTAGAGGACATTTGGACTAGAGGACTAGAGGACACTAGGACTATAGGACACTAGGACTAGAGGACATTAGGACACTAGGACTAGAGGACACAAGGGCTAGATGACATTAGGACTAGAGCACACTAGGACTAGAGGACATGAAGACTAGAGGACACTAGGACTAGATGACTAGATGACATTAGGACTAGAGAAAATTAGGACCAGATGACATTAGGACTAGATGACATTAGGACTAGAGGACACTAGGACAATTGGACTATAGCATTAAAATCATGACTTTAGGACTTTGTGACTATGACTTCAGGACTATAGGATTATATGACTATAGAACTTAATGGCTTTAGGACTTTATGACTAGAGGATTTTAGGATTATAGGACTTTAGGACTTCATGACTTTGGGCCCGAAGGACTTTATGACTATAGGACTAAAAGACTTTATACCTGTAGGTCTATAGGATTTTAGAACTAGAGGACTACTGAACTTTAGGACTTGATGACGATAAGACTTTAGAATTATCGGACTCGAGGACTGATATGAGGGTTGGTTGAGGGTTAGTTGAGGGTTGGTTGAGGGTTGGTTGAGGACTTTATGACTATTTACTATATGACTATAGGACTTCAGGACTTTGGGCCTGTAGGACTTTGACTATAGGACTAAAAGACTTAATAACTGTAGGTCTATAGGATTTTAGACCTATAGAACTATAGGACTATAGGGCTGTAGAACTTTATGATTTTATGACTATAGAACTTTAGGACTATATAACTTTATGACTGTAGGATTACAGGATGTTATGACTATAACACCACCAGAAGTTTCATTTTGATAAACCAATGCTGATGACCTGTAAAAAAAAACCTTGTTTTTGATCAAAATCATAGTCATTGAAAAATCGGATGCATGGTTCAGAAGTTACAAACAGAAATCTACCTCTAACTTCGACGTGTTGACATGAAACTTGGTGAAAAGGATCATGGGACTTTATAGAACCAGTTTATGAAATTTCACAACTTTTTACCAGATCATCCAGAAGAAAGACGTAAAATAATAAGAAACCAAACAAACACTATGAGGCTTTATAGCTCGGCCTAAAGATAGAATTAAGGCCAAGATGAAAAAATGAACTGAAAGGGTTTTCAAGAGGTTTCCACGCTCACAGCGGCTGGATTCCAGTGTGCAGGCTGACAGCTGAGGACCTGGTCTACTGAAGTCCTCCTATTTAACCCCCCTGTCATCCTGCAGTCTGGGACTAGCTAAAGAGGCTATTTACAGCAGAGTCCTGGTCCAGGATCCTGGTCCCGGGAGACCTCCAGGCTGTCAGGCAGCGGAGTGAGAGGAATGGACCTGGACCGCTGACTCATTCAGGTCCTGGACCCCCAGGAGACCCCCGTCCCCCCCTCCTCCAGACCCTCAGATAATGATCCCTGACCCTGGTGCCCCCCAAAACCCCAGATCCCCCACCACCAGATCCCCCACCGGAGAACAGGGATGTGACACGGGAGGAATTTTAATGCGATCCAGAGATCAGCTGATCCGGCAGCACCGGGTTATAATTAACAGAGGGCGAGCGAGGTAGGAGATGAACAGAGAGAGAGAGAGAGAGAGGGTTAGATAATGCCTCATGGAGCCCTTTCAAAATAAAAAGCCAAGAGAAACGTTAACAAGAAACACGTCTCTATAAAGTTAAAGAGGCTGAAGACACGACATCCTCTGATGTTCCGTGTTATCGCTGCGTTTTTAGGATTTTAATGAGGAATAAAAACAGGGTTGATATAAAAAAAGAGGAGGAAAAACATTGTTAAACAGCAGGAAGACGCCTTCATCACGTTTCGCCTTCCAGCTGATGGAGGTGACGTCGCCATGGCAACCCGGGAGCGTTAAAAACAACGCGACTGTTATTTTAAAAGTGTTAAAAAAATGTTATATCAACAATCAACCAGCGTCCAGCCGATTCATCCAATAATGAGTTTGGTTGTCATGGAAACGGCTGTTTATTGGGTGACATCATCATCATGTCATCAGTTGCTCAGGCAACAACATTCTTATTTGTTCATGCCAATAAAGCTGATTGCATTTGATTAAAGGCTGGTGTTGCATTGTGGGAAATGTAATGCTGGACCAGGGTTTGACCCAAAATGAAGCAAAAATGTAAAATTTCCTTCGTATTTCAGTCTTGAAAAATAAAAAGATTTTATATCTGGTGTGAACTGGAGCTGATTCATCGAATAATTGGTTTAGTTGTCATGGAAACAGCTGTTCATTGGCTGAAATGATCCACAAAAGTGTGTTGGCAGTGTGATTTTATTTATAAAATTTGTTCTGGCAACAACAATCTTATTTGTTCGTGTCAATAAAGCTGATTTCGAACTTGACTCAAGACTTGTGTTGCGTTGTGGGAAATGTAGGATCCAGTGTTGCTGGAGTCTCAAAAATAACAAGTGACATTTTATATATAGAACGGATTCAGTTTAGTTGTCATGGAAACGGCTGTTTATTGGGTGACATCTTCATGACATTTAAATCATTTAATCATCGTTTAAAGCTCATTGAATCTGAATATAGACTGGTGTTGCATTGTGGGAAATGTAGGATCCAGTGTTGCTGGAGTTTGATCCAACTTAGAAACTAAAGGTCAAGATTTTCTGCTTCATTTTTGACGTTTTAAACATTTATTTTTTAATAATAAAACTCCTCTTTGAGTTGCAGCCGCTTCACATCAGGTGTGTTTGATTTACTCACCTCTGCAGCTCAGGAGCGACGCCTCCACCTCTTTTAACCCTGGAAAACAGAAAAATGTTAAAATAATCTGTTCATGCCAATAAAGCTGATTGAATTTGATGAAAGACTTGCGTTGCATTGTGGGAAATGTAGGAACCAGTGCTGTTGGAGTTTGACCCCACTTAGGGACTAAAGGTCAAGATTTTCTGGTGCATTTTTGACTGAAATTTGTCTTTTTTCTTTTACTAATACTAAAACTCTGCTTTATCTTCAAGCCTCTTCTAAAGCTGATTGAATTTGACTAGAGACTGGTGTTGCATTGTGGGAAATGTAGGATCCAGCGCTGTTGGACTTTGACCAAAAATTCTTAGTTTCGAAAACTCTAAGTTTGATTTACTCACCTCAGCAGCTCAGGAAAGATGCGTCCACCTAGAAAACACAGGATAAAAAGCAGAATAAATGACCCACGAAACCTCCAGAGGATCCGGACCGGGTCTGGACCGGGTCAGACCAGGTCCTGGTTCTGTGTTTTCTTAGAGCTCGGCCGGAGTTCTTTTTTTGGATTATTTATTTATCCCTCTCCTCCAGTTTTTCTGCAGGAACTCGCAGTTTCACGTCCTTTTATTGTCTTTTTCCCCCCGTTTGTTCCTGTTTTTCAGCTCCTCATCACGTCTTCCCAACCTTCCACACACCGATCCCCATCGACATGAGGCACCATGAAGGACGTTACCACTACGAACCCCACGCCATGCACGCCATGCACGGGTAGGACGCCGCCAAAAATACACAGCGACACAACAAACTGACATTTTTTACAGTGTGCATGTTCTGACGCATTTATTCCCTGTTTGGTGACGTTCAGGGGACATTATTATTCTGGAAAAATGACTTTTTAAGTATTTAGAACTAGATGAAATTGACCAAAACTTAAAGAGGGAATAATAAACTTGACGATCTGCCAATAGAAGATGAAATTCAAGATAATATTTATAAAAATAGAATCAAATTGTAAAACTTTTGTCAGAAAAACACTAAAAAAAAAGCCCAAAAATAATAAATAAAAAATGGAATATAAATATATATTTTTTTCAGTGTGTTGTTCTGATTCTGTGGCTGAAAAACTGACTAAAATAATAAATAAAATAAAATAAATAAAAAGGTGGATCAGAGTTTTACGGTGGGTACAGTTACTGGATAAATAAATACTCAGGGAGAAAGACATAAATCAGCAGCTGGTTCCATTCCATCCATCAAGATGATATAATACACACACACACACACACACACACACACACTATGACCAACACACACACACACACACCTCTCTTTCTATTCATTAACTGGTTGTGTAGTTAATCTGTTGTTGCCTCAGGACAAAAAGATGTAATTAAACTACAGGAGAACAGAGGTCAGCAGCAGGAGGAGTGAAAAGGAGGCTTTTATTTTGAAGGACATACAGTGTATGGGGTCACATGACCAGGATATCCCTATTGCTGATGGACATTTGACATGTGAGCATCACTGGCTCGCAATGTCAAATTCCTAGTGTATAAAACCTGATGGAGTCCCCACAGTAATTATCGATTACTGTAATAATAGGAAGTATTAGTATAGTACCCGTGTACTTTTACTGCAGTACTCCTGTGAACCGAGGCCTTTATTTGTGTATTTTTAGCCTCATGAGTATTTGAAGTAACTTCATCTCATTCCGGTGATTCGTACCATTCTCAGTAGTTTTAAAGCAGCGCGGTGATTCTGCTGATGTTGATCTATGTGACGCTATGATCTCGCCGCCCGCCGCCGCTCCGACTCATCCATCATGGCGGCGGCGGCTGGCGGTGGGTGGGTGGGGGGGGTTGGGGGAGGGGGGGGGCGGGGCGTCGGGGACCGGGCCGGCGTGATTAATGTGATTTGATGTTTGACAGCGGACCCTAATTCATCAGGACCCTGATCTAGCTGTCGCTCCCGCTGCCTGTGCCAAATTCGCCTAATTACGGCGGCGTGGAGCCGCGGATCAGGACCAGGCGTCGTTTGTCGCCCGCCGCGGCACTTTGTTACGGGCCGGTGGCGGCGTGGCAGAGGTCCGCCGCCGCTAACATGACACCGCCATGGAGGACTCTTCATCACCGTTAGCATGACACCGCCACGGAGGACTCTTCATCACCGTTAGCATGAGGCTAATGAGCGGGATGCTAGTTTAGTCTCAGCTGTCAGGACTAGTAGCGAGAGAAGAGGCTTCTTCTTCTTCTTCTGTCTTGTTTTAAGTGATAAAAATTAAGAGATAAAATCAAAGTTGTGATATTTAAAAAAAAAAAAAAAAGAAGTCAAAAACACGCCAGTTTCACGGAAATATTAAAGCTACACGTCCTCTGAATGTTAGCGATTAAACTAAAGTTATAAAAACTCAAAAATATGGAATAAAAAGTCAAACTAGTCCTCATTTACCCAGATTTCTTAAAACGCTGTGTCCCCTGAATGTCACTGAGTCAGGAATAAGTGTTTATGAATATGCACACTGCAAAAAATAATAATTATCTTGATTTTTATTATTAAATTGGCAGGTAATTTTATGTTTTGGGTAATTTAATCTTGATTAAGGAAATAAAAAAAGAAAAGAAAGAAAAAAAAATCGTATTCCGTCAATGATAAAAAGTAAGAGATAAAATAAGATAAACATGCACACTGTAAAAAATAAATACTAAACATCTTTTAGTGGTGCAATTTTTGCATATTTTTTTCTAGATTTTGGTCAATTTAATATTGTTTTAAGATATAAATATTAAAAAAAGGATATTCTATCCTGTTTAAGGTCATAAAAAGTGAAAATCAAAAATCAAAGTTGTGATATTTTTTTTTTAAAGTCAGAAACACATTGATTTCCTCTGAACGTCACTAAATCAAATAAAGTTATAAAAATATGTGATAAAAAGTTTTTAAAAAATCATTACAGTTTCATGTCCTCTGAATGCACACTGCAAAAAATAAATCTCAAGCAAAACATCCTTGTTGCCGTGACGACAGGGAAACTTAATAAAGAAAAAAAAAGTTGACGCGTCCCCTGAATGTCACAGAGTCAGGAACATAGGAACATGCACGCTGTAAAAAATAAACCTCAAAAGACTGACAAAACATCATTGTTGCCATGACAACCAGGAAACTTTTCTTTTAAGAAATAAAATGGATTAGTTTTATGTTTTTATTTTCGGTAAATTGAATAATTTAAGTTTTGATTCAAAACAGAGACTGGTGTTGCATTGTGGGAAATGTAGGATCCAGTGCTGAACTCATTTTAAAAACAATTAGTTTTATTTTTTGCAGTGTGCATGTTCTAAAACACTCATTCCTGATTCAGTGACGTTCAGAGGACGTGTAGAAATACATGTATACGAGTATAAATCAATAATAAGAGGACTTCATTTTCTTCTTGTTTTAAGTCAGTTCCATAAATGTTGATGTTTTCAGCCTCCAAACACTAAATGATGGATTTAAAAACTGATAAATCCGCTCATCTGGATCTTTTTAACGTCCTGAAGTGATTCTACAGATCAACACATCAGAGTTTCAGCTGTGAAACTCGTCCAGTTTCACAAAAGCAGCAGAAAAGATGAAACCAGCTGATTTTTCCAGGATCCAGAGATTCTCAACAACAGGAGGAGTTTTTATCTGGGTCATTTTCATTTCTGGCTCTGAATGTGGTGCTGGGGAGGAGGGGGGGGGTCTGGAGCTGGTTCTGGAGCTGGTTCTGGGGCTGGTTCTGGAGCTGGTTCTGGGGGGTTTGGGGGTTTTGTTGGAGCTGGTTTTGGGTTTTATTGGAGCTGGTTTTATGGGTTTCATAGGAGCTGGTTTCGTGGGTTTTGGGGGTTTTATAGGAGCTGGTTTCATGGGTTTTGGGGGGTTTATTGGAGCTGGTTTTGGGTTTTATTGGAGCTGGTTTTATGGGTTTTGGGGGTTTTATAGGAGCTGGTTTTGAGGTTTTATTAAAGCTGGTTTTGGGGGTTTTATTGGAGCTGGTTTTGTGTGTTTTGTGTGTTTTATTGGAGCTGGTTTTGTGGGTTTTATAGGAGCTGGTTTCGTGGGGTTTTGGAGCTGGTTTTGGGGGTTTTATTGGAGCTGGTTTTGTGTGTTTTGTGTGTTTTATTGGAGCTGGTTTTGTGGGGTTTTGGAGCTGGTTTTGGGGGGTTTATTGGAGCTGGTTTAGTGGGTTTTGGGGGTTTTATAGGAGCTGGTTTCATGGGTTTTGGGGGTTTTATTGGAGCTGGTTTTATGGGTTTTGGGGGTTTTATAGGAGCTGGTTTTGTGGGGTTTTGGAGCTGGTTTTGGGGGGTTTATTGGAGCTGGTTTAGTGGGTTTTGGGGGTTTTATAGGAGCTGGTTTTGGGGGGTTTTGGAGCTGGTTTTGGGGGGTTTATTGGAGCTGGTTTAGTGGGTTTTGGGGGTTTTATAGGAGCTGGTTTTGGGGGGGTTTGGAGCTGGTTTTGGGGGGTTTATTGGAGCTGGTTTAGTGTGTTTTGGGGGTTTTATTAGAGCTGGTTTTGAGGTTTTATTAAAGCTGGTTTTGGGGGTTTTATAGGAGCTGGTTTTGTGGGGTTTTGGAGCTGGTTTTGTGTGTTTTGGGTGTTTTATTGGAGCTGGTTTTGAGGTTTTATTAAAGCTGGTTTTGGGGGTTTTATTGGAGCTGGTTTTGGAGCTGGTTTTGGAGCTGGTTTTGGAGCTGGTTTGGGGGTTTTGTTGGAGCTGGTTTTGGAGCTGGTTTGGGGGTTTTGTTGGAGGTGGTTTGGGGGTTTTGTTGGAGGTGGTTTTGTTGGAGCTGGTTTT
The DNA here is from genome assembly GCA_030544235.1 of Lepturacanthus savala. Lineage (NCBI taxonomy): Eukaryota > Metazoa > Chordata > Actinopteri > Scombriformes > Trichiuridae > Lepturacanthus > Lepturacanthus savala. The sequence continues at coordinate 7,172,658 of CM060475.1, forward strand.
GGAGGTGGTTTTGTTGGAGCTGGTTTGGGGGTTTTGTTGGAGGTGGTTTTGTTGGAGCTGGTTTTGGAGGTGGTTTTGTTGGAGCTGGTTTGGGGGTTTTGTTGGAGGTGGTTTTGTTGGAGGTGGTTTTGTTGGAGCTGGTTTTGTTGGAGCTGGTTTTGGAGGTGGTTTTGTTGGAGGTGGTTTTGTTGGAGGTGGTTTTGGAGGTGGTTTTGTTGGAGGTGGTTTGTGGGTTTTGTTGGAGGTGGTTTTGTTGGAGGTGGTTTTGGAGGTGGTTTTGTTGGAGGTGGTTTTGGAGGTGGTTTTGTTGGAGGTGGTTTTGTTGGAGGTGGTTTTGGAGGTGGTTTTGTTGGAGGTGGTTTTGGAGGTGGTTTTGTTGGAGCTGGTTTTGTTGGAGCTGGTTTTGTTGGAGGTGGTTTTGGAGGTGGATTTGTTGGAGGTGGTTTTGGAGGTGGTTTTGGAGGTGGATTTGTTGGAGGTGGTTTTGGAGGTGGTTTTGTTGGAGGTGGTTTTGTTGGAGGTGGTTTTGTTGGAGGTGGTTTTGTTGGAGGTGGTTTTGGAGGTGGTTTTGTTGGAGGTGGTTTTGTTGGAGGTGGTTTTGGAGGTGGTTTTGTTGGAGCTGGTTTTGTTGGAGCTGGTTTTGGAGCTGGTTTTGTTGGAGGTGGTTTTGGAGGTGGTTTTGTTGGAGGTGGTTTAGTGGGTTTTGGGGGTTTTATAGGAGCTGGTTTCATGGGTTTTGGGGGTTTTATTGGAGCTGGTTTTATGGGTTTTGGGGGTTTTATAGGAGCTGGTTTTGTGGGGTTTTGGAGCTGGTTTTGGGGGGTTTATTGGAGCTGGTTTAGTGGGTTTTGGGGGTTTTATAGGAGCTGGTTTTGGGGGGTTTTGGAGCTGGTTTTGGGGGGTTTATTGGAGCTGGTTTAGTGGGTTTTGGGGGTTTTATAGGAGCTGGTTTTGGGGGGGTTTGGAGCTGGTTTTGGGGGGTTTATTGGAGCTGGTTTAGTGTGTTTTGGGGGTTTTATTAGAGCTGGTTTTGAGGTTTTATTAAAGCTGGTTTTGGGGGTTTTATAGGAGCTGGTTTTGTGGGGTTTTGGAGCTGGTTTTGTGTGTTTTGGGTGTTTTATTGGAGCTGGTTTTGAGGTTTTATTAAAGCTGGTTTTGGGGGTTTTATTGGAGCTGGTTTTGGAGCTGGTTTTGGAGCTGGTTTTGGAGCTGGTTTGGGGGTTTTGTTGGAGCTGGTTTTGGAGCTGGTTTGGGGGTTTTGTTGGAGGTGGTTTGGGGGTTTTGTTGGAGGTGGTTTTGTTGGAGCTGGTTTTGGAGGTGGTTTTGTTGGAGCTGGTTTGGGGGTTTTGTTGGAGGTGGTTTTGTTGGAGCTGGTTTTGGAGGTGGTTTTGTTGGAGCTGGTTTGGGGGTTTTGTTGGAGGTGGTTTTGTTGGAGGTGGTTTTGTTGGAGCTGGTTTTGTTGGAGCTGGTTTTGGAGGTGGTTTTGTTGGAGGTGGTTTTGTTGGAGGTGGTTTTGGAGGTGGTTTTGTTGGAGGTGGTTTGTGGGTTTTGTTGGAGGTGGTTTTGTTGGAGGTGGTTTTGGAGGTGGTTTTGTTGGAGGTGGTTTTGGAGGTGGTTTTGTTGGAGGTGGTTTTGTTGGAGGTGGTTTTGGAGGTGGTTTTGTTGGAGGTGGTTTTGGAGGTGGTTTTGTTGGAGCTGGTTTTGTTGGAGCTGGTTTTGTTGGAGGTGGTTTTGGAGGTGGATTTGTTGGAGGTGGTTTTGGAGGTGGTTTTGGAGGTGGATTTGTTGGAGGTGGTTTTGGAGGTGGTTTTGTTGGAGGTGGTTTTGTTGGAGGTGGTTTTGTTGGAGGTGGTTTTGTTGGAGGTGGTTTTGGAGGTGGTTTTGTTGGAGGTGGTTTTGTTGGAGGTGGTTTTGGAGGTGGTTTTGTTGGAGCTGGTTTTGTTGGAGCTGGTTTTGGAGGTGGTTTTGTTGGAGGTGGTTTTGGAGGTGGTTTTGTTGGAGGTGGTTTTGTTGGAGGTGGTTTTGGAGGTGGTTTTGTTGGAGGTGGTTTTGTTGGAGGTGGTTTTGGAGGTGGTTTTGTTGGAGCTGGTTTTGTTGGAGCTGGTTTTGGAGGTGGTTTTGGAGGTGGTTTTGTTGGAGGTGGTTTTGGAGGTGGTTTTGTTGGAGCTGGTTTTGTTGGAGCTGGTTTTGGAGGTGGTTTTGGAGGTGGTTTTGTTGGAGGTGGTTTTGGAGGTGGTTTTGGAGGTGGTGGACTATCGGGGCCGGCTCCTGGTAAACAGACGTCTCTGGTTCAAGCAGCAGCAGAATCATCAACCTGCTGTGGGAGTTTATTCAACTGCTGCTGCTGCTCAGTGTGATTTATCTAAATCTGAGAAATCCCAGAGCCAGAAACCAGAGACCAGACTCACTGTCACTGTAATTCATCTCACACACACACACACACACACACACACACACACACACACACACACACACACACACACACACACACACACACACACACACACACACAGCAGGGACTAACACCATGTCTCCGGTATCTAAACAATCAGCAGAAAAACCATCGGCAGCAAATTCAATCACAAGCTTTTATTTGCTTTTTATCTTCCAGATTCTGCAGTTTTAATCGTCGCGTGTGTGAAGATGTGGAGGCGTCACGCACCAAAATAAATAAATAAATAAATAAACAACAACATGATTACGCTCAGTGTCAGACTAATTAAGACGCTTTCACTTGTTAACGTGGGAGAAAAAAACAGGTTTTTACTCATTAGTGAAAATGAGGAGAAACCAAACGGCTGCAGAGAGTTTAGAGAAATGATGGAAATATATGTAAAATATATAAAATAAATGTACAATAAATGTATTTAAACTGATTTAATGGTGTGTCTGCAACAAAACAATTACAATTAGTAAGAAATCGTGAAATAAAACTGTATAAATCTATTAAAATTTAGATTGAATTACTTGAATGAGTCTTTTTAGTATTTTATTTCAGGGTTTTTTTTTTGCATTTTATTAGTTTAATAAACATATAAAACAAAAAAAACAAGCATATATGTAAAGAACCATTTTTACTATTTCTATTTTTTTATTGATTTTTATTTTAAAATTTAAAAAAAAATGTATTTATCACTATTTTTGTATTTTTTGTGATTTTTTTTACATTCATTTGTATTTTTTATTATATTTTTATTTTGTTTATTTTGATTATTTTTCATTATTTTTTTAGTATCAATATGTTTTTTGTTTCATTTTTTTATTTTTCATATTTTTTTTTTTAGTATTTTTACTTTTAGAAATTAAATTTCATGCATCCATTAAACAAATGTTTTCACCTACATATTGATTGAATTAATTAATTGGGTTCATTAAAATTCTTGACACTAAATGATTCATCATTTCAATTATCAGTGAAATAATCACATTTGAGGAGGTGAAAACAGAGAATTTGTCCGTTTTCTTCTCCATTTTTCATGTTTCCAGGTTTTTTTTTCGGGTTTTAATGTTGAATCAGATTTTATAAAGATAAACATCAGACGATTCATTCATCATTAAACTCACGAAGAAAAAAAAAATCGGTCCTGATGCAACAGATCAGTGATGGAGGAGCAGCGTGTGTGTTTTATTAAACAGAACACACACACACACACACACATTAGAAACCAATCAATAGGTTTTTCTCCACACTGAAAAAAATAAGCTATTTCTAATAATATCTGTACATGTACATATATATTTATATTCTATTTTTATTTATTTTGGGGATTTTTTTTAGTGTTTTTCTGTCTTTTCTACTGTGTATAAAGGTAATAAAATCTTTACTATTTTATTATATTTTATAAATATTAATACTTTGTTTTTGGTCCAATTATCTTGAATTTTCTTCACTGAGCTTGTTTCTTGCTCTTTTTGAGTTTGGCTCTTTTTATCTTGCTCTAAATAATAAAAATATAGTAAATAAAAACATTAAATACATTTTTAAAAAGTCAAAAAACAACTCATTTTTCTCACTTAATAGGGAATAAATGCATCAGAACATGCACACTGCAAAAAATTAATCTCACCAGGTGAAAACGTCTTTTTGGTTCAATATTAATGAGAATTATTTTGAATATTCTGATTAAATTGGGAGATAATTTATCTTATATCGTTTTTAACGTCTTTTTTTTGTAGTTCGTTTTATTATGGATCAATTTAATCTTATTTTAAGTCATAAAAAGCAGCATCATAACATCACAACGTACACGCTGCAAAACACGCCTCAATTCACGTCACGTTCGTTGGCGGCCATTGTGAGGTCAGAGGTCAAGATGGCCGCCTGCCGTTGACAGACGTCCTCTCTCTCTCTCTCTCTCTCCTCCTCCAGAGCTGCAGGTCCCGTCATCTCCGACATCTCCCTCATCCGCCTGTCTCCCGTTGCCGTGGCAACCGCTGAGTCCCCGTTCAGCCCCCAGCATCCGTACCTGAGTCCCCACATGGAGCAGTACCTGAGATCAGTACACACAGGACCCCTGTCCAGTGAGTACTATACACTACTACACACACTATTACACAGTACTACATACAGTACTACACACCAGCCCCCAACATCCGTACCTGAGTCCTCACATGGAGCAGTGTCCTCTGTCCAGTGAGTACTACACACTACTACACTATACTACACAGTACTACACAATACTACTACACACCAGCCCCCAACATCCGTTCCTGAGTCCCCACATGGACCAGTACCTAAGAACAGTACACACAGGAGTCTAGTGAGTACTACACAGTACTATAGAGTACTACATAGAGTACTACACATTGAGGAGACTACACACTGACAGTACTACGTAGTATGTAGTACACACAGTACTACATACTGGTCATGTAAAAAAAAAAGAAAAGAAAAAAATAACAACTGTCATCACCTGCTGATGTTCTCAGCCACCTGTGACCTCTGACCCCTCTCTGAACTGTGACCTCTGATCCCTCCCTCTTACCTACCTCTGACCTCTGACCCCCTCCCTTCTGTCTACCTCTGACCTCTGACCCCTCCCAGTGGCCCATGAGCACCTGAAGGACCGTGGTCTCTTCGGCCTCCCCCCTCCTGGGGGGGCGGGGCCAGCTGAGTACTACCACCTGATGGCCAATCACCGCAGCCCCTACAGCGAGCTGCTGATGCAGGGGGGCGGAGCCTCGGCGGCCGCCGCCCACCTGACGGATTACATCACTCCTATTGACGGTGAGTCACTTTACACTGTAAAAAATTAAATATAGGGAATTTAGTAGAATTAGTCCAATATGAGGTATGATTATCTTTAATTATCTAATAACTTATCAGATAACTTTACTATTATATCAACTTTTTAAAGAATTTGAGGGAAATAGTCTGAATTATGAGATTAAAAAAAAACACTGATAAAAAGTCAAACCATTTAATCTATTTTTAAAGAAAACTTAAAAAAAAGACTAAATTGACCAAAAGTGAGGAAAAATAACAAAATAAGAATTTATTTAAAAAATATATATTTTTTTTCACTTATTGTCCCATGTTTTACATTTATCCCCTGTTTTTTATTTTTTTTAAATCTCTTTTTATCATATTTTTAACTTTTTCTACCTCAGTCATGGTCTAGATTCAGTCTGTTCCTACCTTGGTCTGGTCTAGACTCTTTCTGTTCCTACCTCGGTCTGGTCTAGACTCTTTCAGTTCCTACCTCGGTCTGGTCTAGACTCTTTCAGTTCCTACCTCGGTCTGGTCTAGACTCTTTCTGTTCCTACTTGGTCTGGTCTAGACTCTTTCTGTTCCTACCTTGGTCTGGTCTAGACTCTTTCAGTTCCTACCTTGGTCTGGTCTAGACTCTTTCTGTTCCTACTTGGTCTGGTCTAGACTCTTTCTGTTCCTACTTGGTCTGGTCTAGACTCTTTCAGTTCCTACCTCGGTCTGGTCTAGACTCTTTCTGTTCCTACCTCGGTCTGGTCTAGACTCTTTCTGTTCCTACCTCGGTCTGGTCTAGACTCTTTCTGTTCCTACTTGGTCTGGTCTAGACTCTTTCTGTTCCTACCTCGGTCTGGTCTAGACTCTTTCAGTTCCTACCTCGGTCTGGTCTAGACTCTTTCAGTTCCTACCTCGGTCTGGTCTAGACTCTTTCTGTTCCTACCTCGGTCTGGTCTAGACTCTTTCTGTTCCTACCTCGGTCTGGTCTAGACTCTTTCTGTTCCTACCTCGGTCTGGTCTAGACTCTTTCAGTTCCTACTTGGTCTGGTCTAGACTCTTTCTGTTCCTACCTCGGTCTGGTCTAGACTCTTTCTGTTCCTACCTCGGTCTGGTCTAGACTCTTTCTGTTCCTACCTTGGTCTGGTCTAGACTCTTTCTGTTCCTACCTCAGTCTGGTCTAGACTCTTTCAGTTCCTACCTCGGTCTGGTCTAGACTCTTTCTGTTCCTACCTTGGTCTGGTCTAGACTCTTTCTGTTCCTACCTCGGTCTGGCCTAGACTCTTTCTGTTCCTACCTTGGTCTGGTCTAGACTCTTTCAGTTCCTACCTTGGTCTGGTCTAGACTCTTTCTGTTCCTACCTTGGTCTGGTCTAGACTCTTTCTGTTCCTACCTTGGTCTGGTCTAGACTCGATCTTGCCTTGGTCTGAACTCACTTAACTTGCCCTACCTTTCTTCTGGTCTTGACTCAATCTCGGTCTACCTTGGTCTTGGCCTTGACCCTTCAAAGTCTTAATCCTGACCTTGTGCTGGTCTCTCTGGTCCTAACTACACCTGGGTTTAGGTTTAACTACAACACACATGTCCAGAATGTGCTGAAAATCTTTATTTCTGTAGATTTGAAGGGAAATGACTGAACTGGGAATCTTTCTGCCTCTAAAGTCACTAGAATCTGGTCTCAGTCCAGTCCTGGTCTCGGTACAGACCAGCAGACGGCTGTCAGACCCCGCTGCCCCCCCTCAGCGGGTTGTGAATGTTGTTGTGGTGTTGGAGGCCAAGTCCTCCAACACCTGCCAAGTCCTGCCAGCGGCCCGGGTCCAGCAGCCCGGGTCCAGCGGCCCGGGTCCAGCGGCCCGGATCCAGCGGCCCGGGTCCAGCCGACCAGCCTCAGTAAAGCTGTCAGGACTGGGTTTTCAGCCGCCCCCGAAACACTGAGCAGGCTCCCGGGCCAAAACCAACGCGGAGCACGTTTGGCTCGTTGTGATTTGAACAGGAAAAACCACCAAGGATCAACGTGATCCACATGGACCCAGAACCAACAGCCTCACCTCTACAGCTGCTGCACAAATAAAAAAATAAATTCAGTTTATTATAGAACAGTGGTGTGAAACTCCATTTAGTTTTTTCTTTATTTGTGTGAATATGTGAGATTCACCATTGTTGGACCAATAAAGTCGAATATAATCGTATTTTTTTAAGCAGCAGTAAAGTTATCTCCTGTTTGACAAACCATTTAACAGTTAAAACTCTAAATATTCACATTTCTGTGAAGAAATAGGATTTTTTGGTCACATTTTGTACAAACATTATTCTCATGGACCAGACTGGACTCTCCATTGGGACGGTTCTGGGCCCCGGGCCACATGTTTGACACCCTTGTTTTAGAGACTTGATGAATTAATACGTTAATCAAACTGAAATGGATTTTCTTAGACTCGATTAAAATACTAAAAGTGAAGTGAAAAACAGTATTTTTTTAAGTTTTAAGTCTAGTTTTTAGTTGTTTTTTTTACGTCTGGTTTGGGCTTGTTGCTACGGCGACGGGACCAGAACGTCAAACCTCAAATTCGTGGAAACTTCTGTAGTTTTTGCGAACTTTTAATCACGATTAGCTCGACGACTCCGCAGCGGAACGACCCTTTAACGACCTTTTTCCTTTTCCAGAAGTCTGCAGCTGCAGCGGCTTCGTTTGAACCACCACACACACACACACACACACACACACCACACACACACACACACACACACACTCTCTGGCGGCTGATATAAATCACAATGCGTAAAGGGTGGGTGGGGGAGGGGCGGCGGGCGAGCGGATCCGAGCGTTTCCATTGGTCCATTCATCAGGGGAAGTGGCACATTAATAAACACGTCTCCCCAGAGGTGAGAGGAAGTAACAGAGACGAATACGACTGCCACTTCCAGCAAAAAAATTAAATAAATAAATAAAAAAACACGGCTGATCTTTGACCCCTCCCCCCCAACACGCCTCCACCAATCAGCTTCTCCTCGGCTTCAGCTGGTTAAATGTCTGAATTAGCGTCCCAGGACGTAATGTGTTGGGTAATAAACGTCCCAGGAGAAGCAGCGGTCCTGGTATTCAGATTCAGCCCCTCCCCGGCTTCTATAGCAATAACATGTGTTACGGGGACCGACCCTACGGGGACAGAAAACCACCGTTAGCTGTTAAAACATTTGTCGGGTCGCGTCCCTGAGTCGAATCTGACAGGAAGTGAAGGTTTGATCCTCGAAAATTTAAATTTAAAACCCCTCTGAACTGTACTTATTGCACTACTACAAAATAAAAGCCCTTATTGAGCAAATTAATGTATATTTCTGTACTTATTACTGCACTACTACAAAATAAAAGCCCTTATTGACCAAATTAATGTATATTTCTGTACTTATTACTGCACTAATACAAAATAAAAGCCCTTATTGACCAAATTAATGTATATTTCTATACTTATTTCTACACTACTACAAAATAAAAGCCCTGATTGACCAAATTAATGCATATTTCTGTACTTATTACTGCACTAATACAAAATAAAAGCCCTTGTTGACCAAATTAATGTATATTTCTATACTTATTTCTACACTACTACAAAATAAAAGCCCTGATTGTCCAAATTAATGCATATTTCTGTACTTATTACTGCACTACTACAAAATAAAAGCCCTTATTGACCAAATTAATGTATATTTCTGTACTTATTACTGCAATACTACAAAATAAAAGCCCTGATTGACCAGATTAAATCGGACAAAATCAAGATAAAAAAAATAAAGTTAGCAAAAAGTATCATGAAAGCAAACAAATTAATGTACATTTCTATACTTACTACTGAATTACTACAAAATAAAAGCCCTGATTGTCTAGATTAAAGTGGACAAAATCAAGAAAAACAAACAAGTTAGCAAAAATTATGCAAGCAAACAATTAATGTATATTACTCTACGTATGACTGTGTTACTACAAAATAAAATCCCTGATTGTCAACAGAGAAGTGATCAAAGCCGAGTTGAATCTCCTCTAAATCCAAGAATATTAAAAGAAGATTCTGAATTCAGGTTGGAGTTAATAAATTGATTAATCAATTTAAAAAATATAAATCAACTGTAATAGTACAGTAGCTGTATTACTATACGTATTACTGAATTACTACAAAATAAAAGCCCTCTTTAAACAGATTAAATTCGAAAAGAAATAAACAAAATTTAAAGTTAGAAAAAATTATCATGACAGTAAACAAACAAATTAACGTATATTACTATATTTATTACTGCACTACAAAATAAAAGCCCTGATTGACCAGACTGAGTTATTACTGTATTACTACAAAATAAAAGGATGTTTTCAATCCTAGTTTAGAGGTTAAAACGACAGATTCTCTACAGTAAATAAACAGGAAGTTTGTTTGTTTGTGGGAGAAAAGAGTTTAAATTGAATCCAGAACTGATCGATCACTTCTGTCTGCAAACATGAAATAATCAATCGCTCAGGAAGTTAATCAATCGCTGATTAATTAGCCTCATTTAAGCCCAGACTGATGTTTATCTGTGGATCAGGTTGATTAGTGATGTCTGACTATTAATGAATGAGAGAACCACAGCTGGACAGATGTCAGGGGAGGAGACGAGGGAAGAAGAGCTTTATCTCTGAAACTGTTTAGAATGTGATGTAACTTCCTGTTTTGTTGCCTAGCAACAATTAAAGATGATTTTAAAAAGTCTGAAAGTTTAACAATCAAAATAATCTTAAAGCTGGATTCAGAGTTCCATAAAAAAAATGTATAAAATAAAATAAATAAAACCATATTGTTTCTTTCAGTTGGATTCAACGTCAGATCTGATTTTGCTGACTCACGTTTTCTGAATCATGACATGGTGGTTTTTTCACTGTGATTATGACTCAGCAGTTTTCCCACCTGCGTTTCCCAAGTCTTGACTCTGTGGTTTTCTACCTTTGTTTCATCGTAATGACTCATCGTTTTTCCGACCTGTTTTTTCTGAATAATGACTCAGCGTTTTTCTGACCTGTTTTCTCTGAATGACAGTGTTTTTCCTATGACTCATCATTTCTTCCTGCCTGTTTTGCTAAACCATGACTCACCATTATATCCTACCTGTTTCTGAACCATGACTCAGCGTTTTTTCTACCCCCCATGGCTCAACATTTTTCCCCAACTGTTTATGAACCATGACTCAGCATTTTCCCTACCTGATTATGAACCATGACTCAGCGTTTTTCTTACACCTATTTATGAACCATGATTCAGCATTTTTTTCCTACCTGTTTATGATGCCTGACTAACCTTTTTTCCCACCTGTTTTCCTAAACCACGACTCAGCATTTTTTCCTACCTGTGTTTTCCTGCAGTGTCTCGGTTCTCCAGCCCCAGACTAACACCACGACTCAGCAGGAAGCGGACTCTGTCGGTTTCTCCTCTGTCTGACGCCAGCATCGACCTCCACACCATGATCAGAACCTCCCCCAGCTCTCTGGTGGCCTACATCAACAACTCCAGGACCAGCTCAGCCACCGGCAGCTCCTACGGACACCTGTCGGTGGGCGGGATCAGGTACCTGGACACACACACGTTGAAAAACAAAACAAAAAAAAACACACACACATGAAAAACACATGAAAAAATACACACGCACACACCAAAGTATACACATTCATGAAACATATTTTATTTTCCTGTCTCCTCAGCCCCTCCTTCCTGTATTTATATATATATATATTATTTTCCTGTCTCCTCAGCCCCTCCTTCCTGTATTTTTATATATATATTTTATTTTCCTGTCTCCTCAGCCCCTCCTTCCTGTATTTTTTACATATATATTTTATTTTCCTGTCTCCTCAGCCCCTCCTTCCTGTATTTTTACATATACATTTTATTTTCCTGTCTCCTCAGCCCCTCCTTCCTGTATTTTTATATATATATTTTATTTTCCTGTCTCCTCAGCCCCTCCTTCCTGTATTTTTACATATATATTTTATTTTCCTGTCTCCTCAGCCCCTCCTTCCTGTATTTTTATACATACATTTTATTTTCCTGTCTCCTCAGCCCCTCCTTCCTGTATTTATATATATATATTTTATTTTCCTGTCTCCTCAGCCCCTCCTTCCTGTATTTTTATATATATATATTATTTTCCTGTCTCCTCAGCCCCTCCTTCCTGTATTTTTATATATATATTTTATTTTCCTGTCTCCTCAGCCCCTCCTTCCTGTATTTTTATATATATATTTTATTTTCCTGTCTCCTCAGCCCCTCCTTCCTGTATTTATATATATATATTTTATTTTCCTGTCTCCTCAGCCCCTCCTTCCTGTATTTTTATATATATATTTTATTTTCCTGTCTCCTCAGCCCCTCCTTCCTGTATTTTTATATATATATTTTATTTTCCTGTCTCCTCAGCCCCTCCTTCCTGTATTTTTTACATATATATTTTATTTTCCTGTCTCCTCAGCCCCTCCTTCCTGTATTTTTTACATATATATTTTATTTTCCTGTCTCCTCAGCCCCTCCTTCCTGTATTTTTATATATACATTTTATTTTCCTGTCTCCTCAGCCCCTCCTTCCTGTATTTTTATATATATATTTTATTTTCCTGTCTCCTCAGCCCCTCCTTCCTGTATTTTTATATATACATTTTATTTTCCTGTCTCCTCAGCCCCTCCTTCCTGTATTTTTTACATATATATTTTATTTTCCTGTCTCCTCAGCCCCTCCTTCCTGTATTTTTATATATACATTTTATTTTCCTGTCTCCTCAGCCCCTCCTTCCTGTATTTTTATATATACATTTTATTTTCCTGTCTCCTCAGCCCCTCCTTCCTGTATTTTTTACATATATATTTTATTTTCCTGTCTCCTCAGCCCCTCCTTCCTGTATTTTTATATATATTTTATTTTCCTGTCTCCTCAGCCCCTCCTTCCTGTATTTTTATATATATATATTTTATTTCCCTGTCTCCTCAGCCCCTCCTTCCTGTATTTTTTATATATATATTTTATTTTCCTGTCTCCTCAGCCCCTCCTTCCTGTATTTTTACATATACATTTTATTTTCCTGTCTCCTCAGCCCCTCCTTCCTGTATTTTTTACATATATATTTTATTTTCCTGTCTCCTCAGCCCCTCCTTCCTGTATTTTTTACATATATATTTTATTTTCCTGTCTCCTCAGCCCCTCCTTCCTGTATTTTTACATATACATTTTATTTTCCTGTCTCCTCAGCCCCTCCTTCCTGTATTTTTTACATATATATTTTATTTTCCTGTCTCCTCAGCCCCTCCTTCCTGTATTTTTTACATATATATTTTATTTTCCTGTCTCCTCAGCCCCTCCTTCCTGTATTTTTATATATATATTTTATTTTCCTGTCTCCTCAGCCCCTCCTTCCTGTATTTTTATATATATATTTTATTTTCCTGTCTCCTCAGCCCCTCCTTCCTGTATTTTTATATATATATATTTTATTTTCCTGTCTCCTCAGCCCCTCCTTCCTGTATTTTTATATATATATTTTATTTTCCTGTCTCCTCAGCCCCTCCTTCCCGTTCCCTCATCCTATCAACCCTCTGGCGTACCAGCAGCTTCTTTCCCAGCAGCGAGGACTCAGCGCCTTCGGCCACACGCCGCCGCTCATCCAGGCTCCGCCCACTTTCTCCAGCCGCCCGGGGGTGGGCGTGTCCTCGCTGCATGGCTCCGCCCACAACGACCTGACGGCCAAGGTGAGAAAAGAAAGAAGAAATCCATAAAACAATATGTTAATCAGTGGAAAAAGGTCTGATTCACACTGAAACTGTGCTTTTGTGACATCACAAAGGAACAAACACTCCTGTAACCTGTAAGAAAACAACGATTTTAACTCATTTCCTCCTTAAATTCTCAGCAGTGATGATGTTTGGTGTCAGATTATTGATCTGTTACGTTATCGGTTCCAGTTATTGATCAGCTCTCCTCCTCTCCCTCTCAGAACCCTGGAGGTGACCCTGCCATCAGCGGTTCAGTCGACTCCATGACGACCAAGAGGTCAAAGGTCAAGTCAGAAGCAGACGGACTGAGGCCCATGTCTCCATGTTCACCGGTAAAATAAGACCTGGATTTGAACATGTCAGACCTGATGTGTTTTAATTACTTTTAATGATTTACTCACCAACACACTGATTAAATGAGCAGATATGACCTAAATATCTAAGAAAACAGCGAAATTCCCCTTTAGAATAAATGACATCGGGCTAAATATCAATGAAGAAGTAACATTTTACTGCAGTTAAAGTCGAAATATTCCCTGAAAAATACTAAATCAGTGAAAATAGATCATTAGAAATATAATACAGTAAAAGTACAACAGTATTATCAGTGTTTTACTGCGATAATTCATGTAAAACGTCACTTTCTGCTCTTTTTATCGTCGTAATGTAAAGTTTCCGGATATTTAGAGTGAAGAGAAGAAACTTCAGACATGAATAAACTGAGGAAAAGTCAAGAAAAGACTTTTTTTCTTTTTTTTTTGGTTGAGAACACTGACCTCTCTCTATTATTTAACGACACTTTTAAAGGGACATGTCGGAGGGTTTCCCGGGACCTTTCCTCCTTTTATCCTGTGACATATAGCGGTTCTTAAAGAGCCGGTCCCAGCGAGTCCTGGTCCCAGATGTGGTCCGGACCCCGGGGATCCTCCTCTGACCCTCCAGTAAAGCATCAGGAGCAGAAAAACTCCTCCTGATAACAGCTTTCCCCCCCCTCCTCCTCCTCCTCCCCCGGCCTCTGTAAACTGTGCCACGGCACTTCATTTCCATGAAATATCGGCCGGGCTTTATTGTCATCTGAGGAGCTTTTTTCTCTTCCTTTTGACAAATTTACGGCTGCAGCGCGGCAGCGAGGCAGGTCTGGGTTGATGCATGAGGACGGAGCCACGGCAGCGTCCTGGGGCCACTACGATTGATGAAGAGAGCGGCCAACATGCTGCAGTCAGCACGTTAGCTTAGCGCTAGTGTGTTAGCGGGTGCGCGCGCGTGTGTGTGTGTGAGAACGGAAAACGCACGTCAACATAACCAGGATCAGGTGTTGAGTTTGACAAGTTTTTTTAAAAAAAAATTTTCGAAAACTTCGGATGTTTTCAGGAAGCGAGAAGATGTGAAAGGTCGAGACACTTTGGGGAAGTGTGACTTTTTTTTTTTTTTTTTTTTTAAAGTCGCAATATTTTGCAAAATGAGGACAAATTTAAATAGTAGGAACCTGGTGTGGTAAATTAGGACGTTTTGGGAAAGTGAGGACACTGAAAAGTCAGGGTTAGTTTTTGTATTTGCATAGATGCTGATATAGCAGCCGCAGAAGTTTAAAAGTAGAAATATATATAATATACATATATATACATACATATATAAATACACAATCTCATAATAAAGACATTAAATAACAGCCACACAAGTTTAAAAGTCCAAGAAAGTGTGTTAAAGTGTATTAAATATATGAAAAAATAAAAAAAAGACTATTATCAAATCATGCTATGAGCTGATTTGCTAAATCTTTTATTTCCGAAATAAAAATGTGTCATTTTTTTTTATTCCTTTACAGAAAATGAAGAAATATCAGTGAAAGTTTTAAAGAAGTTTAAAAGTCCCAAAAAGTGTGTTAAATAAATAAATAAAATCAAGAAATGCGGATTATTACAAAATGATATGAGCTGATTTACCATCCAAAGTATGTGTGTGTGTGTAATCAGTTTCTGATTGGTCGATTGATCAGTGCGTTGCCGACATTAATCCTATAATAATCCCATATTTCTCCTCCCGCAGTTCGAGCTGTGTTCTCCTCAGAAACATCACGCGGCTCTCGTGGACCTGAAGGACGACGTGGACCGGGACGAGTGTCGCCAGGAGCCCGAGGCGGTCTACGAGACCAACTGTCACTGGGAGGCCTGCAGCAAGGAGTACGAGACCCAGGACCAGCTGGTCCACGTAAGACCACGTTAGCCCCGCCCCCTTTTTATATGAAGACGCCATCCACTGACAAATAATTATGGTTCTAATGATTTTTGTTTTATTTATTTATTTTACTTTTTTTTTTTAAGTTATTTTACTATTTATTTTTAATATTTTTCATTATTTTATTTGTGGTTTTAGTTTTTTTTTCTGTATTTTTTGTAGTTTTAGTATTTTTCTTTCTATTTTTAGCAGTTGAATTTTTTTTCTATTTTATTTTTAGTATTTTGATTTTTAGCAATTAAAGTTATACATACATCAAACTATTGATTATTTAATTATTGACATGTTTGGTTCATAAATTGCTGTAAAAATGTGGTTAAAAATGAGACAAAAAGGTCAAATTATAATTCTACAAGTTCAGAAAAAGTAGAATTAGACAAAAAAAAGTTCAGCTTTTGGACTTTGGGTCATTTTTCTAAAAAGCTGTGATTTAAAATCTATGGTTTTTACAGTGGGCTGTGAAAAGGGGGCTTTTATTTTGAAGGATGAGGTCACATGACCAGGATATCCCTATTGCTGATGGACATTTGACATGAAGGTTGACTTTTATTCTGAATTTTGGAACATTTTCACCAATTAGAAAACATGAACTTAAATTTATTTCAATTTTAATATTTTTTTAATAATATGCTAAAATAGATTCAACAATATGCAAATATTTTAAGTCATAAAAACAGTTTTTATGTATATAAGAGAAAGACAAAGATATAAAGACAAATTCGGATTAAAATGCCACAAATAATGAATCTGGTTCTCATTAAACCAGATTAAATGGATCAAAATCAGATCAATTAAGCAAAATGAGTATTTTAACTTGTTACGTTTTAATTTTTTACAGCGGAATCCTCACTATTCTCCTGACGTCACACGTCAATGTTTCTGAGTGAAGGTGGAAAGGGTTTTAAACTCCAACGGAGTTTCAAAGTGAATTTATGATGCGTGTGTGTGTGTGTGTGTGTGTGTGTGTGTGTGTGTGCGTGCGTGCGTGTGTGTTGCAGCACATCAACAACGACCACATCCACGGGGAGAAGAAGGAGTTCGTCTGCCGCTGGATCGACTGTTCCAGGGAACAGAAACCGTTCAAGGCCCAGTACATGTTGGTGGTTCACATGCGTCGCCACACGGGAGAGAAACCACACAAGTGCACGGTAACACACACACACACACACACACATTTCTACTTTTACTCACAGAGAAATACATGATCACGAGTCTCATGGATTGATCTGAAGCATCGAAACGACTAAAGAAGAAGTTAAACACTGCAAAAAATGAAGGTTAAAGACACAAGGAGCTACAGTACACTGTAAAAAAATACGTTTACTATTATAGAAGACTAAAGAAGAGAAGCTGGAACCAGAGAATTTGGACATTTTCTAATTAAAATGACTCTAATTGATGATTAGACACCAAAATACTACACATATTTCACATATTCAGTTCACTCTTTTCCTCTTTTCCCCAGTTTGAAGGCTGCTCTAAGGCGTACTCCCGCCTGGAGAATCTAAAGACTCATCTACGTTCCCACACCGGGGAGAAACCGTACGTCTGCGAACACGAAGGCTGCAACAAGGCCTTCTCCAACGCCTCGGACCGGGCCAAGCATCAGAACCGGACCCATTCCAACGAGGTACACGCCTCCTCATCCTAGGAAAATAAAAACCCTTAAGGAGATAACCAGATCCGCCTGGATCCTAGCGGTCCTGGTTCAACTGTGTGCTTTTTCCTTGTAGAAACCGTACGTCTGTAAGATCCCGGGCTGCACCAAACGCTACACGGACCCCAGCTCTCTGAGGAAGCACGTCAAGACCGTCCACGGCCCCGAGGCCCACGTCACCAAGAGGCAGCGAGGCGACCTGCCGCCACCGAGGCCGCCAGCGCGGGAAAACGGCGAGAACGAGGCGGGCCACGGCCAGAGGGACGCCAAGATGGCCGACAACGGCTCCCCCAGAGGCCTGGAGGACTACCTGCACGTCAAGTCCATCAAGACTGAGAGTTCCATGGTAAGAAACTAGGTACCAATACCAAGGTACTAATACCGAGGTACTAATACCGAGGTACCAATACCGAGGTACCAATACCAAGGTACCAATACCGAGGTACCAATACCAAAGTACTAATACCAAGGTACCGATACCGAGGTACTAATACCGAGGTACCAATACCAAGGTACTAATACCAAGGTACCGATACCGAGGTACTAATACCGAGGTACCAATAACGAGGTACCAATACCGAGGTACCAATACCAAGGTACCAATACCGAGGTAGTAATACCAAGGTACCAATAACGAGGTACCAATAACGAGGTACCAATACCAAGGTACCAATACCGAGGTACCAATACCAAGGTACCAATACCGAGGTAGTAATACCAAGGTACCAATAACGAGGTACCAATACCGAGGTACCAATACCAAGGTACTAATACCGAGGTACCAATACCAAGGTACCGATACCGAGGTACTAATACCAAGGTACCAATACCGAGGTACCAATACCGAGGTACCAATACCAAGGTACCGCCACCACGTCTTCACTTGTTCCTGCAAATCACTTCATTCTCTAACTAACTAACTAACTCCTACGTCTTCATCTCTCTCCTTTTCTGACTTTTCATATGGACAGACGTTGCTAAGGTGAGCTCAGCTTATTAAGACATTTCACCTGGCATCATTCACGCCATCCTTTTCCAAGTTTACACCATTGTTTGCCAAGTTTATTTAGCCACATTTCACCCCACCATTTTTACAAGTCTCTGCCATTGTTTCCCAAGTTAACGTCATTGTTTCCCAAGTTAACGTCATTGTTTCCCAAGTTAACGCCATTGTTTCCCAAGTTAACGCCATTGTTTCCCAAGTTAATGCCATTGTTTCCCAATTAACGCCATTGTTTCCCAAGTTAACGCCATTGTTTCCCAAGTTAACGTCATTGTTTCCCAAGTTAACGTCACTGTTTCCCAAGTTAACGCCGTTGTTTCCCAAGTTAACGCCGTTGTTTCCTAAGTTAACGCCATTGTTTCCCAAGTTAACGCCATTGTTTCCCAAGTTAACGCCATTGTTTCCCAAGTTAACGCCATTGTTTCCCAATTAACGCCATTGTTTCCCAAGTTAACATCATTGTTTCCCAAGTTAACGTCACTGTTTCCCAAGTTAACGCCATTGTTTCCCAAGTTAACGTCATTGTTTCCCAAGTTAACGTCACTGTTTCCCAAGTTAACGCCGTTGTTTCCCAAGTTAACGCCATTGTTTCCTAAGTTAACGTCATTGTTTCCCAAGTTAACGCCATTGTTTCTCAAGTTTATTCAACTACACTTCACTTGGCATCGTTCACGCCACCATTTTTCCTATTTGACGCCATTGTTTTTCCAAGTCTATGCCATCAGTTTCCAACTTTACGCCGTCGTTTTCCCAAGTTTATTCATCCAGATTCTACCTGGCATCATTCATGCCATCGTTTTTACAAGTTTACACCATGGAACAAAGAATTGTGGTCTCGATTCAAAGATAAAATCACATTTTTTGTCTGAAACATACAGCCCTAGTCAGATTCTGCTACATTTTCCTCATCTATATTTAAGTTCCGCGTTAAGGGCAAACCTTTAATTTTGTAAATTCTGGATTTATTCCCATATATTCCAGTTCATTCCCATATATTCCATGTTCATTCCCATATATTCCATGTTTATTCCAATATATACCAGTTTATTCCCATATATTCCATGTTCATTCCCATATATTCCTGTTTATTCCCATATAACCCAATCAATTCCCATTGAAACTGGAAATTTCCAATATTTTGCAACCCTATTTGCTTGTGATAGACTTGAGTCTTCTTCTTGTCTTTATTTTATGAAATAAAAGAAATGAACACTTCCTGAACACATGAGAAAATTCTTCTCCAACTAAAGACTAGTAAATTACAGGAGCTGCTAACGCTAATTTTAAGCGTTTTTGGGGCTTTTTATACTCTTCTTTAGGGTTGGAGTTGTTTTATTAATGTGAAATAACAGCAGAACATGCAGGACTGTGTTAGGACATGACACCGTGGGCATCGCTCTCCTGCACACAGGTGGATTTCAGAGCTTCACGAGGCCGGTCACGCAGCCGTCAGAGCAACTCAACCTGATAAAAGCCAACGCCGACATTAATATTCAAACCCTGGGAATTGGCTGTGCAAACAGAGCCGAGTATCACGCTGTGATCAGGGCGGCTGAATACATTAGAACGGAGCCTCGTTCGCGACCATTATTGTCCTCAGGAAAGAGAAAGAGGTGCATTACTCACGGTGTTAAACCGCGCTGAACAAAATGAGGACAATTTATAGCTGCCCGCCGTCAAACGTCGGAGTCGCGAGGTGAAACGTCAGCGGTATTAGTCACGGGAACATTTTCCCGACAGGAATTATCCCTCACATGAATAAGATAGATGTCGAGTTTTATGTGTTTGGCCAAAACTGATCAGAAAACTTCTAACAGTGTTAAAAGTCAGACGCTGTAAAAAATGACGCGTATCAGGGGAAATGTCGTTTTTTTTCTTGATTTTGGTCAATTTAGTCTTTATTTTCTTTAAATAAGATTAAATTATTTGAATTTTTATCTTGATATTGACATTTTATCCCATAATTCTTACTTTTCATTCAGGCTTTTTGCCTCATCATGAACCTTTTAGCTCATAATTCAGACTTTTTTCCTTCAAATTCTTTGGAAAACTTGAAATAAGTCAAATGATTTATCAATGGAATCAGATAATTCTACTCAATATTGTACTAATGAGAAAAAAAAGTCCATAATATAATATATATTTAATGCTTTTTTATGAAAACCAGACTAAATTGGCCAAAATCAAACATGAAATAATCATTTTTTGCCAATGGAGATAGATAATTGACCTTATATTAGATGAATTGTACCAAAAACAAGATATTTTCACTTATTAAGGTGTCATTTTAAGCATAGAAGCACATTAAAGCTTCACCTAAAGTGTATTTGTTCTGATATAAAACTGTATAAAACAGCTTCATACCTCCCTAACTGTTGGAAAAGCCTCCGTCCTCATTCTTTCTGCAGAAATACAGCGTTCTAGCAGCTGTGGCTGCTTCAGCAGCAGCAGCCTTTCATCCTGAACATTTAGAATTCACAGACAGACTGTGATAGTCTGTAATCTGTGGTCGGCACCGCCCCCTCACCCCCAAACCCCCCAAAAAACGCTCGTTATCTGCAATTAAAGCTGGGGGAGGCTTGAAAAGGCTAAGAAAACCTTCCTGGGGTCAGAAAGTCATGGTTTTAGACGGTAAGAACCCTCCTGGGGTCAGAAAGTCATGGTTTTAGAGAGTAAGAACCCTCCTGGGGTCAGAAAGTCATGGTTTTAGAGAGTAAGAACCCTCCTGGGGTCAGAAAGTCATGGTTTTAGACAGTAAAAACCCTCCTGGGGTCAGAAAGTCATGGTTTTGGACATTAAGAATAATCCTGGGGTCAGAAAGTCATGGTTTTAGACAGCAAGAACCCTCCTGGGGTCAGAAAGTCATGGTTTTAGACAGCAAGAACCCTCCTGGGGTCAGAAAGTCATGGTTTTAGACAGTAAGAACCCTCCTGGGGTCAGAAAGTCATGGTTTTGGACATTAAGAATAATCCTGGGGTCAGAAAGTCATGGTTTTAGACAGCAAGAACCCTCCTGGGGTCAGAAAGTCATGGTTTTGGACAGTAAGAACCCTCCTGGGGTCAGAAAGTCATGGTTTTAGACAGCAAGAACCCTCCTGGGGTCAGAAAGTCATGGTTTTAGACAGCAAGAACCCTCCTGGGGTCAGAAAGTCATGGTTTTAGACAGTAAGAACCCTCCTGGGGTCAGAAAGTCATGGTTTTGGACAGTAAGAACCCTCCTGGGGTCAGAAAGTTATGGTTTTGGACAGTAAGAACCCTCCTGGGGTCAGAAAGTCATGTTTTCTGTGGGTGGTTCTGCTGGTTTCAGGTGCATCAGCCCAGTCCTGGCGGTCAGTCATCATGCAGTAGCGACCCGTCGCCACTTGGCAGCGCCACCAACCATGACAGTGGAGTAGAGACGCTGGCGCCCAGCGGGGGGAGCCTGGGGGACCTCAGCGCCCCCGACGACCCCTCGCCCCTCGCTGACACCTTCGGGTTCCAGGACCCCTGGGGTGGCGGAGGGGTTGCGGCAGTGGGGGCGGGGCTCTGCCTCCGGAAGCAGCTCGGCCTGAAGAAGGACAAGATGGAAACTGACCCGGCACCGCTAGGACTCGGAACCAAGCTGCCGCCCATACCCACCAAAGGTTAGTACCACAGGAAGTGGTTTTAGCACCTAAAGAGATGTTGCAGAAGGGGTGAAGACCAAAATGAAGCAAAAAGGAGACTGTTGTGATGCTGTAGCTATTATAAAAGACTAAAAAAACAGAAAATAATTAGTATATTATATTGTAAAACCACCACTGGTCCCTTAAGGAGACTAAAAAGCCTTTCCATCTGTTGCGTTTCAGGGTCCCTCCTGGAGAGTCCTGGTATGGGTGGTGGTCCTGGGTCCATCCCTGGTTCCGGTTTTGGTGGTCTGACCTCCGCCAAGACAACTCTGATGCTGGGAAACCTATCGGAGCGCCGTGACAGCACCTCCAGCACCCTGAGCTCCATCTACACGCTCAGCCGCCGCTCCTCGGGCATCTCCCCCTGCTACTCCAGCCGGCGCTCCAGCCAGGCATCGCAGTGTGGTGGCAGTGGTGCCGACCGCCCCAGAAACGTCAGCTCTGCCGAATCCTACGACCCCATCTCTGTCGACATCTCACGACGCTCCAGCGAGGCCAGCCAGCTCGGAGGAGGGAGCCTTGTCGGCCTCAGCCTGACCCCGGCGCAACACTACCGCCTCAGGGCCAAGTACGCTGCCGCCACTGGGGGGGCGCCACCTACACCTCTCCCATACTTGGACAGGAAGACTCACACTGCATCAAGTGGGGACTTCTGGGAGTCTGCTGCTGGCGTGCTGTCCCCCAGGCAGCACAGAAACTCCACAGCGCACCGCTTGATGCCCCACGAGGTCCCATCAAACATCCCCCGCCGAGCCAGCGAGCCCACCAGAGGGGCAGTGGATCCTCCTGGCCACCCGCAGATGCAACGCTACAACAGTTTGGGGATGCTGAGTGGACGAGCACAGCCCCCCCAACCTCCAATGACGGATCCGCAGCATCTTTCCCAGCAAACCTGTAGGAGACTGGATCTGTTCCAATACCCTCCCGGCATTTCAAGACAAGATGTCGCCATGGAGGCAATGACCAATGGTATCTCAGAGGAAGACCTAACTCTGTGCCTCAAGACAGAGAACAAAGACCCAACCAAGAGGGTGTCGGGTCAGGGTTTCCGGGAACATTCGTACTACCGGAGGAGGATGGCCGTCGTGGACCCGGAAGGTTTCAGCATGAGTCTGTTTCGGAGGGACTTTTCTGCTCAGTGGAACAAAGGTGGTTCAGGCGTCGCACACCACTCTGAGGTTTGCTTCAGAGGAAACCTGGCTGTTCTACAGCAGAACCAGAACTTTGGAACTTTTCACAACAACCTTGAATTCTCTCAACAAACTCTCTCGTCAAACCTCAAAGAGGTGATTCGGTCGCCGTTCCGGTTTGTCCAAGGCACCAGTCTTTACGATGAAAATGGAAATGCTGCGTCTCTGCCTTGTGACGTCATGGCAGGCGTCAACGGACTGAGCTGCAAACAAGAGCCGGTTGAAATGCACTTCACCAATGCTGGATTTCACCCTGTCCAGGTAAAAAAAGAGAACCTTGAAGATCCGATCCCAATTTCAGAGCAGCAGAACTGTAAAATTCCACAGCTGAATCAGAGCCACATCCAGCCAAGGCCTCCTTTGGAACCAAAACCCTCGAACCGGCACTTTCCGAGGCCAAAGGTCCCACCGCAAACACAGCACCTAAGTGGATTTATCGGACTTCAACTTGGCGACAACTCTGAAGACAATTCCCTGGTCTACACGGGTCAGATTCAAGTGTTTGAGTCCAACGGGAACTTGGACATACTCCCTTTTGACGATCTAGTTTCTCCCGACTCTGAGATGGCGCAGATTGACTTCGACAGCATGCTGGAGGACGGGGACCGCTCCAGCCTCATGTCGGGGACCATGAGTCCAGGTCTGCTCCAGACCTTATCCCGGAGCTCCTCCCGCCTGACGACGCCCAGTAACCCGGTCACGTTGCCCCTGGTGACGGCGGGGACGGGCAACATGGTGGTCGGGGACATGAGCTCCTTGCTGTCCGCCCTGGCGGAAGAGAGCAAGTTCCTCAACTTGATCTCTTAGTGTTGCTGAAAAACCTCCGTCAGGACCAGGTCTGCAGGGTTCTGGACTGCAAATGTTCGACTCGTTTCCATGTACAGTCTCATTGTGAAGTATTTAAAAAAAAAAATGGCGATTTTCCATCCTTCTGAAAAGCCATATTTGTAGTTTTAGGTAGTAAAACATGATGTGAACCAACAGAATCTTTACCTGCAGTTAGATCAATTTACAAAGTGCCTGGCTCAGCCACAACATAGGGATAACACATAGGTTTCATTTCTAAGAACCATTGTCACCAACTTTTTGGGGACTGGTAACTTTTCTAGTTACCAGTCGCTGTCTTAACGTCACAGATTTGACTCATAAGAAAGCAGAAGATTCAGCGAATGAGTCTGAAAATATAAAAGACCTGAAGAGAGAATGAAGCTTTTTTTTTTTTTTTTGTACATTATTGCACCAGTGTTGTGCTGGATATATGTAAATATCATTTGTACATTTTTAAGAAATATAATATTGACAGATTTTTTTTTAAACTCTTCGTGTTGTCTTTCATACAAGTGTCAGCTGAGAAAAAACACATTATTTCAGATGGAAATCATCATAATTCCTGATCTGCATCTTTGTCTTATGGTAAATTTCCATTGGGTCTCACTGCTGTTCATAAAACCAAACGTGTCGTAGTCGGCCCTCATTGGCTTTTATGCTAGCTATCTCCTGACCCCATGCTTCAATTGGCTCATGTATGGGGTCATTTAATGTCAAACACCTTCCGAACCATATTTGTTGCGTTATTTGAGCATAAAAACCAATGACTGAAGCGTAGTATTGCTGTAAATGACCCTCAACCCGTACTGTACCATCTGAAGTTGATGCTAAAGGGGAAACACAATCCCTGAACTTGATAACTGATATTTGACAACCGGCAACTACCGACAAAAACGAGGAATCCACTATCTAGAACGCTGAAATACCTTAGTAGCCTAACAACAGGTAGGCTAACGGTACCCAGATGGGTTTCTACATCCAGTCATTTTTTTTATCTACACTACACTATCCCACAATTCACCAGAAGGTCTATAATGGTTCAGAGGCAAGATGGCGGTGATATAGTACGTCTGAAGAGGTCTATTTCAAGTCCGGCATGGTCTCAGTCTTGAAGCGTTGGGCGGGTATCTCTTGGGCATATCTTGAGACCCTATTGGTCAATTTGGATGATTGACACCTCTGTGAGACCTTCAGAGTCAATAGAGTCCTGTGGTCTCGTTTTACACCACGTGTTCATAGTGACGTGTCAGGACACGTTTGCAAAGAGAGGTTATATGGAACGTCAACCTACGGACAAAATATGGTCTTTGGCTTTATAAACACTAGACTATGGAAAAGCAAACAAAAACAGTATAGATGTTGTATTTAGGCGTCATGGAGCTAAACAGACAGATAAAAGGGAAAGTACAGTTGTTGAAAATAGCAAGCTAGAAAGCTAGCAACTTCATGCAATAGCTCTATTCTCAACACGGCAACATATATATTGATTTGTCTTGGTGGCAGTGACATGTTTAAACCAATTCTGTTGTCCAGACCTTCATGTTGACAAATTCAAGCTATACAACCTAGCTATACACGCTAGCAACTTAATGTTCTAGCCAACAAGCTGTTTCAAACATGCCAACTCCTGTGCGGTCATTTTGTGCAGCGACGTGTTTGAACAAATTCTGTTCTCCAGACCTTCATGTTGACAAATTCAAGCTATACAAGCTAGCTATACAAGCTAGCAACTTAATGTTCTAGCCAACGAGCTGTTTCAAACATGCTAACTCCTGTAACTCCTGTGTCATTTTGTGCAGTGACATGTTTGAACAAATTCTGTTTTCCAAACCACTTGAATTTCAGAAAAGTACAGGAGATGGTTTAAAATGGCGAGCTAGAAAGCTAGCAACTTAATGCTCTAGCCAACGATACCGCTAGCTTTCTAGCTCGCTATTTCAAACATGCTAACTCCCGTAGTCGTATTTGTCATAATGTTTTGCACAAATTCCGTTCGTGTCGACAAATTCTCCTTCAGGGAAAACCGAGACGTCTCCGGTGGCGTTAGCGCTGAGCTGCCATCTCCTGCTGATGTTTTATTATTATTCATCAGTCGTCTGTGTCTCCTTAATAATTCAACAGCCAAACTTTAGCCTTTGAAGCGTCGGCGCCGTCGCCGCGGCGACCGACGCTGCCGACGCTGCACTTTTCCTCCGACTCTTTCCTGTCGAACGTCGGGAACCGAGGCGTCTTTGAAACGTCGTCCCCTGACCCCCCCTCCCCCGTCCTTCGATGATGAAAAACGACGCTAACAGGATGGGAAAAGGTCAGACGTGTAAGAAAAAAGTAAGACAAAAGCAGCCGAGCTTTAAGAGAGAAGAACAAATGATTTGAAGTCGTCAGGGGATTCAGCTGAATACGTTTGATCCGATGAAAACGCATCAGCGTGACGGGAAGTGGGAGAGAAAACCACCGAGGGAACGAGAAGCTAGAGGAAAGAAAAAAAATGTAATTAAATAAAGACGAGGAGTTCCACCTTAAAACGGCTGCAGCTGATTGGCTGAAACCGGAGGAGGAGACAGGAAGTGGATGAAGATGGACAATCAATCAATCAATCAATCTTGTGTTATATGAACGTTTCTGTTGATTTATTGATCAGGGTTTTGTTTTATTGGTTTTATTAATCAGGGTTATTGATCAGGGTTTATCAATCTGTTTTTACGTCTATTATATTGATCAGGGTTTTTAATCAATCAGGGATTTTATTGGTTTTATTGATCAGGGTTTTTTATTATTCAGGGCTTTTATTTTGTTACCCATCAGTGTTTTATTAATCAGGGTTTTTTATTATTCAGGGCTTTTATTTTGTTACCCATCAGTGTTTTATTAATCAGGGTTTTATATTATTCAGGGCTTTTATTTTGTTACCCATCAGTGTTTTATTGATCAGGGTTTTATATTATTCGGGGCTTTTATTTTGTTACCCATCAGTGTTTTATTGATCAGGGTTTTATATTATTCGGGGCTTTTATTTTGTTACCCATCAGTGTTTTATTGATCAGGGTTTTATATTATTCGGGGCTTTTATTTTGTTACCCATCAGTGTTTTATTGATCAGGGTTTTATATTATTCGGGGCTTTTATTTTGTTACCCATCAGTGTTTTATTGATCAGGGTTTTATATTATTCGGGGCTTTTATTTTGTTACCCATCAGTGTTTTATTGATCAGGGTTTTATATTATTCGGGGCTTTTATTTTGTTACCCATCAGTGTTTTATTGATCAGGGTTTTATATTATTCGGGGCTTTTATTTTGTTACCCATCAGTGTTTTATTGATCAGGGTTTTATATTATTCGGGGCTTTTATTTTGTTACCCATCAGTGTTTTATTGATCAGGGTTTTATATTATTCGGGGCTTTTATTTTGTTACCCATCAGTGTTTTATTGATCAGGGTTTTATATTATTCGGGGCTTTTATTTTGTTACCCATCAGTGTTTTATTGATCAGGGTTTTATATTATTCGGGGCTTTTATTTTGTTACCTATCAGTGTTTTATTGATCAGGGTTTTATATTATTCGGGGCTTTTATTTTGTTACCCATCAGTGTTTCATTGATCAGGGTTTTATATTATTCGGGGCTTTTATTTTGTTACCCATCAGTGTTTTATTGATCAGGGTTTTATATTATTCGGGGCTTTTATTTTGTTACCCATCAGTGTTTTATTGATCAGGGTTTTATATTATTCGGGGCTTTTATTTTGTTACCCATCAGTGTTTTATTGATCAGGGTTTTATATTATTCAGGGCTTTTATTTTGTTACCCATCAGTGTTTTATTGATCAGGGTTTTTAATGTGTTATACATCGATCAGAGGTTTTGATCGGTTGTATTGATCAGGGTTTCTATCAGTTTTATTGATGGGAGGACGACCGTCATCTTCATCCTGTGAGGTCGGACGTCGTCTCCGATTCTAACAGTTGCCGTGACGATATAGAAACTGACGAACCGGGTCGTCGCCGACGCTACGAGTCCAATTAGGAGGAGGAGGAGGAGGATCTCTGAGATCTGACCTCCTCCTCCTCCTCCTCCTCCTGCATGATGTGGTTATTACTACAGATGTGACAGCCTAACAAGCCCCCCCCACCTCCTCCTCCTCCTCCTCCTCCTCCTCCTCCTCCTGCTGCTGGTGTCACAGCAGATGATGGATAGTTCCCTCACTCACATTCATTCCTATTACACTCAGATGGAAATGCGCCTCGTGCAGATTTCCATTTATGAATCAATTTGAGCAGCTTGTGGTGAGAGTGGCAGCGAGAGGAGGAGGAGGAGGAGGAGGAGGAGGAGGAGGAGGAGGAGGAGGAAGATGAAGATGAGGAGGATCGAAAATGTCCAAATTCTCTGGTTCCAGCTTCTCTTCTGATTAGTTTCTGGTTCCTTTAGTCTCAATAATACGATCCAGTCTTTTTCTATTGATCATTTCCGACTAATCGATTAATCATTTCAGTAATTGATTGATGAATCAACTAATCAGAATAGTCATTAGTTGCAGCTCTAGTTTGATTAATCGATAAGCAACAACTATTTTGATGATCGATTAATCAATTTGAGTCATTTGTAAGAAGAAAAGTTCTAATTCTGTTGGTTTGGACAAGTTGAATCTTCAGCTTCAGGGAAAAACTGATCATTTTATACAACAACTAATCGATTAATCGCTTCCATAACTGATTAATCAACTATCAGAAGAGTCATTAGTTGCAGCTCTACTTTACGAAATCAACCAAAATAAAAAAAAAAAAATCTAATCAAGAAAATAAACTTCAAACAAGCAAATTAATCTGACCAGAGCTGCGACGATTAGTTGATTAATCAATTAGTTTCCGACGATCAATCAACTATTTTGATGATTAATTGATTTGATTTATTTTTAAGAAGTGTTTAAATTCTCTTTGTCTGGACATAAAAAAACACTTGAAGTTGAATCTTCAGCTTTGAGAAACACTGGTCCACATTTTACAACATTTACATCTAATCGATTAATCATTTCAATTGATTAATCGATTCGATTATCAATTCGATCGATTAGATATTGACTAATCAGCTCTAGTTTACAAAATCAACCAAAAAAAAAATCAAGAAAATAAACCTAAAATAAGCAAAATAATAATAAGAGCTGCAACGATTAGTTGATTAATCGATTAATCACCAACTTTTAGATTAATCACAGTATTTAATCAATTAATTAATGGACTACAGTCATTTTTAAGCCGTAAATAAAATCCAAAAATCAAGAAAATAAACTTAAAATAAGCAAAATAATCTGAACGGAGCTGCAACGATTAGTTGATTAATCAATCATTTTATCAACCAAACAACTAATCGATTAATCACTTCAGTAATTGATTAAATCAGAACTGTGTTTTAACGAGTTAATCCTGTTTTCAACATCCTCAACAGGTTTTATATCATTTTATATCATTTTATTCAGATCTCAGGGGTTTTTTTATGATTTTTTGGGGGACGGTGGCCCCTGAGGGACAAATGTTTTATTAAGATCCATCCGAGCTCATTTGAATGAGGCCAACAGGCCCAGGTCAGCTGCTGCTTAATATTAACTCTGAATAATCTTCATCCTGAAGGTCACAGAGTCTGAGGAGGACAGAAAAAATAAAAAAAAAAAACGACTTTTACAGCAGAAAGTCAGAGATTTTATAGAGAAAAGAGGCAGAAACGTCCTGGATGATCATCAACATGACAACATTTAGCAGAATTCTCTTCAAAATCAAGTTTTTCTTCTTGAGTTTTGGTTTTATTGATCATTTTTGTTGGTTTTTCATCTGGTTTTGACTTTTTATCTCATTCGTTTCATCAAAACTAAAAAAAAAAAAAAAAACTTCAAATAAGTAAAAAACTAAGATAATTTAATCAGATTTTAATGAATATTATAGTTTTAGTTTCATTGATTTGGGGTTTTATCTGTTTATTAATCAGTTTTAATAATCAGGTTTTTATTTTATTATTTTATTTAAAGCAATAGTTGGAAATATGTGTTTTTGCTACAATTACTACAACATTGAATTCTCTTCAAAATCAAGTTTCAAATTTGAGATAAAAACTGATAAATGTTCATCTTTTTTTCCTAAAACAGATCAATAAAACAGATAATTCAACATAATTCAGCTGAATATTAAACTAATATTTAATGTTTTTATGTTAAAACCTTCATTTAATCAGAGCAGAAGCTGCTGGAGAAAGAGGAGCCAACACACACACACACACACACACACACACACCATGTGCACATACACACACACACACATACACACACACACACACAACACACACACACACAACATGTGCACATACACACACACACACACACACCTGAACACACCTACAACACGCACACACACACCTGAACACACATACACACACACCTACAACATGTGCGCACACATACACACCCGTACATGTGCGCGCACACACACACACACACACACCTGAACACACCTACAACACGCACACACATACACACACACACAACACGCCCACACACACCTGAACACACATACACACACACCTACAACATGTGCGCACACACACACACACCTGAACACACCTACAACACGCGCGCACACACACACACCTACAACATGTGCGCACACACATATACACACACCTACAACACGCGCACACACACACCTACAACATGTGCATACACATACACACCCCTACATGTGCGCACACACACACACTAACATGTGCGCACACACACACCTATAACACGCGCACACACACACCTACAACACGCGCACACACACAACACGCCCACACCTACAACACACACAAAACGCGCACACCCCCCCCCCCCCACACACACACACCTACACTTACAACACGCGCACACACACACCTACAACACACGCAAACAGACACACACAACACGCGCACACACCCCCCACACACACACACACACCTACAACACACGCACACACACACCTACAACACACGCACACACACACATACACGTGCATACACATACACACCCCTACATGTGCGCACACACACATACACACACTAACATGTGTGCACACACACACCTACAACACGCGCACACACCCACAACACACACACCGCTGCCCCCACACACACACACACCTACACTTACAACACACACACCCACACACCCCTCCAACACACACACGTTTCTGCGGCGTGGTTGAGTTGATCATCACGAAGTGAACCTTCAGTGTCATGAACTAATACAACATAAATATTCATGCTCCATAATAACAGCTGGTTCCCAACAAGTGGCCATCTGGTCGGGACGTTGTCAAATTACCAGCTCATCAAACAAGAAAGAAATAAATAAAGTAAATGTGGGATCTGTCGTCTCAGACACACCAGCTTCACTCAAGGACGATGGAACAAACTCAGAAATATCAGCTCAAAATACGGACAAAGTTAAAGCTGCAGCTTCTTTATTGATCGGTCGTCATGGTTACAGCAGAAAAGCACAGGGTCAATGGTTTTGAGCATCTTTGATGCTTTTTTGTTGTTGGATATTAAACTGATTACTCAACTTTTTCCATTTGAGGAC
This sequence comes from Lepturacanthus savala, assembly GCA_030544235.1. Lineage (NCBI taxonomy): Eukaryota > Metazoa > Chordata > Actinopteri > Scombriformes > Trichiuridae > Lepturacanthus > Lepturacanthus savala. The sequence continues at coordinate 7,203,774 of CM060475.1, forward strand.
ATCTCCAACGTTAACCAGACTAGTTCCTGCTTTAAATGACTCAATAAATATGGAAAATCACCACAACTACAACAACTTTGTACTGAAACCTGGAAAAATGAGTTATTAATCTAAATGATGCAGGAATCATGAGTCTAATGTAAAATCAGTATTTAAAGCAGATGCATGGAACTAGAACCTGTATTTGGTGCCATTTGACCTTTTTTCTTGTATCAGACTGATACAAATATGTAACTTACTTCTATATATGAGACTTTTTTAATGCACTTTATGTATTTAAAGTCATTATTTGACACAGACAACCTCCGTATTCCACCTCTCTTGGGTTTTACCAGTTTTAAAGTAATTATCTGATGTTTCACTCCACTTTTTAATGGACAGGAAGTAGAGTCTTGGTCCTGGCTGACTTTAAATGACTCTGGCTCAGGTGAGGGGGGAGGGGGGGGGCGGGGCTAAACGGTGTCAGGGTTTTCCGGAGTCATGGATCCCGGCGGCAGCTGAGGGAGGTCAACCCGCCACCCCGCCGCTCGGCGGAGCCTCCGGGTCTCGGCTCTCTGGGGTTTTAGAGGATGGAGGTCCTCATTAAAACCTCCCAGAGCTCTACCCTCCTCCTCCTCCTCAGGATTCACAGCCGTCAGCGGTCCAGGTGTCATCCGGCAGGTGCTGCCGGGGATTCTGATGAGAACCAAAACCACGAAACACATTCCCGATCGGATCTTTTTAATGTTTCCCCTCAAACATCCGCAACAACAAGAGTTTCTCTAAAACAAGTTATTTCCAGGTATTCCGAGGTCTGTGGAGGTTCTAAGAGGTCCAGGTCGTCTGATTCTTGTGGAGTTGTAGAAAAAAAAAAAAGCTTGTTTGAAGCATTTTCCTCATCCAAGAGACTTCTTCAGGTATTCAAAAGTATTTACAGGTATTTCAAGGTCTGTAAAGGTTCCCAGGTTCCCTTATTCTTGAGGAGTTGACCTCTCATCCAAGAGACGTCTTCAGGTATTCCAAGGTCCATAAAGGTTTTAAGTCCTCTGGGTCACTTTTTCTTGTGGAATGGTAGAAGAAAAAGCTTGTATAAAGACGTTTTATCTCTCATCTAGGAGGCTTCTTCAGGTATTCCAAGGTCTGTCGAGGTTCCAAGTCGTCTGATTCTTGTGGAGTTGTAGAAAAAAAAGCTTGTTTGAAGAATTTGACCTCTCATCCAAGAGACTTCTTCAGGTATTTCCAGGTATTCCAAGGTCCATAAAGGTTTGAAGTCGTCCAGGTCACTTTATTCTTGTGGAATTTTAGGAAAAAAAAGCTCATTTAAAGATGTTTTACCTCTCATCAAGGAGGCTTCTTTAGGTATTCCCAAGTATTTTAAGGTAGTCCGAGGTCTCTAAAGGTTCCCAGTTGGATGAGACTCCAGGTATTCCAAGCTATTTCCTCAAAGTGGTTTGGTCCAGTGGCTAACGGCTAATTCTGACAGTTAGCTAGCAGCTAGCTACATGGAAGAAAACAACAGGTAGAAGCCAGCAAGTCATTTGTCACACCACTTGTTCAACATTCGTCCAGAATCAGCCTCTTTTTACCAGTTTAACTGGTTAAGATCAGACCTGATGATCGTTAGCGAGCTCTAACGATGGATGTTACCATAGCAACAGCGATTTGGGGGAGGGAGGAGGGAACAGGAAGAAGAGTAGAACATTAAACACAGTTATAACTACTATTATTACTGTTAATACCATAGTTATAAACATTTGAACACGATGAGGACTTAAACCTGGGAGAGAAGATTATTTATCCTAAGAAATTCATATTTTTTTCATGTCTCCTCTATAAATACATAAGAAAATTGACTCCATATTATCCCCCCCATCAATGAAACAGGATTTTAACTCTATTCTGAGCTCCATGAAGGTTCTCAGTCGTCTTTTTATTCCCTTCTCATCTCAGAGGTTTCTTCAGGTCTGAGACTAGCGGGTATTTAAAATGCAGCAGAAAGTCCAGACCTCTGGACTCTGCTGGACATCAGCATCTCCAGGATAAAGGTCAGTCTTCTGAGGTCCCCAATGTCCAGGGAAGACAGATGGTTGGAGACGCCATCGTTGTCCACATAGAGAAGCCTTCCCTACCAGAGGTGAAGGGTCAGACCACAGGGCTCAACGCTCGGACTCTTCTGTGAAATCTCTTTTTTTTTCATAAAGTTCATTTCCATTTATCCACGGAGCCTAAATGTGGAGCTTCATACGTTGTGTCCACTGAACAGGTTGAAGCACAGGAATCAAATTACTACATCAATTTCATGATAAATGTCCCAAACGCAACAAATCAGAAGAGTTGATTCATTTCGACGTCGCCAAATCGACGCCGCAGCTCGAGAATCAAACTTTTTTATAAAGTTTGTTGAAGTAGTTTAATTATCTGAGTCGGAATTCACCGATTCTGAAAGCCACAAACGTCCAGAACGTCGTCACCTTTGATCCAGAAATACATCTCGTCTGGATCATTTGTGAACCTCTGACGTGAAGCTGGTTTTTCCAGGATGTGACGGTTGTGGTCGGGCAGAAAAAAAAACTAAAGAACTTGTGGTTTTAAAGAACAAAGCGTCTCCTCCTTCACCTCCTTCATCATGGATAAGAGACGAGGCTTCAGGGAGACACATCTGAAGAGATGAAGCGTGTAAATTTACTCCTGAATCATTAATGGTTGAGTTTCTGGACTCATGGAGAAAGTCGATGGACCTTTGTTCACCGAGTCTTTAGGGGTTTTTTTTTTCCAGGAGAAACGGGCAGCATCAAACACCTGATGCAACACTGACTTCAGTTGGTTTTTATCTCCATGGAGTCTGACTCCGTCTTTACGCTGCAAAAAATTTACTTTTTTCAGTTGGAAATCAGCCAGAACGGCTAAAAACGTTTATTAGACGTGTAAGATCTGTGATTTTAAGAAATAAGTTATATAATAAATGAAAAGTTTTTATCCTGATATTCTCCAAGTTTGTGATGCTAAGTTCCCGAAGCTAAATGAGCGAGTTTCGAATGCTAAGTACCTGTTGCTAAGTTTGAGATGTGAAGTACTTTATATTGAATTTCTGACTCTTAGTCCCTGATGCTAAGTTTCTGTTACTAAGTCCTTGACCCTGAACCTCCACCCCCCAGTCCCCAGCTAGCTAAGACCTTTGACGCCAAGTCCCTAATGCTAAGTTACTGTCGCTAAGATCCTGATGCCAAGTTTCTGTTACACTAAGCCCCCATCCCCGGACTCTACAAGTCCCCCATACTGAGGCCCTTTCACCAAGTTCCTGTCGCCAAGTTCCTCAGACCGAGTTCCTGAGTTCCCGTCGCTAAGTTTGTGTCGCTGAGGCCCCGACGCCAAATCCTTAACGCTGAGTTTCTGGAGTTCAGTTCCAGTTGTTGAGTTGTTAATGCTAAATTCCTGTGGCTAAGTTTCTGTCACTATGCTCCTGTCGCTAACTCCCTGATGCTAAGTTTCTGTTACTCAAGTCCTTGATGCCCATCCCCAAGTCCATGTCATAGAGTCCATTATGCTAAATTCCTGTTTCTAAGACCATGATGATAAGTTTCTGTGACCAAGTCCTTGACGCTAAGCCCCCATCCCGGACACTGAGTCACCAACACTGAGTCCTCGGGGTAAATTCCCGTCACTAGGTTTGTGTCACTGAGGCCTGATGCTAAGTCCTTAACGTTGAGTTTCTGAAGTTCGGTTCCTGGAGTTGAGTTATTAATGCTAAGTTCCTGTGGCTACATTTGTGATGCCAAGCTCCTGACACTGAGGTTTAGTCCCTACATTTCTAAGTACAGAGGCCGAGGCCACTGCATGGAGTCCCTTATGCTAAGTCCTTGTCGCCAAGTCCCTGACGATAAATTCCTGTCACTAACTCTCTGATGCTAAGTTTCTGTCCACGTCGCTAAATCGCTCGGAGCGAGTTCCTGAGGCTAAGTTCCTGTCAGTGAGTTTCTGAATTTCAGTTCCTGGTGTTGAGTTTCTAATGCTACGTTCCTGACGCGAGTCCCCGTCCCAGAGTCCATGTCACAGAGTCCCTTATGCTAAGTCCTTGACGCTGATGCTAATTTTCTGTTAGCAAGTCCTGACACCAAGTCCTCGTCCCTGATGTTAATTTCCTGTCACTTCCTGTCACTCAGGACTGGAAGTCCCTGACTTTGAGTCCCTGACTCTTGAGTCCAGCAGAGTCCGTTTGGTTCTGACCCTCCTACCACTCGAGTCTCTCCAGACCACGAAGGGGTCTCTCTGTGGTTCTGGGTCCAGTTAAAACCCAGACGTGGAGCCAAAGTTTCCAGAAACACGCGCTGCTGGCTGCTTTTTTATTTTTTTTTCTGGTTTAATGCAGCTGTCAGCAGCTAATCAGCAGGAGGATGATGGATGGTGTTTATTTTCTGATGATGGAACGCAACCCCCCGCCTGATGATAATTGGAATAAAAAAGGACAGATCAGCCGCTTCGAGATTAAATTATCAGCCTGGAATCTGCATTAATGCCTGTTTGTGGAGTGGGTGGAGGGAGGGGGGAGGGGCCGGCTCGTTAGGAGGAAACCTTGAAAAGATTGGTGTCCTTGGACCCCCGCGGATCCTTTACAACGCCACGCCATGACGGCTGGACGGTCACATGACCACTGGGACGGAGATAGAGACCAGTTCACCTCAGCCTGACAGCTCCAGAGGAAAATAAAGACTAGAATCAGATGAATCTAGAAATAGGAATGTTAGTTAAAAAAAAACAACTAACTACAGTCAGATGAATGTTAGTCTAGAAAACACAGAAACTACAGTCAGGTGAATGTTAGTCTAGAAAACACAGAAACTACAGTCAGGTGAATGTTAGTCTAGAAAACACAGAAACTACAGTCAGGTGAATGTTAGTCTAGAAAAGACAGAAACTACAATCAGGTGAATGTTAGTCTAGAAAACACAGAAACTACAATCAGGTGAAGGTTAGTCTAGAAAACACAGAAACTACAATCAGGTGAATGTTAGTCTAGAAAACACAGAAACTACAATCAGGTGAATGTTAGTCTAGAAAACACAGAAACTACAATCAGGTGAATGTTAGTCTAGAAAACACAGAAACTACAATCAGGTGAATGTTAGTCTAGAAAACACAGAAACTACAATCAGGTGAATGTTAGTCTAGGGAAAAAAACTACAATTAGGAGAATGTCTAGAAAATAGAAACTAAATATTATTAGAGGAGTAGTCTAGAAAAAAAATTGAAAATAAATACAATCAGATAAATATTTGTCTAGAAAACAGAAACTACAATCAGCTGATTGTTGGTCTAGAAAAAAAAAAAACTACAATCAGGTGAATGTTAGTCTGGACTACTAACTACAATCGGATGAAAGTTGATCTAGAAAAAACAACTACAATCATGGGAATGTTATTCTAGAAAACAGTAATTACACTCAGCTGAATATTCATCTCAAAGAAAACTAACCACAATAAAGTGAAAATAAAGAATAAAGACAGAAGAGGAGGAATCAACATCTGACTCTCAGAGGGAGCTGCAGGTCCTGGTCCAGGTCTAGATCCTGGACCAGATCCAGGACCTGATCTAGGTGGACAGGGTTCATCCAACGGAGGAAAAGGAAATAAAGAGCAGAGAGAAATGCAGCTGCAGCAGCTGCTTTTAACGGATTCATCACCGTGGTAAGTTCTTCGTTAACGTTTAGATCAGAGGTGTCAAACATGCGGCTCGAGGCCCAGAACCGGCCGCGAAAAAGCTCAAATTTTACCTCAGGATTTATTTGTTGCTGCTTTAATTCAGTCATTCTTTCCCCAGTTTATTAAGATTTATTATTTTAACATACGTTTTGTTGTGACTCTTTTTATCTCATGATTTTATTTTCATTTCTTGCTGCTAAATTTCTAAACACTTGGTTTTTTTAACGTGTTAAATCCATTTTTTTCTGTAGAAACTGACACAGGTTTTTTTTTTTTTTCTGCTGTTGCGTCTGAACTCGTTAAATAATCCTGATGAATAATGAAGGACCCGGATCCTCCTGGGCCTCGGTCCCGTGTCATCCTGACGGGTCCTGACGGGTCCCGGTGGTCCTGGTGGTCCTGACGGGTCTTGACGGGTCCTGGTGGGTCTCTGTGGTCTCGCTGGCGGCCTCGTCTCCATATTAATCAGCAGATTAGACCCGTTAAATGGGGTCTGTTGGGGTCCAGGTCCTGGACCTCCAGGGGTCCCCCCCCCCATGGCAGCAGAACCAGGAAGTGACCCGGGTCCGGTGCCAGCCCCGGTCCTTCCCATCATGCTCTGGGTCCCGGCGGCTCGCCGCCATCTGCTGTGATTTATAGGATCCGTGATGATTTATGGCCCAGTCAGCGCTCCATGAAGTCCTGCTCTTTCATTCACGTGACCTCTGACCCCCCGGCACACGCTGCCGGGACACGGAAACACACGCTAATCACACGCCATCAGGACACGCCATCAGGAGGGGGGGTAATCAAATTAATTTCATACAGCGTTCGCATACTGATCCAAACACGAGTTTCAAGGTCTGGCTGATCTGTCTCCACCCGCCCCAACGACGCCGACACACAAACCCAACGCACCCTCGACCCCAGAGAGGAGTTTAAGGGTTTAGACGACGCCTGGAACGACGACGGGCCCCGAACGCATCACGGAGAATTAAATATACACACCTGATGTTAAAAAATAATCATCTGACCACCACGCTGTAAAAAATTAAAGCTGAAATCAGGAGTTTTGGTGCAATTGAGGAGAATTATCTGATTTATATATAAGATAATTCTAGATTATTATTTCACTGCTTTTATTATTTAACGCTGTAAAAAATTACAGCTGAAATCATGGGATTTGGTGCAATTAGTCTATTTTATTTGGAAGATAATTAAGATTTGACATTTTACTCTGCAGGACAAGATTTAGTTCCTTAAAAAATAAGAATAAAATTTTAAAAAATGAGAAAATAGACTTAATGGTAAAATATGATAAAAACATCATGTTAAATAAATAAATAAAAATCAAATCAGATAAAAATCATTGATAAAAACTAGTCAATTTAAATAGAATATTAATGTTTAATAATGTAAATGTGGATATGATCACATGGAAATACTCAAATACTGCAAAATACTATGAAAAACACTATAAAAATACAATAAATACTAATAAATATGAAGCAAAATTATCTCATTAAAGATTTTACATTTACTTAATCTGATAAAATCATATTACATCATTTAATTATAGTCATTTAATAATAAAACAGCTTCTATTTAGGAGTTTTTAAAGACATGAAATTAGATTCAATTAAACTTTATTGTCAAATGCTGGAAATACTCGAGTACTTCAATACTCTACTAGAGTAATGGAGTAAAAATACTGAGTTACTTTACACAACTGACTGGAAATAACACTATAAAAAATACATATTACGTTATTATTAAAGAATATTTAAATCATTTAATCAAAAACTGCGGATTGATCCTTTAAATCAGCTTCAGATAAAAGCTACATAAGTTAATTAAATCAACATCTTCAACCTAAACCGTTTTAAAACGTCATTAATTAACTTATTAATTAGTTAACTTCTTAATTAACAGCCACGTGCAGCAGCATCAACCAGGTTAAAGGATTAAAACTCACTCACGTTGTTTCTGTTGGTGCGAGGCTCCATCTGCTGGCGGATTATATACAATAAATAAATAAATTATAATCAAATATCATAAACTTGATATTAAACATGAGGGAAATGACTCCATTTATACTTTAATTCACGTTAAAAAGACTAAAAACGGCATAAAATCCTCTAAATCAGCTTCAAACAGCGTCCGGAACCACTGGTGATTTCTGATTGGACGCAGCTGCTGTTTTAACGCAAAGGACCATGGGAAACGGAGTTTAAACTGGGAATGTTCAGTAATTCTGATAAATGTTTAAGAAAAATAGAATAAAACGTAAAAATCGAATTATATTAAATATAATTTAATATTTAATATATTTTGAAGATTTTAGGAAGTTTATATATCTAAAAAAAATGTATATATTTAGATTTATATATCATAAAAAATCTTAATACAAATATAATAAAATAGATTTACTTAAAAAATACAAGTAGTAATATTAATAATAATAAGAGTAATAATATTACAAAAATATATAATACTTAATATATTAAGATTTTAGATTTATATGTGATAAGGTTTTATTTTGAAATCAATCTTTTATATGAGAAATAAAATTAAAAATATAATTAAATTAAAAATATAAATAAATAAATTAAATTATAAATATACAAGTCTATATATATAGTTTTTAGTAGATATAATTCTTTTACAGAAAATTAAGATTAATATAATTAATATAATTAACTTTTTAATATTATATTAAGATTTATACACAATAAAACATTTTATTTATTTTAAAGACAATAGATTAAATATAAAAAATATTAATTATATATATTTTATATATTTAGATTTTAAATTTATATATGATAAATATTGGAAGTTTGAAATCAATTTATAATCTCAGAAAATAGCTTAAATTTAAAATATAAAAAAAATCAATCACACAATTTAATCACAAAATTAATTTAAAAAATGAAATAAAATTAAAAAAGAAATGACCAAAAACTCAATTAATTTATTATTACATTAATATTAAATATTAAAATATTAAATATTTAGATTTTATATATAGAGAGAGATTTCTTTATAGAAAAATTCTAATTGGTAATTTTTATCAAATCTAATTTATAATAAAAATGTTTGATTACAGCTTCATCTGTTTTCTGTCCAGGTGGTTTCTGGGAAATGTAGTGACACGACCTGTTCTAATAAATAAAGCTATAAAACTTCACAAAAATGACAAAAATATATATAAATAAATACAGAAAGTTATCAAGACATCAGAATTAATGGAAAAACAGACAAAGAAGACCAAAAAGTGTAGAATCTGATGCTTTTATTTCAAGTTGTGTAAAGTGTAAAGTCACAGGAGGAGGAAGCAGACGTGTAAATATTCATATATACAGTCAGACACAGGAATATAAATAGGTGGATTCAGGAGGAAATGAAGGAAAACAGTCAAACATGCACTGGAACAACAACTAAAAGCTGAAGAAGCTTATTTACAGCAACAACTCTGCTGTCGGTTGGTTCCACTTTAAATAAACTGGGATTCAAATGAATCTAATTCAATTAAAAGAAGCAGCAGCAGAGTTTTACAACAGGTCCAACACGTTCAGGACAGAATCTAGAAGCTATGACCCAGATTCAGGTTGAACATAAACAATCAATAGAATCTATAGAATCAATAATAAATCTATAATAGATTCTATAGATCCAACAACCAGAGCTGAACCGACAACCTAAAGGCAAATCTTCAACCAAAAGGTTAAAGACTCATTTTAACATGAAGGCAAAGTTTTAATGGAAGAATTAAAGACAAATCTTTAACTTAAAGATCAAAGGTGACCTTTAACCTAAAAGGTTATTTTCAATCCCAAGGCAAATGTTTAAGATAAATTATTAAAGACAATTCTTTAATTTGAAGATTAAAGTCAAATCTTTAATTTAAAAAAAACGTATTTAACCCAAAAAGTTTATTTTTAACCCAAAGACAAATGTTCATTTTAAAGGTTGAAGACATTTATATTTAATCTTTGATCTAAAGATGAAAGAAAAAAATCTTTAATTAAAAAGATTAAAGTCAAATCTTTAATTTAAAAAATAAAGACATGTTTTTGAATTTAAAGATTAAAGTCTGATCTTTAATTAAAAGATTAAAGACATATTTAATTTAAAGATCAAAGACAAATGTTTAATTTAAAGATCAAAGACACATTTTTAAGTTAAAGATTAACGTCTTATCTTCAATTTAAAGATCAAAGTCTTTACTTTAAAGATCAAAGTCTTCAATTTAAAGATCAAAGTCTTTACTTTAAAGATCAAAGTCTTCAATTTAAAGATCAAAGTCTTTACTTTAAAGATCAAAGTCTTTAATTTAAAGATCAAAGTCTTCAATTTAAAGATCAAAGTCTTCAATTTAAAGATCAAAGTCTTCAATTTAAAGATCAAAGTCTTTAATTTAAAGATCAAAGTCTTCAATTTAAAGATCAAAGTCTTTAATTTAAAGTCAGATCTTGAACTAAAGGCACAAACATTCATTCATGAATCAAACATTTCGTAGTTTTTGCTCAAGTTGTTTTTCTTCCTGTAAAATTCTGAACATGAAGAATAAAGGAAACTTTCTGTTCAACTGAAAATCAATCGATTAATCAATCGATCAATCAATAATTCAGATCATTAATCTCATCAAATAAAACCTGCAGTCGTTGACATTTTAGGGAAAATTTTACTTTCATTTTAAAACCGAGAATCAGAAGAAAAACATGTTTTAAAGTGTTTTTTTTTATTATTTAAAGCTGATGAAAGCTTCATTATAGTGTTTAATGTTGATAGAATTCAATGATTTTCTTGTTTGTAGAGATTCAGTTTGTTTGTTTGTTGTTTTCTTTCCTGTTGTAATGATCCTCTAAATGAAATAAACATGACTCAGCATTATTTGAAACACAGAAACACAGTGAAACTGAATATATTTGGTTACATGAGTCCATTATTTATCACTAGGTTTATCTATAGTGTTAGAAGTGATTTCATAGACGTGTTTTCACTTGTTTTTGAGTCATAAACAAGACAGAAAACAAACAAACACCAAACATGACTCAGCAGAATTTATTTTATAGCTTAAACTATAAATAATTTAAATTTTTCAGGATTAATTCAGCTCAAAATCTGCGGATAATTAAGAAAATAAAAGGATTTTTCCCTAAAATGCTGAACTGTCCTCAAAGGAGCGGAGGGAGCGCTTGTTTGGCCTCGCAGAGCGCATCAGACGGGTGGAGCTTAACCCATAAGAACCCACCATGACACAATTAACAGTTTCTATTGTTCAAATTATCTATTGTTCAGTTCACTGTGATATTTGTTGAGGAAATTCAAATAAAAGAAAAAACTAAATTAAATTAAATATTTGCTGGATGTGCAAATAAAAATCAGTTTGTTAACTTTTTACCAAATAAAGTTTGGAATTCAAATTTAAAGTTCGAGTTATATTTACCACCAAGTCTAATTTAATTTAGTCTTTTTCAGAATTTTGGACTAAAAAAAAGATTTAAATTCAAATTTAAAGGTACAGTAATTTAATTAATTAAATTAATTTAATTTAATTAATTTAAATTATTTCGTGATAAAAGTTGAGAAAATCTAAATTAAAAGAATTGAAAGAATTTTGGACTAAAAAAAGATTTAAATTCAAATTTAAAGGTACAGTAATTTAATTAATTAAATTAAATTAAATTAATTAAATTAAATTAATTAATTTATTAAATTAATTTAATTTAATTAATTTAATTAATTTCATGATAAAAGTTGAGAAAATCTAAATTAAAAGAATTAAAAAAATTATTTTCCCATGAGGAATAAATTTAGCAGAAATCCTCTAATACTGGGGGCTGATTTCAATCATAAAATATAACAAAATGAGTTCTTATGGGTTAAAATAACGAAATAAAACACGAGTTTTAACGGTTTAAACCGAACCTTCGAGTCAAAGTGTTGGAATTAGTCGCGTTTGTTAGTGTTTTGATATGAAAGCAGCAGCAGCAGCAACATTTAAAGACGCACTTTTCAAATAATAATTATAATAATGATAAAGACACTTGAAGAATAAAAGAGGAACAAGTGGAAACGTTCAGTGCTTCGACGTGAAAAAAACGTTCTTTAGTTTATTGCTAAAAGGTCAAACTTCATCTCCGACGCTGGCACTTTCAACAGATTGTCTCATCTTTTTTTTTTTTTTTGTTCTATTTTCCCGCTAAAACATTTCAACATTTCACATTTCGAAGAGTCTCTTACATTCAAATCAGAGTTTTAATGCAAATACTGATAGTTTTTGACCTTTAGATTGTTTCATTAGTGTAATAGAACTTCATTTTATATATATTACAGTATTTTTTTGGACTGAAACTCAACAAATCACAGTAGTCTTGACGTGACAGTTTAGTGGCTTCACATATTTGAACATATTTTAATAAAACGATGTTGTTTCAGTGGTTTTTTTTTTACTTTTTCACCCTTTAAATAATCCTGTTGTTGTTTCTACTGACGTTTGTTACGTTTGTCATTAAAAACCTGCTGATTTATTGAAATATATACACAGGAAAAGCTGCTCACCATCATTTTCTGGTAGAAATCAATGCTAGAAAGTTGGAAAACTGGATTCAATTTTCATAAAATGTGGGTTTTTTTTAACGGAACGAAAAATTTTGGGGTTTTTTAGCCTTTTTAACTGTTGCCGGGTAAAAATCTTTTATGTTTTTTACATTATTTACAAAAAAAAAGTTAGTAGATTATAATAAAACATGTTTTAAATGGATTAATTTAATGAAAACTAGTTATTTAATAAGAGTTTTCTGCATTAACGACATAATCGACTGTGTTTTCTGGATAAAACGTAATTAAGTTATTATCTTATACATAAATAACTGCAGTTAATTAATTATATTTATGACAGTGAATAAAATAAATTAAATTTAATGTTTAAAAAGGAATAATTTAAAGATCAAAGACACATTTTTAAGTTAAAGATTAAGGTCTTATCTTCAATTTAAAGATCAAAGTCATTAATTTAAAGATCAAAGTCTTCAATTGAAAGATCAAAGTCTTCAATTTAAAGATCAAAGTCTTTAATTTAAAGATCAAAGTCTTTACTTTAAAGATCAAAGTCTTTACTTTAAAGATCAAAGTCTTTAATTTAAAGATCAAAGTCTTCAATTTAAAGATCAAAGTCTTCAATTTAGATGATAATAAAACATGTTTTAATGGATTAATTTAATGAAAACTAGTTATTTAATAAGAGTTTTCTGCATTAACGACATAATTGACTGTGTTTTCTGGATAAAACGTAATTAAGTTATTATCTTATACATAAATAACTGCAGTTAATTAATTATATTTATGACAGTGAATAAAATAAATTAAATTTAATGTTTAAAAAGGAATAATTATTACATTCGGGGGTTAATTCTATTATATGAATTAATAACAGTGATGTATAAGTTGTAATTAAAGGGGATTTATGGTGTTTTACTTGTTAATTTACAGTAGTTTTAATGAAAAGTGCTGCACAAACACAAGAAAAGAGGCAATTAATGATTTAAATCAATATCTGATGATTTCCCCTTAAATAAATAAGATTATATTAATGTTTTATTAATATTCGTGGAAAAGAAAAGCATCTTTATGTGCAGGAAAGATTCTAAATTTAAAAAAAAAAGGCTAAAATCTGCGTTTTTTATTATAAGAAAAGTGAATTCAATTTTCCAACTTCCTGTTTTTAATAGAAAATAAAAGTGAACCTTCACAGAAACAGACTCCATCCTTTGATTTGTTTTCATAACACTGATATTTTCTGCTGGTTTTAATTAGACAATTAAAATCTTTTGTTTCAAATCATTGGCCAGCCAAATGATCGATGGATGCAAACCGAGACCAGCCTTTCAAAATAAAAGCTCGTCACCTCTGACATGTTCATCTTCAAATGGACCCTTTAAAACCAAAAGAAAAACAAAAGAAAAAATGGAAATTCCTTTAAGAGTTGATCCACTAGGAAGGAGGAGGCGGTGGAGGAGGAGCGGGGAGATCTTTCCATTCAGAATTAGACACCAGGAGTGGATTAAAGGTTTCAAAATGGAGGGAAAACACCGGCTTCACACTCACCTCACGGCCTTTAAGAGATGAAGGAGAAAGAGGAGGAGAAAGAGGAGGAGGAGGAGGAGCTGGTTCGTATCTAACGTCCTTAAAACGCTGCAGAAACCAGACGGCACCAGGGGAGAAACTTCATCTTTTTGTGTGTTTTAGGTCCAATGGAGAAACTTGAGGGAGGAGGAGGAGGAGGAGGAGGAGGAGGAGGAGGAGGAGGAGGAGGAGGAGGAGGTGTTAGTAGGAGGAGATGTCTGAGGAGCTGCTGCTGTTGCTGGTGGACGTCTGAGCTCGCTTGATGTAAAGATTCAGCAGCTTCATCTGGAGAAGGAGAGAAAAACACTTTATCAGTGGGATTAGAATTTGTATTATTATATATTTTAAATTATTTTAATATCGTGAGTATTTTTGGTGTTTTTTCTAATTTTCTTTGTGATTTTTAAAGTATTTTTGTGTTTTTTCTAGACTTTTTTTTTCTATTTTCAATAGTTTAAATGTTTTTTTGTATTTTATTTTCAGTATTTTTACTTTTAGCATTCATTTTTTATACATACATACACCTATCTATTGATTATTAATTTAATTTTTTTAATTAGTAAGTATTTTGTTTTTATTTTTGGGGGGTTTTAGGATTTTTTTTTTGTATTTTTTAAATTTTTTAAAATAATATTAGTATTATTTTAATATTATTTTTTGTAATTTTCATATTGATTTTTTAAATTAAATTTTACTACCAGCTGATTTTTATATTTCTCCTTTAAAAAAATGACTTTTTAAATAATTATTTTATTGTTTTATCTTAGTATCTTGAGTATTTTTTGGTAGTTTGAGTATTTTTTGTATATTTAAAAGTATTTTTGTGATTTTCAGATTTTCAGAAATGATTGTTGATTAATCTGCTGTCAATTAATTAATCAAGTATTAAAACTGAAGCTCTAGCTCTTTTTTTTTAAATTTTTTTTTAGTATTTTAGTATTTTAGTATTTTATTTTTTTATATTTTTTAATATTATATATTTGTTAGCGTTATTTGTCACTACCCTTATACATACACCTATCTGTTGATTATTGAATTAATTAGTAGTTAAGTTCATTAAATGGTTTAAATGTGGATCAGTGACATTTTCTAATTAAAAAGACTCTAATTGAGGAGATTTCCTGAATAAAACACCTTAAAATGGATTCTCAGTCACATGACTCATGTTCAGACAGGTTGTCTGCATCGTTAACTAACGAGCTTGGTTACCTGACGAGCTTCGTTAACTAACGAGCTTGGTTACCTGACGAGCTTCGTTAACTAACGAGCTTGGTTACCTGACGAGCTTGGTTACCTGACGAGCTTCGTTAACTAACGAGCTTGGTTACCTGACGAGCTTGGTTACCTGACGAGCTTCGTTAACTAACGAGCTTGGTTACCTGACGAGCTTCGTTAACTAACGAGCTTGGTTACCTGACGAGCTTGGTTACCTGACGAGCTTGGTTACCTGACGAGCTTCGTTAACTAACGAGCTTGGTTACCTGACGAGCTTCGTTAACTAACGAGCTTGGTTACCTGACGAGCTTGGTTAACTAACGAGCTTGGTTACCTGACGAGCTTCGTTAACTAACGAGCTTGGTTACCTGACGAGCTTGGTTACCTGACGAGCTTCGTTAACTAACGAGCTTGGTTACCTGACGAGCTTGGTTACCTGACGAGCTTGGTTACCTGACGAGCTTCGTTAACTAACGAGCTTGGTTACCTGACGAGCTTGGTTAACTAACGAGCTTGGTTACCTGACGAGCTTCGTTAACTAACGAGCTTGGTTACCTGACGAGCTTCGTTAACTAACGAGCTTGGTTACCTGACGAGCTTGGTTACCTGACGAGCTTGGTTAACTAACGAGCTTGGTTACCTGACGAGCTTCGTTAACTAAAGAGCTTGGTTACCTGACGAGCTTCGTTAACTAACGAGCTTGGTTACCTGACAAGCTTGGTTACCTGACGAGCTTGGTTAACTAACGAGCTTGGTTACCTGACGAGCTTCGTTAACTAACGAGCTTGGTTACCTGACGAGCTTCGTTACCTGACGAGCTTGGTTACCTGACGAGCTTGGTTACCTGACGAGCATCGTTAACTAACAAGCATTGTTACCTTGCTGCCAGTCAGCTGAGCCAGGTACGGCTTCAGATCTTCTCCAATCACAGAGTAGATGGCAACGAGGCAGAAAACACTGGCCTTCCTCACACTGCTCTCTGTGTTGTCATAGCCCTGCAACACACACACACACACAATTAATTCATTAATTAATTAATGATTAACTAAGAAACACACACTGCTCTCTGTGTTGTCATAGCCCTGCAACACACACACACACACACACCGTTAATTAATAATTAACTCAGTAATAACATTCAATATACATACAGTTATCTCTTTCGCTTTCTCAGTTAATCATTAAGGTAATGAATTTGTTAATTAGTTAAATATTCAGTTTATTAGTTAATTAACTTGTTGTGCATTAATTGGAGTCCATTAGATATTAGTATTATTATTAGTATTAATTCACCTGCAGCAGTCTATTAATGATCCTGTTAATTAGTATTAATTCACCTGCAGCAGTCTATTAATGAACCTGTTAATTAGTATTAATTCACCTGCAGCAGTCTATTAATGATCCTGTTAATTAGTATTAATTAACCTGCAGCAGTCTATTAATGATCCTGTTAATTAGTATTAATTACCTGCAGCAGTCTATTAATGATCCTGTTAATTAGTATTAATTACCTGCAGCAGTCTATTAATGATCCTGTTAATTAGTATTAATTAACCTGCAGCAGTCTATTAATGAACCTGTTAATTAGTATTAATTAACCTGCAGCAGTCTATTAATGAACCTGTTAATTAGTATTAATTACCTGCAGCAGTCTATTAATGATCCTGTTAATTAGTATTAATTAACCTGCAGCAATCTATTAATGATCCTGTTAATTAGTATTAATTAACCTGCAGCAGTCTATTAATGATCCTGTCAATTAGTATTAATTACCTGCAGCAGTCTATTAATGAACCTGTTAATTAGTATTAATTAACCTGCAGCAGTCTATTAATGATCCAGTTAATTAGTATTAATTCACCTGCAGCAGTCTATTAATGATCCTGTTAATTAGTATTAATAACCTGCAGCAGTCTATTAATTAGTCTGTTAATTAGTATTAATTACCTGCAGCAGTCCAGGGATGAGGTCCTGCAGCAGTCTATTAATGATCCTGTTAATTAGTATTAATTAACCTGCAGCAGTCTATTAATGATCCTGTTAATTAGTATTAATTACCTGCAGCAGTCCAGGGATGAGGTCCTGCAGCAGTCTATTAATGATCCTGTTAATTAGTATTAATTACCTGCAGCAGTCTATTAATGATCCTGTTAATTAGTATTAATTACCTGCAGCAGTCTATTAATGAACCTGTTAATTAGTATTAATTACCTGCAGCAGTCCAGGGATGAGGTCCTGCAGCAGCAGCTGCAGAGGCTCTCTGCTGATGCGTTCCAGAGCTCTGGTCTGCATCTTGATAGCAGCCAGGTTGATGGGGTAATCAGCCGTCTGGACGATGGGACACAACACCTTGATGCACTGGTCAGGATGGATGGAAGCGGCCAGAGTGGAGGCTGCTTCCTCTGCTGCACGCACCACCTGGACATTAACATTCAACTATTAGAGGAACTAGGTGAGGTGTAGAAACATCTAGAGACATGTATGAAAGCCTAGAATCATCTAGAATCCTCAGTCCTGACCTCCTTGTGTGAGTCCTTGTGGGCCTCCAGAGTCTTCATGATGGTCAGCTCAGCGTAGTTCTTGAAGCGGCTCGGCTGGTTCCTCAGGATCTCCTTCAGGACCCGGAGGGCCAGGGCCCGGATGGTGTGCTGGGAGGAGCCAGAGGAGACCACAATGTCAGGAGGACATGGACAGGATGGAGATATGGTGGAGACGAGGTGGAGACAAGGTGGAGACATGAAGGAGATATGGTGGAGACATGAAGGAGACATGGTGGAGACATGGTGGAGACATGAAGGAGACATGGTGGAGACATGGTGGAGACATGAAGGAGACATGGTGGAGATATGGTGGACCATGGTGGAGACAGACATGGTGGACACATGGACAGAGACAGACATGGTGGACACATGGACAGAGACAGACATGGTGGACCATGGTGGAGACAGACATGGTGGACACATGGACAGAGACAGACATGGTGGACCATGGTGGAGACAGACATGGTGGACACATGGACAGAGACAGACATGGTGGACCATGGTGGAGACAGACATGGTGGACCATGGACAGAGACAGACATGGTGGACCATGGATGGAGACAGACATGGTGGACCATGAACAGAGACAGACATGGTGGACCATGGACAGAGACAGACATGGTGGACCATGGATGGAGACAGACATGGTGGACCATGAACAGAGACAGACATGGTGGACCATGGTGGAGACAGACATGGTGGACACAGAGACAGGCATGGTGGACCATGGTGGGGACAGGCATAGTGGACACATGGACAGAGACAGACATGGTGGACCATGGTGGAGACAGGCATAGTGGACACAGAGACAGGCATGGTGGACCATGGTGGAGACAGACATGGTGGACCATGGTGGAGACAGACATGGTGGACCATGGTGGAGACAGACATAGTGGACCATGGTGGAGACAGACATGGTGGACCATGGTCCTTACGTCCTTGTCCCCAAGCGTCTCCAGCAGCAACAGCAGCATGGTCTTGAAGTGTTCCTCCCAGACCACCACGCTGTCCTCCCGGGCCACCTTCAGCAGGTCCAGCAGGGTCCCCCTTCTGTCCTCAGGACCCCGGTCCCCCGTCTGGGTCTGGGACAGGTCCTTCAACAGCTGGCCCACCAGCTCCAGCTGCTCCGCCGGGGTGGCTGAAGGACGGAGAATTAAAGGTTAGTCTGGTAAAAATACGGGTCTCTGACTAAAATAAAACTCGAGCTAACTGAGATAATTCAGAATTATTGACAGAGGTGGTTTAGGTTTATTATAGGATCATCTTACTACTGATAATTTATCTTATTTC
Source organism: Lepturacanthus savala (assembly GCA_030544235.1). Taxonomy (NCBI): domain Eukaryota; kingdom Metazoa; phylum Chordata; class Actinopteri; order Scombriformes; family Trichiuridae; genus Lepturacanthus; species Lepturacanthus savala. The sequence continues at coordinate 7,222,603 of CM060475.1, forward strand.
AAGGTTGATTTTCAGATTTGGGTGAATTTGGTCTTGTTTTAATCAACATGTCACCTGGGAATCCTTTAGGACTCAGGATCTTGTTTTCAGCAGTTTCCTGTCGACGACCTGTGATGAAAAGAGAGAAAGTTATTAGTTCAGGACTATGATTGTGTTATGTTACGTCATTGGCAGTTATTAGGTTATCAGTGACTATGAGACCCTCACCATCTCTGATGTGGTCCAGGTCCTCGTACAGAGACTCCTTGGTGGTCTTGTCCATGGTGCCGTCGCTGTAGTTGTAGGGGTTGTATTCTCTGAACCGAGGACCAGAGAAGGAGCGAGGAGACGGCGTGTTCAGCACCGACGTCTTGTTGTCCAGAGCCGGGCGACCCAGGTCCACCACGTCAGGGTCCGAGGAGGACGCCACGCCGGGCTGGAGGACCAGGAGGACCAGGAGGACCAGGAGGAAAGCCATAGTTTAAATCAACGTCAGAATACTGATGGTAACACATGAGTGGTCCAGTAAACAGTCAGTCCTTGCTTACCTCCTTCCTTACATGATTCCTTCATTCTTCCTCTTTTGCATGTATCCTTCCTTCCTTCCTTCCTTCCTTCCTCACATATTTCCTTCCTTCCTTCCTTCCTCACATATTTCCTTCCTTCCTTCCTTCTTCATGTTCCCTTCCATCCATCCTTCCTTCCTCACATATTTCCTTCATTCTTCCTCTTTTGCATGTATCCTTCCTTCCTTCCTTCCTTCCTTCCTCACATATTTCCTTCCTTCCTTCTTCATGTTCCCTTCCATCCATCCTTCCTTCCTTACATGATTCCTTCATTCTTCCTCTTTTGCATGTATCCTTCCTCCCTTCCTTCCTCACATATTTCCTTCCTTCCTTACTTCTTCACGTTCCCTTCCATCCATGCTTCCTTCCTTACAGGATTCCTTCATTCTTCCTCTTTTGCATGTATCCTTCCTTCCTTCCTTCCTTCCTTCCTCACATATTTCCTTCCTTCTTCATGTTCCCTTCCATCCATCCTTCCTTCCTTACACGATTCCTTCATTCTTCCTCTTTTGCATGTATCCTTCCTTCCTTCCTTCCTCACATATTTCCTTCCTTCCTTCCTTCTTCACGTTCCCTTCCATCCATCCTTCCTTCCTTACATGATTCCTTCATTCTTCCTCTTTTGCACGTATCCTTCCTTCCTTCCTTCCTTCCTCACATATTTCCTTCCTTCCTTCCTTCTTCATGTTCCCTTCCATCCATGCTTCCTTCCTTACAGGATTCCTTCATTCTTCCTCTTTAGCATGTTTCCTACCCTCCATTCTTCCTTCCTTCCTTCCTCACATGATTCCTCCCTCCTTCCTTCATTCTTTCCTCAGATGTTTACTTTCTTCCTTCCATCCATCCTTCCTTCCTTCCTCATGTTTCCTCCCCTCCTTTCTTCCTACCTTCCTTCCTCACATTATTCTCCCTTCCTTCCTCACATGATTCCTCCCTCCTTCCTTTTTTCTTTCCTCATATCTTTCCAGGAATCCTAGGATCCTGCTCCCAGTGTGTATTCGTGGTTGATCCAGGTATTTTGTGATATTGTTCTCACCATCCCGTCCCTCTTGTCCCGTCTCAGCGGCTCCATCAGATCTTCTTGGCTGCGGAAGCTGAAGTTCTGAATGGCCTCGGTGACTCCCCTCAGGGAGCTGTAGATCTCCTCCGAGTTCAGGTTGTCGCTGTCGTACTCCAGCATGCTGCAGAATGCACGAAAACACAAGATTCATCCTTCACAGCGGCTAAAATAACCTCAGCCATGGTGGAGTGAAAATCCTGGACTTTTCTAGACCACTTAGTTATCGGTCTTGTATCAAAATGCTGCAGCTCCATGATGTTCCAGTACAGGACAGTGCACGTGCAGAGCCGTGCATGTTTAGAAAAAACGGACACAGAAACACGTTTCCTCACCTGAGATCTCTGCTGATAAAGAGTAAAAAAAAAAAAAGAAGGAAAAAAGAGCAGATGAAGCCACAGAGAGAAGACGAGTGCAGAGAAGCAGACGAGTCTGAGGGTTTCACAGTAGCAGCTCCACGAAACATCTGGAGGTTCTACTGAAATATGACTTAAAACATCTGGAGGTTCTACTGAAATATGAGTAAAAACATCTGGAGATTCTGCTGAAATATGAGTAAAAACATCTGGAGGTTCTGCTGAAATATGAGTAAAAACATCTGGAGATTCTGCTGAAATATGAGTACAAAAATCTGGAGGTTCTACTGAAATATGACTTAAAACATCTGGAGGTTCTACTGAAATATGACTTAAAACATCTGGAGGTTCTACTGAAATATGACTTAAAACATCTGGAGGTTCTACTGAAATATGACTTAAAACATCTGGAGGTTCTACTGAAATATGACTAAAAACATCTGGAGGATCTACTGAAATATGACAAAAACATCTGGAGGTTCTGCTGAAATATGACTTAAAACATCTGGAGGTTCTACTGAAATATGACTAAAAACATCTGGAGGTTCTACTGAAATATGACTAAAAACATCTGGAGGTTCTACTGAAATATGACTAAAAACATCTGGAGGTTCTACTGAAATATGACTTAAAACATCTGGAGGTTCTACTGAAATATGACTAAAAACATCTGGAGGTTCTACTGAAATATGACTTAAAACATCTGGAGGTTCTACTGAAATATGACTTAAAACATCTAGAGGTTCTACTGAAATATGAGTAAAAACATCTGGAGATTCTACTGAAATATGAGTAAAAACATCTAGAGGTTCTACTGAAATATGACTTAAAACATCTGGAGGTTCTACTGAAATATGACTAAAAACATCTGGAGGTTCTACTGAAATATGACTCAACAACATCTGGAGGTTCTACTGAAATATGACTCAACAACATCTGGAGGTTCTACTGAAATATGACTAAAAACATCTGGAGGTTCTACTGAAATATGACTCAACAACATCTGGAGATTCTACTGCATTATGAATAAAAAACATCTGGAGGTTCTACTGAAATATGACTAAAAACATCTGGAGATTCTACTGAAATAACACTTAATAAAACAGCTGAAACTACATGAAATACTGTGAAACCCTGTATGAGGAGCAGCAGCAGGAGGAGCAGGAGGGGGAGAGGGAGAGGGAGGGGTTACCTGGGTGAGTAAGGACGCCTCAGGGCCTTGAAGGAGGAGGAGGAGTGGACAGGATGAGGAGAGGGAAAAGGGAGAGGAGGAAACTTGGAGAAAACATCTCCACTCCAACCCAACAGTCGACTGGGAGGAGGAGGAGCAGGAAGTAGAGGAGGAGCGGGAGGAGGAGGAGGAGGAAGAAGAGGAGGAGGAGGAGGAGGAGAAAAGATGGCCAGAGAAAAGAGAGATGTGAGAGAAGTAGGAATAAAGAGAAGCAGCGTTCTCCGTCAGTTTTAGAAGGAGTGAACAGATTCATGCTGGACAAACTAACAGGTGTGTTTTAACCTACCTGTATAACAGGTGTGTTTAAACCTACCTGTATAACAGGTGTTATTTAACCTACCTGTATAACAGGTGTGTTTTAACCTACCTGTATAACAGGTGTGTTTTAACCTACCTGTATAACAGGTGTGTTTTAACCTACCTGTATAACAGGTGTGTTTAAACCTACCTGTATAACAGGTGTTATTTAACCTACCTGTATAACAGGTGTGTTTTAACCTACCTGTATAACAGGTGTATTTTAACCCACCTGTGTGACAGGTGTATTTTAACCTACCTGTATAACAGGTGTATTTTAACCTACCTGTATAACAGGTGTATTTTAACCCACCTGTGTGACAGGTGTGTTTTAACCTACCTGTATAACAGGTGTATTTTAACCTACCTGTATAACAGGTGTATTTTAACCTACCTGTATAACAGGTGTATTTTAACCTACCTGTATAACAGGTGTATTTTAACCTACCTGTGTGACAGGTGTATTTTAACCTACCTGTATAACAGGTGTATTTTAACCTACCTGTATAACAGGTGTGTTTTCACCTACCTGTATAACAGGTGTATTTTAATCTACCTGTATAACAGGTGTATTTTAACCCACCTGTGTGACAGGTGTATTTTAACCCACCTGTGTGACAGGTGTGTTTTAACCTACCTGTATAACAGGTGTATTTTAACCCACCTGTGTGACAGGTGTATTTTAACCTACCTGTATAACAGGTGTATTTTAACCTACCTGTATAACAGGTGTGTTTTAACCTACCTGTATAACAGGTGTGTTTTAACCTACCTGTATAACAGGTGTATTTTAACCTACCTGTATAACAGGTGTGTTTTAACCTACCTGTATAACAGGTGTATTTTAACCTACCTGTATAACAGGTGTATTTTAACCTACCTGTATAACAGGTGTATTTTAACCTACCTGTATAACAGGTGTATTTTAACCTACCTGTATAACAGGTGTATTTTAACCTACCTGTATAACAGGTGTGTTTTAACCTACCTGTATAACAGGTGTATTTTAACCTACCTGTATAACAGGTGTATTTTAACCTACCTGTATAACAGGTGTGTTTTAACCTACCTGTATAACAGGTGTATTTTAACCTACCTGTATAACAGGTGTGTTTTAACCTACCTGTATAACAGGTGTATTTTAACCTACCTGTATAACAGGTGTATTTTAACCTACCTGGGCGACAGCCCTCCATGGCAGCAGTTGGTGGGGGAGGTCAGGGGGCTGCGGCTGCTGCTGCTCTGTTGTTTCGGAGGCGGTCGACCAGCTGAGTTACAGGGAGAAGCCTGAAAAACAGAAAAAAACATCTGGTCTAAACATCTGGAAACCAAATGTTACGCTGACAAGATAATTGTTAAGTTTATTAACGTATTTTTAAAGAGATTCAGACAGAAAACAAAGAGCTGATGAACTGATTTGCATCTGGAAACAGTTGAAAAATGAGATGTTTATACCAAAAATAGACAAAAGAGAAAAGCTTTAATTAGAAGCAGATGAGTTTATTTGTAGTTTTACTAGACTACATCATCAAATGTAGTGAAGATGTGGATTAATTAGTCGGTTATTAATACCATAATACTACATTATACCATGTAGTAGCTTCATCTCAGCATTGATATTTAACACAAAAGCAATAATCATGTGATGTAAAATGACTGTGTGTGTGTGTTACCATGGCGACGCCGGTGTTAGCGCTAGCGTTCCTCAGGTGGTTGTGCAGCAGCTTGGTCGTCCCGTCCTGGAAGGTTTTGGGCAGAGCTCCCAGCAGCATCGTGAACTCTGGAGTGTTCAACTCGAAGAGGGCGATCAGGACCACCTGAGCCGCCTGAAAACACACACACACACACACACACACACACACACACACACACACACACACACACACACACACACACACACACACACACACACACACACACACACAGACAGGGCAACTTTAATTATCAACAAAGCCCAATAAGTAATATACGTTGAATAAAAGTCAAAATGCTTGACTTTTATTTATTGGGCTGTAGAAGTCGATTAATCTATCGATTATTGAAACGATTAATCGATTAGATTCTTCTTCACTGATGATTAAACTTTCTAGAAAATATGGAGGAACAAACTTTATTATTAGTATTATTATTTTTTAGAAATTTTCTTGCTTTTTATTTGAAGTATTTTTCATTTTTTTAGTAGGTTTAAGTATTTTCTGAAAGTATTTTTGTGGTTTTTATATTTTCTACATGAAATTATACATACGCATATCTATTGATTATTGAATAATTAGATGAAGAATAAGTATCTTAATATAAAATCTGAGTTTTAAAGTGTTATTTTCTTTAAAATCGGTTTAATTCTAAGGAAATAAAAGGTCATGCTGACTCTCATTCATGCTGCCCAGAGATCTGCAGTCGAATAAATGAGGTTTTACCGTTAGTATTAAAACTCCCGTTGCATTTACTCTGGTGTTGAAATGAGGAAAGTTGCGGTGAACATGCAGAACTTCCGTTCAGTTCAAAAAAATGCAAAGTTGAAGTAAAGCGGAGTTTCCCCTCGCCGTCGTCTTCAGGAATCGATCAGAAACATCCAGAAAAAACCTGCAAATGATGCACAACTCTCTTTGTTGCTGTTAGTAAAAACTGCATCAGCAGCAGCTCATGCAGCCGGAGGAATTAAACCCTTCAAAAACGTCAGATTGCTGAATTCAACGTGAGTATAAAAGGAGTTTTATACTTGGTTTGTCCAACTGGAATCAGCGGTTTAGAGGAGGTACGACAGGGATCTGCTGGCTGCCTTAACACATCATTTTATTGTTTCAGAGACTAGATCAGACTGCACTTTGTAAATCTATATTTTCTAAATAAAGTTTAGGAGAAAACAAAAATTCGGTGGATTTCTACACTTTGTAAATCTGTAGTCTCGATAAAGTTTTGGAGAGAAAAAAAACATGTTTTCTGCAGACTCCTGGACTTTGTAAATCCGCGTTTCCTAAATAAAGTTTTTTCCTGTGGACTCCTATACTTTGTAAATGTACATCTGCTAAATAAAATTTCGAAGGAAAATAAAGTTTTCTTTAGACTCGTACACGTTGTAAATCTGTATTTCCTAAATAAAGTTTTCTAGAAAAAAACACTTTCTACATTTCCAAAATAACATTTAGGAGAAAATAAAGTTTTCTGCAAACTCAAATATTTTGTGAATCTGTTTTCTAAATAAAGGTTTAAAGGAAAAAAGAATAAAGTTTTGAAGGGGGAAAAAAACTTGTGGACTGACACTTTTTGTAAATGTACATTCTCTGAATAAAGTTTTGGAGAAAAATGTTTAGAATCCTATATTTTGTAAATCTGTTTCTAAATAAAGTTTTAAAGAAAAAAACGTTCTCTGCAGACTCCTACACTTTGTAAATCTATATTTTCTAAATAAAGTTTAGGAGAAAACAAAAATTCGGTGGATTTCTACACTTTGTAAATCTGTTGTCTCGATAAAGTTTTGGAGGGAAAAAAAACATGTCTGCAGACTCCTGGACTTTGTAAATCTGCATTTCCGAAATAAAGTTTTTTCCTGTGGACTCCTATACTTTGTAAATGTACATCTGCTAAATAAAATTTTGAAGGAAAATAAAGTTTTCTTTCGACTCGTACACGTTGTAAATCTATATTTCCTAAATAAAGTTTTCTAGAAAAAAACACTTTCTACATTTTCAAAATAACATTTAGGAGAAAATAAAGTTTTCTGCAAACTCAAATATTTTGTGAATCTGTTTTCTAAATAAAGTTTTAAAGGGAAAAAAAGAATACAGTTTTGAAGGGGGAAAAAAAAACCTTCTGTGGACTCTGATACTTTTTGTAAATGTACATTCTCTGAATAAAGTTTTGGAGAAAAGAAATGTTTAGAATCCTATATTTTGTAAATCTGTCTCTAAATAAAGTTTTAAAGAATAAAACATTCTCTACAGACTCCTACACTGTTAATATAGGTTCCCTTAAATAAAGTTTTGGAGAAAAAACACAATTTTAAAACCTACAGTAGTCGTTTTTAACGCGTAGTTTTTCATATGGCAGCCAGCAGATCCCTCTGGTTAGTGTTAAAAGCTTCCAGACACCTGGTCCCAGGTGTTTTACAGCTGTTTCAGGTCCAGTCACTCATATCCAGATGTGCAGCGAGCCAGCTGTAGCCCGGCTGTTAGCGGCGGGGGGTTATGGAGGCGGTCATGCCGTATTATTTTGTTTGTTTGTTTTATTTTCTACCTGCTTGCACCTCTCCTCCAGGTTGCCCTCTCCAGGCAGAGAGGCCACGGTGCTGGGTCGACCTGAGAAATCCTCCCCTGCCCAGTTATGGAGGGTCTAAGGGGGGAGGGGGGAGGGAGGGGGGGCGGGTTTTCATGAATGAAGAAATGACGAAGAAAAAAAAAAAAGACGTGAAGACAAAACAGAACTAAAGTTACAGATAAAACAAAAAAATCAAAACGCACGCACACGCAGACGTTGAAAACATGAAACAGGAAGTGCGCGTCGCCGCGGCGACGGCGACAGCGGCAGCGGCGGCGTCCGCCCCCCACCTTGCGGACGTCGGAGCTCTTGGGCTCGGTGGTCCAGGTGATGATGCGGGAGATGGCGAGGCGCGTCTCGCTGGAGTTGACGAAGTCGGCCGGGTCCATCTGGCGAGCCAGGGCCTCGATGTAGCGCAGGATGGCCACCTTCACCTTCAGGTTGGGGGTCTGGGTCTGGTCCACGATGAACCGCATCAGGATGTTGAACTGCTGCTCGTACGGGAACGACTCCCTGCAGGAACGACGGGAAAACACCGAACAAATGGAGGCTGACAACAGGTGGACCGTCTTGGACAATTGGTCCAATATGGAGTAGACTTATCTTAAACTGGAAGATTACTAAAATACTTTGGATTAAAGTCAATTAAAACTATAAAATTACTTTGCCAAAACTACATAGAACATGTGTTTTTCTAGTTATGAATGAAGACCTGTTGAACCCTGAGGTGTTTGCTTTTCTAGCATAAAGACCTCGGAGTCCCACCTGGTGACGTCCAGGGCCTTCTGGACTTTGGCCTGGACGGAGCCCAGTAGGTCGGCCCCCATCTTCTTCAGCAGCTGGGTGAGCAGCACGAACAGCCAGTCCTGCAGGTCCTCCCGGTGCAGCAGGATGAAGTCCACCAGGGTCTCCAGGAACATGCTGAAGACCTGAGGCCATGAGGACCACAGGGAGGAGGGTGAATATGAATAGGAGTTTTAATCATGAATAAACAGCGGCCGGTTAATCTACGACTTACTCTCTGGTGTTTGTTAGAGTCCACGGCAGCGAGGAGGCATGCAACAAAAAACACAGGGTTAGTGGGACCTTCAGTTAGTTCTGAGGAGGGAGCTGAGGGTCCAGGACTCAGATTAGGATACTTATTATCACGGGTCTTAATCCGGGAAGGGGAGGTGCTACAGGAGATCTCACCTTGCTGTGAGGGTCCGCAAACATCCTGGTGAAGATCTCACAAAGTCTCTTCAGCTCCACGCGACTGGGACCACAACAAACCACAAGAAAAGATTTTACAAACTTTTACACTTCAAGGACCCTTAAACTCACGAAAACTAGACCGTGGACCCTATCAGATTAGATTTGAGCTTTAAGGCATTTTCTAAAAGAAAGTGTACCTCACCTCCTCTACTTCCTCTACATATATACAATTATATTTTCCGAATATCTTCCTATCTTCCTACCATCTTCTTGACATCGTTCTACCGAGTTCTACCATCTTCCTACTATCTTTCTAATATCTTCTTAATATCTTCCTGATATCTTCCATATGTTCCTGGAGACCCATATTCCTACTGTCTTCCTCTTGTCTTCCCAACATCTTCCTACCACCTTCCTGACCTCTTCCTGACATCTTCCTACCATCTTCTCAACATCTTCCTAACATCTTCCTTATATCTTTCTACCTTCTTCCTGATCTCTTCCTACCATCTTCCTAACATCTTTCTACCATCTTCTCAAGATGGTAGAAAGATGGTAGTATCTTCCTACCATCTTTCTATTATCTTCCTTATATCTCCCTACCTTCTTCCTGACCTCTTCCTAAATCTTCCTACCATCTTCCTCGTATCTTCATACCATCTTTGTACCATCTTCCCAACATCTTCCTACCACCTTCCCCATATCGTCATACCATTTTCCTACCAACTTCCTGACCTCTTCCTGACATCTTCCTACCATCTTCTCAACATCTTCCTATTATCTTCCTTATATCTTCCTACCTTCGCCTGACCTCTTCCTAAATCTTCCTACCATCTTCCTTGTATCTTCATACCATCTTCCTACCATCTTCTCAACATCTTCCTAACATCTTCCTTAAATCTTTCTACCAACTTCCTGACCTCTTCCTACCATCTTCTCAACATCTTTCTACCATCTTCTCAACATCTTCCTACCATCTTCCTATTATCTTCCTTATATCTTCCTACCATCTTCCTCGTATCTTCATACCATCTTCGTACCATCTTCTCAACATCTTCCTAACATCTTCCTTAAATCTTTCTACCTTCTTCCTGACCTCTTCCTACCATCTTCCTAACATCTTTCTACTATCTTCTCAACATCTTCCTACCATCTTTCTATTATCTTCCTACCTTCTTCCTGACCTCTTCCTAAATCTTCCTACCATCTTCCTCGTATCTTCATACCATCTTCGTACCATCTTCCCAACATCTTCCTACCCCCTTCCTCATATCGTCATACCATCTTCCTACCAACTTCCTAACATCTTTCTACCATCTTCTCAACATCTTCCTACCATCTTCCTTATATCTTCCTACCAACTTCCTGACCTCTTCCTAAATCTTCCTACCATCTTCCTAACACCTTCCTACCATCTTCCTAACATCTTTCTACCATCTTCCCAACATCTTCCTACCATCTTCCTAACATCTTTCTACCATCTTCCCAACATCTTCCTACCATCTTCCTGGACCCACCTGAGCATCCTCTGGCTCTTGAGCAGGTTCTGGAGTCCCAGCAGTCCCTCCTTCCTCTCGGACCAGTTGGAGCTGGCGCAGTGGTTCAGCACCTCCGCCACGTCCTCCGTCTGACGCAAGAAGTGAGGCGCCATGCCTCCATTGCGGGATCCGTAGGAACGCTCCGAACAGGCGCTGGAGGCGTCGCTGTTGGCGTCATCGTCCGAGTACATGCCCGGAGACTCGAAACGCCGCCGGACCGGCTTCCGCTGGTTGACAGGAGAGAGCGTGAGTGACGGAACGCCATGAACTAAAGGCCCGTTCATACCCTACGACCGTCAATGACGTTCTACTCGTTAACGCCTTCATACCGCTGTCTGGTAGTCCTGCTGTTACCATCCTGGGGATACTGAATCTGGGGGGCGCCAAATCATTTTTGGACACATTTTGAACTAGACGTTAGAAGGACAATAAGCGGTTGGTTTCAAAGAGCCGTTTTAATACCGCTACTGTCGGCCATAACAACAGAAAACTTGATTGAGCAGAAAGTCTGTTTAATGACACTCCACACGTATCCGTCTTTTTTCCGTAGGGTATGAACAGGCCTCACAAGTTGAAGAAGGTTGAACATGCAGCTACCGATCAATCATGCAGAGAGGGGAAGCTTATTCTTCACCTTCACCTCATGGTAACACGGTTTCCTTAATGAGACTAATTAATTAAGTATTAACGGGAGGGATCTTTAGTCTCAGAGGATGCTGTTAGAAAAGCTTTAACGTGGCTCCATGTTTAACCCTCCTGTTATTTTCATTTATCAGGAACAGCAATGGTGTTCCTGGGTCAATTTGATCCGGTTCATGTCTAATTATCCAAAAAAATCAGAGTTAATATTACATTACTAACTCAATTATTAACAATTTAAAATGGATCAATTCATCCGTGAACGTAACAGGAGGAAGAAACGTTTCATTCTCATGCTCAGCATGCAGTGACGGAACTGCAGATGGTTTTATTTGTACCTTACTCCTCGAGTCTCCTAAGAGCTGATATTCACCAGAAAGAAAGAAAATCAACAAATCAGCTTTCACGGATGGTAAAAGACGTATTTATGATGAAGATGTAGAATGAGGTTTTTTTTTACTTCTGCTCCTACCAGAGCGTCAGCGACAGCAGCCTCCACCTCGGTGCCGGTGTTCAGGATCCGCATGGCGTTCACCGAGGCCGAGATCCGGGCCTGGTGGGACAGCCGGTCTGGACCAGGACGAGGAGTCAGGACCAGGACGAGGAGTCAGGACCAGGACGAGGAGTCAGGACCAGGAGAGAGAGTCAGAAACAGCAGAGAGTCGTCAGCAAACAGTCACACTGTGACCATCAGAAGTTGGAAAATAGGTGAACACAAAATACAGTTCAAGTATTGAAAATGACTTCAAATGATCTGAGCCCATTTTAAATGTACTATAATGCATTAAAGTACATTTAAAGTTTCCATTTTAGTCAGTCATTAAGTGTAGCTTGAGGTGACAAAAGCATAAAAATGACCTAATAATCAGCCAATAGCATAATTATTATTATATACATATACATACATATATACATACATTATATATACCAAGAGCTATTGTGTTATTCAAAAAAAAATCAATTAATTAATTAAAAAAAATCCATAAACAACATGAACAAACACAAAAACACAACCAACAAATCCATGTTTTTATTAAAAATCAGCAACATCACATCGAAATAACCATGAAGACAAAAAACAAATGACTTTAAATGAGTTGAATCCTTCGAAACTAAAACTAATATTTAGAATTCAGCAAGTGCCTGAATTGAATAAAATAATCTAGAAATCTGAAGGAAAAGCAGCAGATGAACTGAACAGATTGTGTGGTTTTTTGGGAGAATATTAAGACTATTTATTATATTTCTTCTGGTTATTTTATCACCTGAGTAGCACTCAGCAGAGGGCAGGGCGCTGGTGGAACGGGACTGATGACGAGTCGCTGGAGGAGGAGATAACACCTGCATCATCTTCACCATTCAAATAACTTTACTGAAACTTCTTCTGTTAACAGGCTTTATTATTACAAGAGAAGAAACACAGGAGAGATTCAGAGCATGCAGAGAAACAGGAAAACACACACACACACACACACACACACACACACACACATATATATATATATATATATATATATATATATATATATATATATATATATATGGAGAAAGAAGTGAGGGTTCTCGGTCTTTTTTTTAATTTAAAATTCCTCCTCTAATCTAAATCTTAATGATCTTTCTTGTATTTTTCTGAGATTAAGGATGGAAATCAGCATATTTACTAATATATGTTGATTAATATGCATTGTCCCTGTTTTTAAATAATAGATGTGTTCTAGTTCTATTGCCAGACTCTACATTTATGTATTAAATGTAGGTCAATTATCCTAAAATGACACCAAATATTTGAAATAATAGAAATAGAATAGAGAAGTGGTGATTCTGTAGGTTCTTTTTAAAGCTTAACAAACATGGCGTCCTATTTATTTGTATTTGTTATTATTTATTTTATTGTTGTTGTTGTTGTTCCTCTGTGACGTACTCACCCAGGGGGCTGAACCCCCGGGCCGGGCTGGGGTCTCTGCTGCTCTCTCTGCTCGTTTCACGACTGCAGCCCTGACTCATGCTGGGGCGGGGGATCCTGCTGCTACGGGCTGGGGGGGGGGGGGGGGGGGGGGGAGAGAGAGAGAGACGGGTAGAGAGACGGGTAGAGAGAGACGGGTAGAGAGACGGGTAGAGAGAGAGAGGCGGGTAGAGAGACGGGTAGAGAGAGAGACGGGTAGAGAGAGACGGGTAGAGAGACGGGTAGAGAGAGAGAGAGACGGGTAGAGAGAGAGACGGGTAGAGAGATGGGTAGAGAGAGACGGGTAGAGAGACGGGTAGAGAGACAGGTAGAGAGAGAGAGACGGGTAGAGAGAGAGAGGCAGGTAGAGAGACGGGTAGAGAGAGAGAGACGGGTAGAGAGACGGGTAGAGAGAGAGAGACGGGTAGAGAGACGGGTAGAGAGACGGGTAGAGAGAGAGAGACGGGTAGAGAGAGACAGGTAGAGAGAGAGAGGCGGGTAGAGAGAGAGAGACGGGTAGAGAGAGAGAGACGGGTAGAGAGACGGGTAGAGACGGGTAGAGAGAGAGAGACGGGTAGAGAGAGAGAGACGGGTAGAGACGGGTAGAGAGAGAGAGACGGGTAGATAGACGGGTAGAGAGAGAAACGGGTAGAGAGACAGGTAGAGAGAGAGATGGGTAGAGACGGGTAGAGAGAGAGACGGGTAGAGAGAGAGAGACGGGTAGAGAGAGAGACGGGTAGAGAGAGAGAGACGGGTAGAGAAACGGGTAGAGACGGGTAGAGAGAGAGAGACGGGTAGAGAGAGAGAGGCGGGTAGAGAGACGGGTAGAGAGACGGGTAGAGAGAGAGAGACGGGTAGAGAGAGAAACGGGTAGAGAGACGGGTAGAGAGAGAGATGGGTAGAGATGGGTAGAGAGAGAGAGACGGGTAGAGAGAGAGACGGGTAGAGAGATGGGTAGAGAGAGAGACGGGTAGATAGAGAGACGGGTAGATAGAGAGACGGGTAGATAGAGAGAGATGGGTAGAGAGAGAGAGAGACGGGTAGATAGAGAGAGATGGGTAGATAGAGAGAGAGACGGGTAGATAGACAGGGAGAGAGAGACAGGTGGATAGACAAGTAAAGGGAGAGAGAGAGAGAGAGAGACAGGTGGATAGACAGGTAGATAGAGAGAGAGACACAGATAGAGAGAGAGAGAGACGGGTAGATGGACAGGTAGATAGGGAGAGAGGTAGAGAGAGACAGAGCGAGAGAGACGAGTGGAGAGAGGGAGGTAGAGAGACAGGCAGGGAGACGGGTAGAGAGAGAGAGGCAGGTGGAGACAGAGACAGGCAGACATAGAGACAGACAGGTAGACAGACGGGTAGACAGACGGGTAGATTCATGTTGTAGCAGGTTCAGTCAGTGACAAACATGAAGCTGCAGAGTTAATGAAGCAGGAAAAAACATCAAGTCAGGCTGGAATACTCTGAAGATATTAGGAAATACTTTTTATTAGTAAAGTACTAGTACAAATGAGTAAATAACAGTTAAATATTAGTAAGTATTAGTCAGAGGAAGGAGAAGCAGGCCTGTGGTCCTGATGGTTCTGATCATCTGCAGCATCAGAATCATCATGTTTGATCCTAAACTTCATTCAACCAGAAACTTTAATTCCTCCTCAGACTAGTCAGGTTTTATTTATGAAGTGATGAATGTGGAACTGCTGCAGTGGTTTAACCAGGATTTAATGTCTGAGTCTTCATCGTCTGTCATTGAACTGATATTTTCTCTGTATATTTCATTATATTTCATTATATTTCCTCTCTCAGGTCCTTACCCGTGGCTGATCTGGTGGGGCTGGTTTCTCGGCTGCAGCCCTGGCTGCGGTGACCTCGGGGTCGGCTCTTGTCGGTGAAGCCGCTGGCGGCGGCCATGTTGGTGGGGGCGGCGGCCATGTTGGTTCTGGGGACCCGACCGTAGGTGGCGCTCAGCAGCCGACCAGGAGAACCTGAACGACTACCGGCTGAAACAAGGACAGCAGAACAGGAATCTAAGAGATTTATTTAGTAATAACTTAATTGCATCAAATATGATAAATATGTGGGTTAAAGCTTCCAGATATAAATGTGAATAAAAAGTGGGCGGAGCCTCACGTTGAGACTGAGAGACGACCTTCCCTCGGCTCCGCCCCCTCGTGTCCGTCACCGACGGTCCGACGTTTCCTGAACTCGTCCTCCGGGTCCGAACCCGACCTGACGAGACCAGAAAAAACGGAATGAGTCCAGAAGTTTCTGACATTACCTGTTATTACCTGTTACCACCTGTTATTACCTGTTATTACCTGATATCACCTGTTATTACCTGTTATTACCTGATATCACCTGTTACCCCCTGTTATTACCTGATATCACCTGTTACCACCTGTTATTACCTGATATCACCTGTTACCACCTGTTATTACCTGATATCACCTGTTACCACCTGTTATTACCTGATATCACCTGTTACCACCTGTTATTACCTGATATCACCTGTTACCACCTGTTATTACCTGTTATGACCTGTAATTATCTGTTATCACTTGTTATCACCTGTTCTATTATTACCTGTTATCACCTGTCATTACCTGTCAGCACCTTTTATTACCTGTTATTACCTGTTATTACCTGTTACTACCTGTTACTACATGTTACTATCTGTTACTACCTGATATCATCTGTTATTACCTGTTATCACCTGATATCCCCTGTTATCACCTGTTATCACCTGTTATTACCTGTGATTACCTGTTACTACCTGTTATTACCTGTTATTACCTGTCATTATCTGTTATATTATCACCTGTTATTACCTTATATCACCTGATATCACCTGTTATCACCTGTTATGACCTGTTATCACCCGTTATGACCTGTTATCACCTGTTATTACCTGCTATCACCTGCTATCACCTGTTATTACCTGTTACCACCTGTTATTACCTGTCAATACCTGTTCTATTATCACCTGTTATTACCTGATATCACCTGATATCACCTGTTATTACCTGATATCACCTGTTATGACCTGTTACCACCTGTTATTACCTGTCATTACCTGTACTATTATCACCTGGTATGACCTGTTATTACCTGATATCACCTGTTATGACCTGTTATCACCTGTTATGACCTGTTATCACCTGTTATGACCTGTTATCACCTGTTATGACCTGTAATTACCTGTTATCACTTGTTATCACCTGTTCTATTATTACCTGTTATCACCTGTCATTACCTGTCAGCACCTGTTATTACCTGTTATTACCTGTTACTACCTGTTACTACCTGATATCACCTGTTATTACCTGTTATCACCTGATATCCCCTGTTATCACCTGTTACTACCTGACATCACCTGTTATCACCCGTCATTATTCGTCATTACCTGTCATTACCTGTCATTACCTGATATTACAGACGCTCTATGACATGAAAGGACATTATAACACTTAAATTGCATTATTTAATATTATTTAAAATAAATAATAATAATAATAGATGAAGTCAAAATCATGAGGAAAAATTGAAAACATGCAAAAAAAAGTTCAATAATTTAATTTCTATATATATAAATGTATAGAAAATGTACAAAATGTATAAATGTATATAAATATCTTAGTTTTTGGTTTAATTAATCCAATAATGAGCAGAATTTTACTGAATATCATTTTATTGGCAGATCATTTCCCTTAATTCATGTTTTTTTCTCAAATTCAGTCCAAATAAATAAAAAGAAGAGATAAAAAGCAAAAATGAGGAGTTAAAAGGACAATGATTTCATGTGAAAAACACACACACACACACACACACACACACACCTTACCGTCTGACCAGGAGCCGTCTGATCGGAGCCAGGAGAGACACAACAGGGGTCAAAGGTCAGAGGTTACAGGTAGAGGAGGTGAGTGGAGTTAGCTGCAGCGATTAGTCCATTAATTTATTAGTTTCCAACTATTTTGATAATTGATTATTGGAATTTTTTGGGAAGAAAATGTCTAAATTCTCTAATTACAAATAATGAAAAATACTAAAAATAAATAAAATAAATAATAATTTAACAACTAACAATAGTAGAAATTAAAATAGATTAAAAAAAGTAAAAAAAATATATTCAATTAATTAATTAGAGTCATTATTGAGAAGAAAATGTCCAAATTCCCTGATTAAAAATATCTATACTAATAAAGTTACTATAAAAAAAGTAAAAATATTTGATTAATTAATTATAGTTATTTTTAAGAAGAAAATGTCCCAATTCTCTTGTGAAAAAATAAAGAAAAATACTAAAAATTAAAAAAAAATGAAAAATATTTATTATTAATTAATCTCATATTTTTGTCTCTTTATATAATATTTTTATTTTCTAATCTTAGAATTTTCACATTTTAATTATATTACTTTTTATCACATAATTCTCACATTTTATTCCTTTTTTTCTACTTTTTCTTGATCATTTTAAACTTGTTAATAATAATAAATTGTTATTTTCTTTAATTACCAAACTGAAGAAATAAACATTGATATTAAATCTTAATTTCTGCTTTTTATCTGAGTTAATAGTTGATTAATAAACTAATCTCTGCAGCTCAATGAGTTTTATTTATAGATTCATTAATTCTTAAATGTTATAAAGCAGAGTTGTGACAGTTGCTGCTGTTCCATGCTTCCATGCATGTTTTTCAAAATAAAAGCGCGGAGTCTGCGTGCGTTTCAATACCCAGAGAGGCGTAGGATCCGGGAGGAAGAGCTGAGGCCAGACTGAAAGGGGAAGCCGCCGCCGACGGCACCGCCGCCATCTTGGATCTGGAGGAGGCGGTCGCCGCGGCGTTGACGTCCACGTCGCTACGGGAACGCTGCAGCGAGCCAGGGGAGGAGCAGGAGGAGGGAGGAGGAGGTCTGGAGGAGGAGCAGGAGGAGGTCTGGGAGGGTTTAGCTGCAGGAGGAGACGAGAATATGACAAAATATGTTGCATAATAGTAATAATAGTATCTGTGTGTGTGAGTGTGTGTGTGTGTGTGTGTGTGTGTGGTTCTTACATCTGGCTGAGCTGCTTCCAGATGTTTTTACAGTTAAAGGTCGACTGTGGAGACAAAAACACAAACACGTTTAGAAAATGTGTAAATTAAACAACATTTCCTGATATAAATGCATCAGATGTTAATAATAAAATCAACTTTGACCTTTACCTGATCAATAAACCCTGCTGCTGATCAATAAACCCTGCTGCTGATCAATAAACCCTGCTGAAATACACTGCAAGAAATTAACAGGCTCAAGTTCTTTTAATTACTCATTTGATTGAATTTAATTAATATCTGCTTCTATATTTGTCTTTTTAATAATAATTTTTATGTATGTTTTATTTTATCTGTGATGGAATTTGATCATTTTACTAAATATTGGACTAATTATCCCAAATATGAAAAAATGGATTTAATTTTTAAATGTTTTTTTTTTTATTTTTAATTTTCTAAAAAATAAATAGTCAAGTGTTCTCTGACTTTTTGGCCTAAAATTTAATATATAAATTTATAATATTATATATATATATATTATTTTATAATCAGAAGTACATGTTTAAATTCCAGAAAATACAAAAAATAATAATAAATTTGTTCTTAAAGGTCAAGAAGCTGCAGGTTGATACAACAAACTGCCTTCAATTAAAAAATGTATTAATTAAATAAAATACACTGTAAAAAATGATTGATTACCTTTTTACCCTTGTAATATTTCAAGCTGTTTTATTCTTCGTTCTCTCTAAACCTCTTTGGAATTTTTACCCAGAATTCACTGTGGTTTTCAGGTTTGCTGCAACAAATGTGCCCAAAAAGCGTAAAAACCGGATTTTCCTGCTCATGTGATGTGATTATTTTAGTCCTTCAAAATAAAAGCGACACAGTAAAACAGTTAATAGCAATTTTAGCATCATGCTAATTCCCTCTACAATGATGTAAGATGTTCACTTCCCCGTCAAATCTTCCTGTTTCTTTCAGGATTTTAGCTTCAAATCGACGTATCTAAGCAACAACAATGACTCTGAGCCGTGAAGCTGGTTTATTGATTATTGATCGCATTGATCGGGCGGAGGAGGCGTCTCACTTGAGGCTCTCCTGGGAGGAGGAGGAGGAGCGGTCGGAGGCGGGCAGCGACGTCAGGCTGTCGCCGCTCCTCAGGTGAGCCTGAAGAGATTTCTGATAGGACGACTCCAGGCTCTGGAACAGAAGCTCCGCCTCCCGGCTGAAGTGACCATGGAAGCTCCAGTAGCACCTGGAAAAGTAGTAAAATACTTTGGATTTTCTTTTCAGTCACTAAACGAATATATTTAGTGTAGTCTCTTCTGTCTGAGCTTCCACACCTGATTAGGATGCGAATTAATTAATTCATTAGTGTATAATTTATAGTCGTGACTTACTTCCTGGCCACAGAACGAGCCTCTGCATCAGCATCATGGATCCCTTTCTTTATGGTCTCCATTAAAACTGTTCCGTGTCTGTCAGGAGAGATAAAAAAAAACACCATATATGACAGATTTTCTCCAGATTGACATCTTGTCTTCGAGAAGCTGATTGGCTGTTGGGGTCTGGCGGCTCGATGAGGATCAGAGGTCTCCTCTGGTCCTGAAGATCAGGTTTCTATGAGGCTTTAGGAGGCCGCCAGAGGAATCCCCCCCCTCCCTCACCCCCCCGGCGTCGCCATGGAAACCGCCGAGGTTCGACCTCCGCCCGGGACGGTGTCGCGTTTCCGGACGAGGACGAGGAGGCGCGTTTAACCGCTTACTCTCGGCGCTTTTATTTTGAAAATATCAAGTCTGACGCGTGGAACCGTCTCAAACAGAGAGTGAGGTCGCCCGCCTCCATAGAATGAATGAATAAACGTCAAGTAAGGAATGAAACGGTGGAGTTTGATCACCTCTCCAGGGAGTTGGTGCTCCACTCCAGCAGCAGCAGGTCCAAGAACTCAAAACAGCGTCTGGAACCGACAGGAAAAACACTCACAAAACGGAATAAACCATAAAAAAACATCATTTTTATGATTCCTCACTCTAGAAATATTTATTAAATATTACACCAACCTGCAAAAAATAGATTTTTATGTTGAAACATGTCATTTTTGCATTTTATACATATAAAATGCAAAAAAAGTGATATATTTAATGTTTAAACTGATTTTTTTTTTTTTTTTTTTTTATTATACACACATTTATCTAAAAAAAATTTATAGGTATATTTTTGTAAAGTGTCTTTGAGTAGCTAAAATATAATAAATATATAAAAATATATTATATATAATTACATATTTATAATTGTATTTAATAAATCATAAATATACTATAATGAAAAGTAATATCAATTAATTAAAATAGATAAATTATATATTTATAAATAATAATATTTAATACTAAATATTAAATTAGAACAAATAGTAATAAGCTAAAAATTATATAAAAATATATTATATATAATTACATATTTATAATTATATTTAATAAATAATAAATATTCTGTAAAAAATGTGATCAATTAATTAAAATCGATAAATTATATATTTATAAATAATAATATTTAATACTAAATATTAAATTTGAACAAATAGTAATAAGCTAAAAATTATATAAAAATGTATTATATATAATTACATATTTATAATTATATTTAATAAATATACTATAATAAAAAGTAATATCAATTAATTAAAACAGTTAAATTATATATTTATAAATAATAATATTTAATACTAAATATTAAATTTGAACAAATAGCAATAAGCTAAAAATTATATAAAATGTATTATATATAATTACATATTTATAATTATATTTAATAAATAAATATACTATAATAAAAAGTAATATCAATTAATTAAAATAGATAAATTATATATTTATAAATAATAATATTTAATACTAAATATTAAATTAGAACAAATAGTAATAAGCTAAAAATTAGATTATTAATATTAAATATATAATTATATTTTCTAATGTATATTTTTTTTATTTAAATTTTATTTTTTGTAAATAGTCTTTGAGTAGCTTGAAAATAATATAATTTAAAAAATAATAAAATAATAATAAATAATATTATAATAATAATATAATAATAATAATATAATAATAAAAATAAATATAATAAAATACAAGTAGTAGTATTTCATATTAAACATTTTTAAAAATCCTAACAAATAGTAATAAATAAATCAAAATAAAACCAGAGTGAGAATAAATGAATAGAAATAGAATTAAGTGTCTTTCTTTACCGTCTGATCGCCACAGACTTGGAGGTACAGTTGCTGGTGATGATGGGGATGAGTCGAGGGTAATGAGTGTGCTGCGGGAAACAGGAAATAAAGGATAATTAATTCACCGTCGGCATCGATATCTGCCATTGATTCGATCTCTGATCGTTCTCTTTGAGCCGTACTTTGAGGATGAGGCGGGCGGCGGCCACGCCCGACGTGGCGATGACTTTGGCACTGTTAGGAACCAGGTTGATGAGGATGGGGAGGATGGACTCGGCCGCGTGGTCGAAGCGGCCGCCCAGCAGGGACGACAGGTGGCTGTGACATCACAAAGAGCACAACCATCAGCACAGGAACGGGTTCTCACACTGCTTTATGTGCTTTACATGGGTCAAAAACAATAAGATGCATGGAAATGATGATAAAATACAGGAAGTTTGTTCCAGATTCAGAAGAATAAGAATAAAACATGAAGGAACCAGGATCTATGATATAGATTTATGAATAAAAAGGAAAAACATTGGGTATATAAGTTAGAAAAAAAAGAAATGTTCATAATTAATGAATGAAAATTAATTTGTAAAAACAGTGAAATCATAAAAATGTATATATTAAAAAGTAAAATGGTGTAAATAATTTTTTTTTTAAAAAAAGAAAAAGCAGAAAGCAAAAAAAAAACTTGATTATGAAATATAAATAAAAAAAGAAATATTTAAAATACAAAAATCTAATATTTAAATCAAGAAAAATTTGAATTGAAAACGTAAAAATGCAAAATTTGCAAAAAAATAAAATAAAAAAATCGAAATAAAAAAATAAAAATCATGAGAAAAATGAAGAAATAAAAAATGCTAATTATGAAAAAATGTAGAAAAATGTTAATAATTAAACAAATAATTAATAACTAATAAATAATTCACTGTTATTATTATTTTTTTTAATTGTAATATTGAAATCAAGAGAAAATTAAATCTGGGACAAAAAATGGAAAATAAATCACACAATTTTAAATGCTGTGCATATCAATAATTAAATAAATATGCAGCCAAATATGATGAAATAAAGGACGTTCCAGGATCTCCAGTCCACTAAAGTCACACTAGAAAGTTCAGAAACTGAGTTTTTTGTGTGTTTTCTGTGCTCTGACGTTAAATCTGATAAATGGGAGTAGATTTCCTCACCCCAGGGTGATGCAGGCCTCTCTCACCACCTGGGATCTCAGGTCTTTTGCCGACAGTTTAAACGCTGCCTCCAGAAGTCGAAGCTGCTGTGGGAAACCGTCAAATTCAGCAGCACCGGCGAGGAGCAGAGAACGCACCTTCTTCAGCTGGAAGAGAGACCAAAAAAACACTAGAAACACTGCTCTCAGACAGGTGTTAAACCACTAGAAACACTGATCTCAGACAGGTGTTAAACCACTAGAAACACTGATCTCAGACAGGTGTTAAATCACTAGAAACACTGATCTCAGACAGGTGTTAAACCACTAGAAACACTGATCTCAGACAGGTGTTAAACCACTAGAAACACTGATCTCAGACAGGTGTTAAACCACTAGAAACACTGATCTCAGACAGGTGTTAAACCACTAGAAACACTGATCTCAGACAGGTGTAAAACCACTAGAAACACTGATCTCAGACAGGTGTTAAACCACTAGAAACACTGCTCTCAGACAGGTGTTAAACCACTAGAAACACTGATCTCAGACAGGTGTTAAACCAATAGAAACACTGATCTCAGACAGGTGTTAAACCACTAGAAACACTGATCTCAGACAGGTGTTAAACCAATAGAAACACTGATCTCAGACAGGTGTTAAACCACTAGAAACACTGCTCTCAGACAGGTGTTAAACCACTAGAAACACTGATCTCAGACAGGTGTTAAACCACTAGAAACACTGATCTCAGACAGGTGTTAAACCACTAGAAACACTGCTCTCAGACAGGTGTTAAACCACTAGAAACACTGCTATCAGACAGGTGTAAAACCACTAGAAACACTGCTCTCAGACAGGTGTTAAATCACTAGAAACACTGATCTCAGACACTAGAAACACTGATTTCAGACAGGTGTTAAACCACTAGAAACACTGATCTCAGACAGGTGTTAAACCACTAGAAACACTGATCTCAGACAGGTGTTAAACCACTAGAAACACTGATCTCAGACAGGTGTTAAACCACTAGAAACACTGCTCTCAGACAGGTGTTAAATCACTAGAAACACTGCTCTCAGACAGGTTATTCAGGTGATTCAGACAGGTGGACATGTCTTACCGCTGCTACTCGTAGTTCCCAGTCTCTTTTGTCGTCTGACAACACGTCTCTGATCTTGGTCATAGACTCCTCGAGCTCCCTGTTGGAGTACAGCTGCAGAAAAAAAAGTCAGGACTTCAACTTTTTTACAATTTTTTGAGACACTGACTTTCTTTACGCTGGATTTTTTGATTTCTTTTCCATAAAAATGTCTGAAACCAACAGAAGTTTTTACCTGGACAGTTGGAACGTCCTCAAACGCCTGGATGAAGTCGTCCATGTCCACAGCTCCAGCGCTGGCTCCATCCCGCCCTGAAAACAACGCCACAACACGCTCGTTATCCCTAATTAACACACACAATATTACAGATAAATCTATTATATAGTAGCCTTCAATAATAAGACTTTTTTACTCTTGCTGAGGTTTCATTTTAGGTATAATATCAGGGTTCCTACACATTTCCTGTTGCAAAAAATAAAACACAAGCTTAGAAAACAAAGATAAAATCTCAGTTCATCAATAAGGAAACTTCTTCATTTCTTCATTTTGTGAATGTGACGGCAGCGTTTGTGTGTAAATTTGATATTTATTCATTCATTCATTCATTGAGAACACGCGTGTTGAAGGAAACACGCTGCTCAGGAACCAGAAGAGGAGTAAATGCCTCCCTTGTTTCATTATGAATCCAAACACAACATCAAATATGTGAAGAATTTCAGGACTGAGCATGTGAATCAAATTCAGCTGCAGCTGACAAATTAAACACTTTATTTTAAATACGGTCGTGAAGACGTTGAATGAAACTTACACTCAAAATGAAAATGTTTCTTTAAAGTTTAAAACATTTAACACATTGACAATGAAGAACTCAGGGTGAAATAACAGAAAAAAATATAATAAAAATGTTTAAAAAGAAAATAAAGAAGAAACTAGAATGACAAAACACATGGGTGTTTTCAAAAATAAACTGTTAAATTATCATGGTAACCACTAGCTAAGGTGCGTTAGTTTCGTGCGTCTGACCCAAGGATGTATGATAGAACTGGATACCAGACAGAAAAATGGCCGCCATTCATTTCAATGTTAGACTTCCGGGTTTATTTCCTTGTTATGTGAACCATAGAGACTGGGCAATGAAAACGTGTAAATTACGGACAATACATTAACAAAAAAATAAAAAAAATGTCCTCGCTCCCGAGCTGTGACATCACAAAGGGAATAGAGACTTTTCCAGAGCTTTACTGGCCGTTAGAAAGGTTTTTGATGGAAAAATATGGAAAAAGTGAAGCGCTGGGAATATTTTCTAGATGAAGTGCGCATCCGTGGTCTGACCTGCAGCCTTGGCGGTGGTGGAAGGGGCGGGGCCTGTCCGTCTGAAGGAGCCCATGCTCAACGCCGCCTTCTTCCCGGACAGCGAGGCTCCTCTGGAGGAGCAGGAGGAGCGGCCGCCGTCCACCGAGTCATCGTCCTCCAACGTTTTATCTAGAGGAAACAACAAGAAACAAGGAGTCATCGTCCTCCAATGTTCTATCTAGAGGAGAAACAACTAGAAACAAGGAGTCATCGTCCTCCAATGTTCTATCTAGAGGAGAAACAACTAGAAACAAGGAGTCATCGTCCTCCAACGATTTATCTAGAGGAGAAACAACTAGAAACAAGGAGTCATCGTCCTCCAACGTTTTATCTAGAGGAAACAACTAGAAACAAGGAGTCATCGTCCTCCAACGTTTTATCTAGAGGAAACAACTAGAAACAAGGAGTCATCGTCCTCCAACGTTTTATCTAGAGGAAACAACTAGAAACAAGGAGTCATCGTCCTCCAACGTTTTATCTAGAGGAAACAACTAGAAACAAGGAGTCATCGTCCTCCACCGTTTTATCTAGAGGAAACAACAAGAAACAAGGAGTCATCGTCCTCCAACGTTTTATCTAGAGGAAACAACTAGAAACAAGGAGTCATCGTCCTCCAACGTTTTATCTAGAAGAAACAACTAGAAACAAGGAGTCATCGTGCTCCAATGTTCTATCTAGAGGAGAAACAACTAGAAACAAGGAGTCATCGTCCTCCAACGTTTTATCTAGAGGAAACAACTAGAAACAAGGAGTCATCGTCCTCCAACGTTTTATCTAGAAGAAACAACTAGAAACAAGGAGTCATCGTCCTCCAACGGTTTATCTAGAGGAAACAACTAGAAACAAGGAGTCATCGTCCTCCAACGTTTTATCTAGAGGAAACAACTAGAAACAAGGAGTCATCCTCCTCCAACGTTTTATCTAGAGGAAACACCTAGAAACAAGGAGTCATCGTCCTCCAACGTTTTATCTAGAGGAAACAACTAGAAACAAGGAGTCATCGTCCTCCAACGTTTTATCTAGAGGAAACGACTAGAAACAAGGAGTCATCGTCCTCCAATGTTTTATCTAGAGGAGAAACAACTAGAAACAAGGAGTCATTGTCCTCCAACGTTTTATCTAGAGGAAACAACAAGAAACAAGGAGTCATCGTCCTCCAACGTTTTATCTAGAGGAAACAACTAGAAACAAGGAGTCATCGTCCTCCAGCGTTTTATCTAGAGGAAACAACAAGAAACAAGGAGTCATCGTCCTCCAACGTTTTATCTAGAAGAAACAACTAGAAACAAGGAGTCATCGTCCTCCAACGTTTTATCTAGAGGAAACAACTAGAAACAAGGAGTCATCGTCCTCCAACGTTTTATCTAGAAGAAACAACTAGAAACAAGGAGTCATCGTCCTCCAACGTTTTATCTAGAGGAAACAACTAGAAACAAGGAGTCATCGTCCTCCAACGTTTTATCTAGAAGAAACAACTAGAAACAAGGAGTCATCGTGCTCCAATGTTCTATCTAGAGGAGAAACAACTAGAAACAAGGAGTCATCGTCCTCCAACGTTTTATCTAGAGGAGAAACAACTAGAAACAAGGAGTCATCGTCCTCCAACGTTTTATCTAGAGGAGAAACAACTAGAAACAAGGAGTCATCGTCCTCCAACATTTTATCTAGAGGAAACAACTAGAAACAAGGAGTCATCGTCCTCCAACGTTTTATCTAGAAGAAACAACTAGAAACAAGGAGTCATCGTCCTCCAACGTTTTATCTAGAAGAAACAACTAGAAACAAGGAGTCATCGTCCTCCAATGTTTTATCTAGAGGAGAAACAACTAGAAACAAGGAGTCATCGTCCTCCAACGTTTTATCTAGAGGAAACAACAAGGATCTCAGTGTGTCTTGAGTCCGTCTGAAACGCCACCGCAACACATTTCTGCATCTGAACTTTGAGCTGAACAATCATCACATTCCTGAGGAGAAAACCATCATTAACTCAACAATCGCTGCTGTGTCTGTGGTCAGAGGAGTTTAGAGATGGAGGAGGAGGAGCCTGGAGACACGAGAGCTGCACATAACAATTATTATAAATAATTAATCTAGACATTATTCAAATGAAGACCCAAAGATCATCAGTTTACTGTTATAAAAGACTAAAAAACACAAAATAATCAGAGAAAAGAAGCTGGAACCAGATACATTTTCTTCCTAAAAAAAGGACTTAAATATATTAAACAAATATTTTTAGTAAGATATTTTTTAGTTGTTGTTTATTTATTTTTAGTATTTTTTAATATCTTGATTTTTTAGTTGTTTTAGTATTTTTTTTTAAATATTTTTAGAAGCTGGCAGACTGAAAACAATTAATCAAATATTTTTATTATACATATTTTTTAAAATTATTTTTCATTTATTTTTAGTATTTTTCTATTATTTTAAATATCTTCATTTTTTGTGTTTGTATTTTTTGTGACATATTTGTAGTATTTGTACAATTTGTCATTTTTAAATATTTTTTATTTTATTTATTTTATTATTTGTCATTATTTTTAATTTCTTGAGTATTTTTTGTGATTTTAGTATTTTTTTCTATTTATTATAATTTTAGAAGCTGAAACCAGAGAATTTGGACATTTTCTCCTAAATAATACCTCAAATCTATTAATCGGTGACCAAATAGTTGTTGATTAATATGATGATGTCAACTAATTGATTAATCGGTGCATCTCTAACCAACAGCAAATAAAGCTGCATCATCAGTGTGTTAGTTAGAGGTGATTCGGTCAATTTTAACTGTTTCTAACAGGATGAAACAGGATAAATTACTACACACTACACACAATAAAAGATGTAATAGGTGCAGTTATAGGAGCA
Organism: Lepturacanthus savala; assembly: GCA_030544235.1. Lineage (NCBI taxonomy): Eukaryota > Metazoa > Chordata > Actinopteri > Scombriformes > Trichiuridae > Lepturacanthus > Lepturacanthus savala. Next base: position 7,250,397 of record CM060475.1, read on the forward strand.
TGATAGTGAATAAACAACAAACAACAACAAGGAGTAAACAGGCTCCTGCATATTCAGGGTTTTTCTTTGTTGCTGCAGCTTTAAAACATAGAAAAATCACGTGACTGAGCAGCAGAGAAGAAATCAATGCTGTTACATTATTAAAACACACGCGCGCACACACACACACACACACACACACACACACACACACACACACACACACACACACACACACACACACACACACACACACACACACACACACACACACACACACACACACACACACACACACACACACACACACACACACACACACACACACACACACACACATCCTGTAGTTTAAGACATTAACAGCAACACAACCTTTCACCATCAGCAACAGAATTAAGATAATTTCCTATTTCAAGTTAGTTTTTTTTCCCTTTTTGGTCAATTTTCATTCATTTCTGCTGAAAACAATTCAATTATTAGACTTTTTCAACTTTATTTCTCATAATTTTGACTTTATCATAATAAATAATTGTCTCATAATTTTTATTTTTCATCTAATTTTAATTAAAAAAAAAATTATTCTGTTTAATATTGGAATAAATAAATAATAAAAAGAAAATAATTGAATTATTGGACTTTTTCACAGATTTTTATCTTATATTTCTTATGTTTTCATTTAAAAACTTGACCAAAATCAAGGAAATATTTGAAATAAACCAAACGGTCGCCCAATAAAATAAGATAATAGTAACATTTAACCATAAATAAGAGATTTTCACCTGATCCGAGTTCATTTTCTACATTTTTGAGAGAAAAAGTGTAATAAATAAAATTAATCTACAACAAACTACTGAACCAGGATCAGTTTAACCTTCATCATCATCAGATTCCAGCTGTTACTCCTCCTGCTTCCTGACCTTTAACTCCTTCTATTGTCCAATTAGCCAATCAGCAGCCAGCAGCTCCTCCTCCTCCTCCTCCTCCTCCTCTAACTACCACCTCCTGTCCTCCTTACAGGAGCAGATCCTCCTGCAGACCAGTTTCCTCAGCATGCTGCCGGCCGGCGAGGAGACGTCAGCTGATCCTCTTCCTCCTCCAGCTCCTCACATCCTCCTCCTGCACCTCCTGCTCCTCCTCCTGCTGCTGCTCCTCCTCCTCCTCTGGCCAGGGACAGGAAAAGAGGAGCAGGCAGCGTGAGCCGCTTCACCTCCTCTACGTCTGCAGCCTCACTGCCGGGATGGAGGAGAGGAGGAGGGGTGGAGCCAGAGGGGATCGTCATGGTGACTCGGGAGGAGGAGGAGGAGCAGCAGGAGGAGGAGGACACATGTCTTTATGCTCTTTATGTTCTATCACCTCCTCCTGACTCTTATTTTATTTCTAGAACAAACCAGTGACTCACCTCAGTGATTTTACAGTTTAAACACATCCTCTGATGTTTAAAACCTCACCAGAGAAAGGAAAAAAACATTTACCCGGATACAGCAGGGATCCTGTTTCTGATTGGCTACACAATAGCCAGTAATATTATAGTACTGTAGTAGTATTATTTATCTGATTTGAACATTTCCGCACATTGTTGTAATTGTACAGCACATATAAACTAAAATACTATTTATATACTGAACTAAAAATAATAGATTTGTTATATTGATCAATATCAATATCATTATCAGTGGAGATATGATTATTTTCTTATTGTATTGATGTATATTTATATATATATATATATAGATGTAGTTGTAGGCTACATTTACAGCAGTAGTGTTCCATCCAGACTTGCTGCTGTTTCTGTGTTTAGTCTCAGTCTCTGCAGCTGTTTTATTATTTATTATCAGGCAGGTTTCAGGTTCTCATCATCACGTCTGTCCAGGATGTTCTGAAACTAACAGCCACCCACCTCCTCCAGACGTCCACCCACCTCCTCCAGACGTCCACCCACCTCCTCATCTAACACCCAGACGTCCACCCACCTCCTCCAGACGTCCACCCACCTCCTCATCTAACACCCAGACGTCCACCCACCTCCTCCAGACGTCCACCCACCTCCTCCAGACGTCCACCCACCTCCTCATCTAACACCCAGACGTCCACCCACCTCCTCCAGACGTCCACCCACCTCCTCATCTCACACCCAGACGTCCACCCACCTCCTCCAGACGTCCACCCACCTCCTCATCTAACACCCAGACGTCCACCCACCTCCTCCAGACGTCCACCCACCTCCTCATCTAACACCCAGACATCCACCCACCTCCTCCAGACGTCCACCCACCTCCTCATCTCACACCCAGACGTCCACCCACCTCCTCCAGACGTCCACCCACCTCCTCATCTCACACCCAGACGTCCACCCACCTCCTCATCTAACACCCAGACGTCCACCCACCTCCTCATCTAACACCCAGACGTCCACCCACCTCTGCATCTAACAACCAGACGTCCACCCACCTCCTCATCTCACACCCAGACGTCCACCCACCTCCTCATCTCACACCCAGACGTCCACCCACCTCCTCATCTCACACCCAGACGTCCACCCACCTCCTCATCTCACACCCAGACGTCCACCCACCTCCTCATCTAACACCCAGACATCCACCCACCTCCTCATCTCACACCCAGACGTCCACCCACCTCCTCCAGACGTCCACCCACCTCCTCCAGACGTCCACCCACCTCCTCATCTCACACCCAGACGTCCACCCACCTCCTCCAGACGTCCACCCACCTCCTCATCTAACACCCAGACGTCCACCCATGTCCTCTCAGACGTCCACCCACCTCCTCATCTCACACCCAGACGTCCACCCACCTCCTCATCTAACACCCAGACGTCCACCCATGTCCTCCAGACGTCCACCCACCTCTGCATCTAACACCCAGACGTCCACCCATGTCCTCCAGACGTCCACCCACCTCTGCATCTAACACCCAGACGTCCACCCATGTCCTCTCAGACCTCCTCCCACCTCCTCTAGACGTCCTCCCACCTCCTCTCGGACGTCCTCCCACCTCCTCTAGACGTCCTCCCACCTCTTCTAGACGTCCTCCCACCTCCTCTCAGACCTCCTCTCAGACGTCCTCCCACCTCCTCTCAGACCTCCTCCCACCTCCTCTCAGACCTACTCCCACCTCCTCTCAGACCTCCTCCCACCTCCTCTCAGACATCCTCCCACCTCCTCTCAGACCTCCTCCCACCTCCTCTCAGACCTCCTCTCAGACCTCCTCCCACCTCCTCTCAGACCTCCTCCCAGCCAGGAAACGTCCTGCAGCTCGTGAACAGTCATTTGACTTAATGAACTCCGGCCAACGAGTTATGATCCTGCTGCTTTCATTGCTGCCTCCAGGTCACATGACCTCTCTGAGACTGGCTCCACTTCACACAAAACCTCACTCCATGTCTGGAATCTATCAATGGCCTCAGCCTGTTTTTTACTCCGAAAAAAAACTCATGTCAGAGTCTGAAAACAGAATAAATGAACATTTCACAGACTAAACCAACAACTGCTTCATCCCGATCTGCAGAAAACGCAACAGATCCTGAGGATATAAGGTTCCAAACCAACCAACTAAACATCCCGATTACCTGAGAGTAGTTCTCCAGGATTTTGTGATGTCACAGATGCAGGTAGCAGCCAGTTCTCCTGTTATCTGGGAGGTTTTTTCTGGTTAAATTTACCTGCAGCAGCTCAGCCTGTTTCCTGTTTAAAGAGAATCATCCTGACATGGAGCTGCAGCCTGGCTCCGCCCCCTCGCACTGACCCCCCCCCCCACCCCCTCCAACTGACTCCGCCCCCCTGAACCAGATCTTATGACAGCAGCTGATACCACTCCTTCAAAATAAAAGCACCCAAACTAAAAGGCTGCTGAGTCTCCTCTCTGAGGAGGATTATCTGATTCTATTTAATTATTTTAACTGATTCTTTTTCTTAATTTTGGTTAAATTATTTGACTTTTTTATCTTAATTCTCTCTCTTTAGCTCATATCCTGGACTTTTTATCTCAGATAAGTTTGCTTATATCAATGTTTTTTTTGATTTTGATAATAATAGTAGTCCATTAACATATTTATTTCCTCTTATTTTCCCTTTACACATGAATTCCTTTACTTTTTAAATTTTATTTTCCATTGGCTGAATATATAAATGAATAAATAAAATGGACAATTAAATAAATATGTACATTTAGTCATTGATTTTTTCCCTAAACTTTCTGTTCTAAAACATATAAACAGCAGAAATGGCTGTTGCCGTGACAACAGGTAACCAGCAGGCGACCTTACCTGAGACGGGGGACAGCACCATGTTCCCTGACCTCTGAACCTCATCAAATTTACTGAAGATGACGTTGAGCCTGGAGGAGGAAGGAGAATTATCTGATGATGTCACTCAGCGTCTCGTCCATAGAACATAGAATATAGATATAATGTCAACTGTTTCTTTACGTAGGAGACAATCACACTCCATTAAACGCAAATAATAATAACAACTGATGTATGTGACCTTTGACCCTGTGAACGCACCGTGACTGAGGCAGTCCTTTCTTCCCCAGGTCCATCCTCACCCTCTCTCCTACATGACGGTAGATCTCCACCAGGCAGCTCATGGCCACGTCACGCACCTACACACACACGTACACACACACACACACACACACACACACACACACACACACACACACACACACATTTATATGTTATTAGTTTTGTTTTAAATTGAATTGTGTTGAAATAAATTCACAATATTTTATTCGATAATCAAAATCAAAGTATAAAATAAAAATAAAACTAAATTACATATATCAAGAATTACAAAAATTGAGAAAAAAAAAACCTCAATGTGCAAAAAAAATAAATAAATATAAGCATAAAATAGAAAAATAATAATAATAAATAGAATTAAATTGGACAAGTTTTTTTGTTTTTTTGGTATAGATAATTTATTTCAATTTAAATATTTAATGGAATATGAATAAATTAATAAATTAGATTTAATAACTGCAGATAATTAATTAAGTCAATTCTATAAATATTTTATAGAATTATTGGGGTTTTTTTAGACATTAGTAATCAAACAGGAGTTTGTAGTTTTCTGTTAAACATGGTTTGTTCTTTATATTCATTTTATCCTGGTGTTTTTAGACCAGAGAATGTGACCTTTGACCCCGTGGGTGGATCCTAACCCGGCAGAAAGCAGGTTCGTGTGCTTTTTTTTTTTTTTTCTTTCCTTCTTTCCTGACAGGAAGTTCCCGGGCAGGGCTTCCTGTCATCAGGAAGTTGAGTGTTGTGATGTCACAGCTCTGCAGCCAATCACAGGAGAGCAGCCAGGAGTTTATATAGAAATATATATATATATCATGAAATATTTAAACTGAAATAAATCTATTGTATGAAGTCAAATATTTACATTTATTGATTTAGTCCAATCACAGTTTATAACTAATTAAACTTAAATAATATAAAAAAAATAATAATAATTAAAAAAACCTACTTTTTTTAATGTAATGTAATTCAGTGGCTGACCAGCAGGAGGCAGCATCACATCACTAATAAACAGATAATCATCATTTACTTTTCACTTTCACTTTAGTTTTAATACGATTTTAAAGTGAGTTTTTGATGTTTTAATTAATGAGTCGTAGTTTAAGTTCATTTTTATTCGTTGTCTAATTGTTTAATTGGTTCTAATCTTAGTTTTAATTAGTTCTAAAGTGGTTCTGCTTGTATCATTTCATAATAAATTCAGCGTCACTTATATTTTTAATTAGCTACAGAGTGGATTTGCTGGTTTTTGTCATGTTTTAATGTTTATGGACCAAAACTAAGGAGATTTTCTCTCGGACTCAGGGTTTTTTTTTTTTGTGATATATGGTGTGTTTTTACCCCACCTGACTGGTTGGGTCTCCCAGCAGGTTACAGATGTGAGGGACGATTTTACTGAGAGTCAAACTCTGAGATCCGAACCTGAAAATAAAAAAAAAAACAAAGAACATTCGGATCTTCGATAACACAGAGGCGAACGAGTGTAACGGCAGCTTCGACTTGATGAGGAGTGAGACTCACACGTTGAGGGTGGAGATGAGGCAGAGGCAGATTCCTTCTCTGGTTCTGTTGTTCTTGTGTTTGAAGCCTCCCATCATCCTCTCCCACACGTACTACAACACACACACACAGGGTTTAAAGAGGGGAGTGTCTCATCATCAGGTGTGTGTGTGTGTGTGTGTGTACCTGTGGGTTCGCAGCCTGGTCCATGATCTTCAGCAGCAGAGCCTGGTCCTGGTCTCTGACCTGGTCCTTAGAGTCTCCCAGTCGGTCCATGAGACTGGGAAGAACTGGAAGAAGAAGATGAAGAAACCTTTAATTATCAATAAATTAAGAAATCAATACATCGGCATCAACTACTACTTGTATCTCACCTGTTCCGACCTGAGTCCTGAATCTCTCCTGAAGTCTGGTTACTAGAGCTGAGAGGAGATCCATCCCCAGTAAAACCACCTGAAACACACACACACACACATTAAACACACACACACACATTTTCAGAATCAAAGAAGATCAGACTCATTATATATGTGACTTTTTAAATAAACAATAAAGTTTCAGTTCAATGTGGTTTTTTTTATTAAAGCCTAGTTTTTATTATTTATTAAGTTTCATTAAAAATGTCACAATAGATTTGAATCAGAGCTGCAAAGGATTATGGGTAATTTATATTAAACAAAGACACACACAAAATAAAAAGATTCCAAATAAAAAGGTTTCGCGCATTAAAAGTGAATCTTAATCCTGTAAAGGTTTATTATGTGCATTAGTTACTTTAAACAATAATTATTTTTATTATTTTTATTTTTTAATTGGTTTTAGTCTTAAATAAAAATAATAATTCCATGTGGATCTGGTAGATTTATTTAGTTTTTATATGTTTATGCACCAAAACTAAGAAGATTTTCTATATCATTTATTTTTTTTTAAAACAGTCATGTTTATTTATTTATTTATAAATTTATTATTTTTTTATAAAACCTAATTTTATTTTTATTTAGGTTTAAAACTAAAATGTATTTTTTTTTTAATTATTATTTCCAGTAGAGGATAATAAACCTGCAGCAGAAACTGATCCGTTAACACTGAGACCAGCTCAGCCAATAGATTTGAACCAGAGCAGCAAAGGATTCTGGGTAATCTGACTCAAACGGCACTTTCTGGTAGAAAAAACACGCGGAGGACTCGGGTTAAACCGGTTTGGTGCATTAAAACCGATCTCTGATCCGGTCCTGATCGGTCCTGCGGTCTAGGACGTGGACCTGGACCAGAACCCTGAGCCAGACCGGCCTCCAGGTCCTCCTTCCTGCCTCCTGGTCTTGTTAGCTTCTAACTTTCCTTGTCATGGGGTGGTTTGGGGGTCCCGATGAGCGTCTAGTGAGGGTCTCCCTGCTGACACCTGACCAACACACCAGCACCACCTGGACCTGGTCCAGGACCCGGTGCAATTTTTGGAAAACTCACTACGACTGTGAGGAAACACACGGGATGTTGAAGAGAAACAAAGGGGGAGGAGAAGTCTGCTGCCACCTGCTGGACGAATAGAGGAACTATAGCCGGTTTACTGCACCACAGTCTGATAGTACTCTAATAGATGTACTTTATATAATTATATAGTATAAATAAATATTTTCTAGTAAAAAATACTGATATGAAAAAAATAAAAAATATTTAAATACTCAAGATACTGAAAATACTTATATATATATATAAATAATTTAAATCATTATTTATAATAAAAATAAAAAAATAAAAATTAAAAATTAATAAATAAATCACCTTTTCTTCTTTTTTTTAAATTCTAGAATTTTAATTTTTTCTCTAATTTTTATCCTAAATCAAGAAAAAAAAATAAATGACAGAAAGTAAAATAATCTACCAGTGGAATAAATAAAAATAAATAAAAATAATAATTCCACTCTGTGTTGTAACAAATAAATATTTTCACTGAACAGTTGATTTACAGAGCAGCTCAACTGCTATTAATGAACACACACACACACACACACACACACACACACAGAAAGTGTGTAAATGTGCCACAGAGGAAAGAAACTGGGCTAAAGATGTTAAAATAAGATCAGAACCAACGTCACTGGGGAGGAGTGACCCTGTTATAGAGGAGGAGGAGGAAGAAGAGGAGGAAGAGGAGGAGGCTCCATTTCCAGCCGTGTGATTGGTTGTTGGTGAGATCATTTAATGAACAGATTAAATATCAGAGATTAAAGCTGCATCAGATTAATGGATTAAAATGAAATATTAGAAGATCCATGTATCATTTTATCAGAAAATAAATGATAAAACTCACTGGTCTCATCATCATTTAATGTTTAATGATAATATTTAATGTCTTTATCGCTGTTTTATTTATTTAGGAAACATAAGACACTATTTTATATTTTGTTTAGTTAAAACAATTATTGACATCAAACATGGCGACAAAAGTGTTGTTAATAAAGTTTTATACTTTGAACCAGAGCCCAGAAGATAATCCTGACCTTGAAGTTGCTGGAGTTGACCCAGGAGCTGGCCACCGAGTCCACCATCCGGTCCAGCAGGGTCTGGTCCTGCTCCAGGTCCGGGGACCTCTCCTCGTCCACGATGATCTCCATGATCTCCTGGCCCACCTGGAGCCTCTTGCCCAGGTCCTTGTGCATCACCTGGTCCAGTAAGAACTCCATGGAGACCGCCTCCTCCATGGCTGCAGACCCACGTCCCGCCGGACCTCGTCCTCAGGTTCGGTCCACCGAGCCCTCCTGAGCTGCTGGTCTGATCTGGTCCCTGGTGGTCCGGTTACTGGTGTGAAGGAGCCTCTGAAGCTGCTGAACGAGTCCGACCGAGCAGCATCATGAGCTGGTGAAGAGGCTCAGCTGGACCCTGATCCTCATCCTCCTGAGGCTCAGCTGGAACCACATTAGACCACCATTAGTACACCAGAACCAGAACTAAACCTAAACCTAGTCATCCTTCTGAGGCTCAGCTGGAACCACATTAGACCACCATTAGTACACCAGAACCAGAACTAAACCTAACATAAACCTAACCTAAACCTAGTCATCCTTCTGAGGCTCAGCTGGAACCACATTAGACCACCATTAATACACAAGAACCAGCACTAAACCTAAACTAAACCTAACATAAACCTAACCCAAACCTAAATCTAAACCAAACCTAAACATAACCTAACCTAAACCTAACATAAACTAATAAATCAACCTTAAGCCTAACCTAAAGTAACTGAAAACTTAACTTAAACCTAACCTAAACGGAAGTTAAACCTACACCTAACTTAAACCCAACTTAACCTAACCTAAATCTAATAAACCATACTTAAACCTAACCTAACCTAAAATAACCTAGGCTTAACTTAGATTTGACCTAGGCTACACCTAACTCAAACCTACACCTAACCTAAACCTTACTTAAACCTAACCTAACCCTAACTTAAACCTAATAAACCAAACTAAAATCTAACATTACACCTAACCTAAATCCAATCTAACTTTAACGTAACCCAACCTAAACTCAACTTAAACCTAACCTTCAACTAACCTAAACTTAACCTAGCCTAAAACTAACTTAAACCTAGCCTAAACATAAGTATTGCAGTATTATGAGTAATTATTATAACATAATTTGGTCTCTGATATATTATCCACATCATCATTAAGTGTTAAAGCAGCAATTTACTGTTTAACTACTTTATATTCATGTTAGTTTCGTCCAGTGGTTCTCAACATGGGGGTTGGGGCCCTCCAAAGGGTCGGCAGATAAATGTGAGGGGTCCTGAGATGATCAATGGGAGAGAAAAGAAGAATCTTTGATTTTTGGTGACAAATTGGGTGATTTGTTATTTGTTTATCTCATATATTTATGTTTTAGCTCATAATTCTGACTTTTTAATCTCATCATTTTGATTTCTTAGCCCACGTGTGTCTTTCTACTTCATATATTTGTCTTTTTAGCTCAGACTTTTGACTTCTTGTGTCATAATTTGACTTCTTAGCCTACGTTCGATTTCTTATTCCAAATATTTCAGTTTATTTCAGGTTTTATCTCATGGTTTTTGCTTATTTGTATTTATCTTTTTAGCAGATAATTTGGATTTTCTAGGCCATAACTGTCTTCTTTCTCCATAGATTTATCTTTTAAGTTAATTATTTAAAATTTTTAGTCTCATAATTTTGTCTTTTTAGCCCATGTTTGTCTTCTTACTCCATAGATTTATCTTTTTAGTTCACAAATTGGATTTTTAGGCCAAATTTGTCTTGTCATTCCATATAAATTCCTTTTTTAGCTCATAATTTTAACTTTTCAGAATCATAATTTTGACTTCTTAAATCATATTTTTATTCTAGGTCATACTGTTGACTTTTTATCTCAAATATATTACTTTTGAAGCACATATTTGTATTCTTAGCTCATTTATTTATCTTTTCACCTCATATGTTTGACTTTTAAACCCACATTTGTCTTCTTAGCTCATATATTTGTATTTTTAGCTCATAATGTTGACTTTTATTCTCATATCTTAAAAGCAGAAGTACCTGTAGTGCAGTAGCATTACTTATATAAGTGTATAAATGGTATTTAAGGGTTTTTTAGGTTATAAATACCAGTTTAACAGCGGGTTTTTCTATATGATGAAGTGATGATTTGTGATGAACAGTTATGTAGCTGTTAGCTTGACATGCTAGCTCCCAGCGAGCCAGCCCCAACCCACATACAGCAGGGGCTGCTAGCTAAACTAAGCTAGGCGAGCTAGCAGGTTAAGTTAGTAGAAGCGGGGCTGTTAGCCGCGGAGCTAACGGCGGTGTGATTAGCGGTTATCGATCAGTGGTTATCGATCAGTGATCGGCACTCACCGGATGGACCGATTTGCTCCGCCAGAACAAAAGTCGCAGGGTCCGGAGCTGCAAAAAAAACACAAACTACCGTTAATTTAGCATTTAACGTTAACGGTTAACGGTTAGTCCTCCCGCCATTAGAACGTTTTAAAACGTTCGGTAACACGTCATGTCGGTGATTTAGCAGCGGAACGACAGTTTGATGTAGTAAATTATCACGTGTTAAATGTCCCATAGCGGACACCGTAGAGGATGCGGGGAGGAAGGAAGGAGGCAAAATGGCGGCTCCTGGTGGCGAAGGCGCGAAAATACACCGACATATAAATGATATATTTATCTTTTTAGCTCAGAATTTTGTCTTTTTAGTCTAATAATTCTGACTTTGTTGTTGGTGATAATTATAAAAGCATCAATAAAGTTTCTGTGGTGGTGAGTGAGGACCTGATCTTCATGTGGTACTGACAGGTCCTCACAATGTAGGAGCCGATCATTGTAGTGGTGACAGGTCCTCACAATGACAGATCTATTCACTATAGTGGTGGCAGGTCTTCACAATGAAGGATCCGATCGCTCTGGTGGTGACAGGTCCTCACAATGAAGGATCCGATCACTGTGGTGCTGACAAGTCCTCACAATAAAGGATCTATTCACTATAGTGGTGAAAGGTCCTCACAATGAAGGATGTGATCACCGTAGTGCTGACAGGTCCTCACAATGTATGATCCAATCACTGTAGGGCTGAACGATCCTCACAATGAAGGATCCGATCACTGTGACATTGACAGGTCCTCACAATGAAGGATCCGATCACTGTGGGACCTGGGTTATTCTAGAGACTTTAATGATTAAATAGATATATACACGTCAGGGTTGAAAATAATAATTTAAGTAAAATGACCTTTTTTCTAGGAGGGTTTTGTCTATTCCATGTTCTCAGGAGGAAGAGGCAGGAAGTTGACGTCATGTGACAGGAAGTAGTTGAAAATGAATTTTTTTTGCTTAAAACCTTTTATCTAAATTGTCTACTATCATGTCATTGACAGTAACTGTTTAAATAACATTTAGATTTATTTTTAGTAGAAAATGAGAAGAAAATGTCAGAAAATGTCATAGTGGGATTCAATTATATCTGGTGTTCCACAGGGATCAATTTTAGAGCCTTTGTTGGTTTTAATTTACTTTTATGATACTCTAATATTAATTTTTTCATATGCAGTTTTTATATGTTGTCACCTTATTTAATATGTTGTCACACATCTTTTGTATGTTGAGACATTATTTTCTTTTTTGTATGGTATCACATATTTTTTAGTATGTTTCATGTTTAATGATTAAATAGATATATACTTATAATTTAAGTAAAATGACCTTTTTTCTAGGAGGGTTTTGTCTATTCCATGTTCTCAGGAGGAAGAGGCAGGAAGACGACGACATGTGACAGGAAGTAGAATAAAATTAACTTTTTTTTTGCTTAAAACCTTTTATCTAAGTTGTCTACTATCATGTCATTGACAATAACTGTTTAAAAACATTTAGATTTATTTTTAGTAGTAAATGACAGTCATAGACTGGGCTTAAATGGATTCAATTATATCTGGTGTTCCACAGGGATCAATTTTAGGGCCTTTGTTGGTTTTAATTTACTTTTTATGCTGTTTTTATATGTTTTCACCTATTTTTTTTTCCTTTTTTATATACTGTCAAATTTTTTTCCCTCATTTTTTGTATGTTGTCTCATCATTTTGTATCGTTGCAGCTTGTACCTGTGTGTTTGTGTTATTTCAGCCGTGAAATGAAGCAGTTTCCTTTTAAAGAGCGGAACACCTGAGCCGATGAGTGCTTTCAGAAACGACGGCCACCAGCAGATCTCCAAGTTCTCCCAGAAACCCACAAGTCCTGGTCAGAGCAGGAAGTTCTGATTCATAAGAAGCTCCTGAATCATGCGCTGCAGACGAGTTCTTCTGGTTTAAAAGTGTAGAAAGTCATGCATTTTATGCAGATTGCGCCCGTTAGTTCTGTTCCGCATACTGACTCATTCAGCCTCACATGACCACGAGAAAAACACGTCTGTTGAATGAGGAAGAGGAAAAAAAACACAATAAATTCACTAAAACTACAAAAAAAAATCATAAATATATATAAATTGTATGTTATTGGAAAAAACTTAATTAAAATATTGACATTTTATTTTCATCAAATAAAAAAATATACATAGATATATTATATATATAAATATATATTTTTATCTCATACATGTGTAATATATCCATACACAAATATATGTATATATAAATAAAATAAAACATTCTAAATATTGGATTAATTGTACCAAAAATACCATTTTCACATTTTTTGCAGTGTGCTGCTTAAATTATTAGTTTTTTCTTTTTAAACAAAATTTTATTTATTTGTTATTTTATTTTTTTTATTATCTTTTCTAGGATAAATAAACCAAAATATTTCTGTGTTAATGGGATTTTTTAAAATTATTTAATATTAATAAACATCAAATAAACTGATTTCACATAAATCCATAAATGTTTGAATTTAAAGATAAAAATGTTAAATATAAAAAAAATATGAAAAAGCTTTGAAACTGAATTTATTTTTATTAACATCATTAAAAACAGAATCAGTTTTTATTTTCAGGTCATTCAACAGTTTTATTTTTCACCGACTTCATTTACAAACAAAAAGTGCAAATACGTTGTTGTTGTTGTTTTCTCGTGTGCGATTGATGCAGCTGATAAATATTTAGAGTTAAAAATAAAAAAAAAAAACAAGCAGGGTCCACGTTAGTGTTTTAAATTAAATAAATCTTCATTCTAATAAACACATTAATACATTCTCTTGGCTTTCAAAATAAAATAAACTCATCATGTGCGTCCAGGACGTGGAAATGAGATAAAAACTCTTATTTTTTTAATCGATTAATTCACACATTTAGAGTCAAATTATTCAGGAACATTCTCTTATTTTGCTTCGTCAATCGATTAATTATCAATAATCAATAATAATGACTCCGGCTTCCAGTTCTTTTTACATATTTAACTCAGAAAATGTGCATTTTTTAAACAAAATGAAGGGAAAACATCAACTTTAATGTCATAAAAACGTCCAGAGAACCAAACTCTGCTGTAACTTCAGTGTTTCACGGCTTTTTAAAACCTTTTTTTTACAGTTTAAATAAAAAAAAACACGTGTTCGAACATCATTAGACAGTACCGACGTCAGTAATAAATATGGCAGCAACACAACATCTAAATGACGAGTTGGATCCGACACAAAATGCAGCAGCGAGTCCAAAAAATAATACAAAAAATAATCAAATACAAATAAAATGAGACGTTCACACAGTTTCTCTGATCAACTCTGGTCCCGAGCGACACAATGTCATCGTTAATATAATATTTAAATAAAGTTTTCTGGATTTAAATGTTAAATTAAACCTTGGAGTGACGTTTAGTGGAGCTTTAAACAGGAATAAAACCTGAAAGTAGGATAAAAAAAACGGTGTAAAAATCACTTTAGGATCAGAAATAGGAATAAATTCAGTCAGAATAACATTTCACGTATTAAATATTAAGAAATTAAGATATAGTTTTAAATGTTCTGTCTCATCATCAATACATTTACATCCTAAATACTTCTATTAATGCATATTTACCCGTTATTTGTTAAAAATGATGCTTTTTTTAATACAAATGTGCAAAGTTTTCCGCTAAAATCTAGTTCTAGTACACTTTATAGATTTTAACAGTAAGAATAATAACAGATTATTTCATGTCAGATTTTAATGTGAAAATCAACGAAAGCTTCAGATAAATGTCATCATGTGATCAAATATAATTAAATTAATGCATTTAATGGCACTTTCAGCTTTTAAAATGTGTTTTTTTTTTATTCAAATGTTTAGAATCTGCAGCTAAAATCTTGTTGTGGATGAAGAAATGTCGTTTTTAGACTTGATTCCTGTTTATTTGGATGATTTAACCTTAAAAATGTCCAGTTACACACAAACTGTATTATAGTCAAGTTCATTTCCTAACATTCAGTTTATTCTTGTTAATGATCCTCAAGTATTTTTACACCAAATCAGTCATTTGTGTCACAACCTGCAGTAAAATGTCCTTTAACTCTTACTATTAATAAAACCAGGAAACAGCAACCAGTTAAAGATGGACGCTCATTAAGCGGCTTGTTAACGACCGTTTGACCATCGCTCGTTAACGACCATCGCTCGTTAACGACCATCGCTCGTTAACGACCATCGCTCGTTAACGACCATCGCTCGTTAACAGGGCTCGTTAAGGGGCTTGTTAACGACCAACGTTCGACCATCGCTCGTTAACAGGGCTCGTTAACAGGGCTCGTTAACAGGGCTCGTTAACAGGGCTCGTTAACAGGGCTCGTTAACAGGGCTCGTTAACGGCCAACGTTCGGCCAACGTTCGGCCAACGTTCGGCCAACGTTCGGCCAACGTTCGGCCAACGTTCGGCCAACGTTCGGCCAACGTTCGGCCAACGTTCGGCCAACGTTCGGCCAACGTTCGGCCAACGTTCGGCCAACGTTCGGCCAACGTTCGGCCAACGTTCGGCCAACGTTCGGCCAACGTTCGGCCAACGTTCGGCCAACGTTCGGCCAACGTTCGGCCAACGTTCGGCCAACGTTCGGCCAACGTTCGGCCAACGTTCGGCCAACGTTCGTTAACAGGACTCGTTAACTGGTTCGTTAACTGGTTCGTTAAGGGGCTTGTTAACGGACAATGCTTGTTAATGGCCAACGTTCGGCCAACGTTCGGCCAACGTTCGGCCAACGTTCGGCCAACGTTCGGCCAACGTTCGGCCAACGTTCGGCCAACGTTCGGCCAACGTTCGGCCAACGTTCGACCAACGTTCGACCAACGTTCGACCAACGTTCGACCAACGTTCGACCAACGTTCGACCAACGTTCGACCAACGTTCGACCAACGTTCGACCAACGTTCGACCAACGTTCGTTAACAGGACTCGTTAACTGGTTCGTTAAGGGGCTTGTTAACGGACAATGCTTGTTAATGACCAACAAGCATTGTTGGTCATGTCTGCGTTAACAGACAACGCTCATTAACGTGGCTCGTTAACAGGACTCGTTAAGGACCAATGCTTGTTCATGTTGCTCATTAACATGGTTAACGACCAGCGCTCGTTAGCGACCAACGCTCGTTAACGGGGCTTGTTAACGGACAACACTCTTGGCTCGTTAACAGGGCTCGTTAACTACCAACGCTTGTTAACAGGGCTTGTTAACTGGCTCGTTAATGGACAATACTCATTAACGACCAACGTTTGACCAATGTTCGTTAATGACCAGCGCTCGTTAGCGACCAACGCTTATTAACAGGGCTCGTTAATCTGCAGTGATTAAACTCCTCTGACGTCACTGAAATATCAGGTGTCTGTTTTTGTATGAAATGTCCAACATTGAGTAGAATTATCTGATTTTATTAGTAAATAATTCAGCTTATTTTAAGTTTTTTTCCCTAATTTGGGTCAAGTTAATATTTAAATGTGTTTTTTAAAGAGCATATTAGTCTTTAGAGACTAAATCGACCCAAATCAGGTAAATTATCAGTGGAACGAGGTCATTCTGCTTAATATTGGACTAAATGCACTAAAAAAACAGTTGTTTTTCAGCTTATTTCAAGTATTTTACAGTTTAGCTTAATTCAAACAAACTGACCTAAATCAGGAAAATAAAGAAACAACTTCAAGATAAATTACCTTCAGAAAGTTAATTTTACTCAATGTTGGACGAATTGTGCAAATAATCTTTAGATTAGATTCAGGTTTTGTAGTGAATAAATCCAGATAAAGACAATAAATATTTATATAAGATTTGTTAGTGAAGTTTAACAACAATATTTCAGTTTTGTTCAGATGTATTTTAGTATTTATTCTAAAGCAGCAGCACTAATAAAATAAAACACTTGAACTGAAACTACAGCTGCTGTAGAGTTTGGCACCATGGCCGCCGCCAGCAGGTCATGTGATCAGACCTGCTGCCGGCGCCGTTGGCAGACGGCGTTTTATTTTGAAATATTTTCATTGATTTCATTTATATCTGATGATTGTGAAGAAATAGATTTTTCCTGCTCGGCCTGAATCTCCTGAAGCTTCGAGACGCTAAACATCTTTAAACTTTAAACCTGGGAGGAAACACCGGAGCGTCTAAAAGGGGGCGGGGCCTTTCCTGCCAGGAAGTGGGCGGGGTTCTCCGCCTGGGGAAGTGGGCGGGGCTTCTCACAGCTTCCTGTTTCCTGGATCAGTTGAACATGATGGACTCTGGGTCCTGGTTCATCATCTGAGCCATGTGGCGCAGCACGTCCTTCTTAGTGATGATGCCCAGCAGGCGCCTGGAGAGGTCAGAGGTCACAGGTCGGAGACAAGAAAGTCATTTTTGAAAGGCCTGAAAATCGAATTTAACGGATCGAATCATCTCAGTTTCTAGAGTTTCCTCCAGTTTTTCGCACAAAAAAGATGTATTGTTATAGATAAAATGTATTTATTTTATTATCATTTATCGCTTTAAGTTAAGTTGAATAAACATCAAATCACAATCATTAGTCTATTTTTTAAACATTTCTATATAAACCCGTGTGTGTGTGTCCTACCCGCTCCTGGTGACCAGACACTGGCGGAGGCCGAGCTTCCTGAAGATGTCCACCACGGTCTCCATGGGCGTGTGGTCGGTGACGGTGAAGGGGCTGAGGTTCAGAACCCGGCGCAGCTTCAGGGGCTGAGGGGTGGAGGCTGGAAGCTGAGGAGCGTCTTCAGTGAAGTAGACGACGGAGCTGCTGACCACGCCGTCCTGCTGTCTACGAGCTGTTCCTACAAAATAAAAGACAGTGACCACGCCGTCCTGCTGTCTACGAGCTGTTCCTACAAAATAAAAGACAGTGACCACGCCGTCCTGCTGTCTACGAGCTGTTCCTACAAAATAAAAGACAGCGACCGTGCCGTCCTGCTGTCTACGAGCTGTTCCTACAAAATAAAAGACAGTGACCGCGCCGTCCTGCTGTCTACGAGCTGTTCCTACAAAATAAAAGACCATGATCGCGCCGTCCTGCTGTCTACGAGCTGTTCCTACAAAATAAAAGACAGCGACCGCGCCGTCCTGCTGTCTACGAGCTGTTCCTACAAAATAAAAGACAGTAACCGTGCCGTCCTGCTGTCTACGAGCTGTTCCTACAAAATAAAAGACAGTGACCGCGCCGTCCTGCTGTCTACGAGCTGTTCCTACAAAATAAAAGACCATAACCGCGCCGTCCTGCTGTCTACGAGCTGTTCCTACAAAATAAAAGACAGCGACCGCGCCGTCCTGCTGTCTACGAGCTGTTCCTACAAAATAAAAGACAGTGACCGCGCCATCCTGCTGTCTACGAGCTGTTCCTACAAAATAAAAGACAGTGACCGCGCCGTCCTGCTGTCTACGAGCTGTTCCTACAAAATAAAAGACAGTGACCGCGCCGTCCTGCTGTCTACGAGCTGTTCCTACAAAATAAAAGACAGTGACCGCGCCGTCCTGCTGTCTACGAGCTGTTCCTACAAAATAAAAGACAGTGACCACGCCGTCCTGCTGTCTACGAGCTGTTCCTACAAAATAAAAGACAGTGACCACGCCGTCCTGCTGTCTACGAGCTGTTCCTACAAAATAAAAGACAGCGACCGTGCCGTCCTGCTGTCTACGAGCTGTTCCTACAAAATAAAAGACAGTGACCGCGCCGTCCTGCTGTCTACGAGCTGTTCCTACAAAATAAAAGACCATGATCGCGCCGTCCTGCTGTCTACGAGCTGTTCCTACAAAATAAAAGACAGCGACCGCGCCGTCCTGCTGTCTACGAGCTGTTCCTACAAAATAAAAGACAGTAACCGTGCCGTCCTGCTGTCTACGAGCTGTTCCTACAAAATAAAAGACAGTGACCGCGCCGTCCTGCTGTCTACGAGCTGTTCCTACAAAATAAAAGACCATAACCGCGCCGTCCTGCTGTCTACGAGCTGTTCCTACAAAATAAAAGACAGCGACCGCGCCGTCCTGCTGTCTACGAGCTGTTCCTACAAAATAAAAGACAGTGACCGCGCCATCCTGCTGTCTACGAGCTGTTCCTACAAAATAAAAGACAGTGACCGCGCCGTCCTGCTGTCTACGAGCTGTTCCTACAAAATAAAAGACAGTGACCGCGCCGTCCTGCTGTCTACGAGCTGTTCCTACAAAATAAAAGACAGTGACCGCGCCGTCCTGCTGTCTACGAGCTGTTCCTACAAAATAAAAGACAGTGACCGCGCCGTCCTGCTGTCTACGAGCTGTTCCTACAAAATAAAAGACAGTGACCGCGCCGTCCTGCTGTCTACGAGCTGTTCCTACAAAATAAAAGACAGTGACCGCGCCGTCCTGCTGTCTACGAGCTGTTCCTACAAAATAAAAGACAGTGACCGCGCCGTCCTGCTGTCTACGAGCTGTTCCTACAAAATAAAAGACAGTGACAGCGCCGTCCTGCTGTCTACGAGCTGTTCCTACAAAATAAAAGACAGTAACCGTGCCGTCCTGCTGTCTACGAGCTGTTCCTACAAAATAAAAGACAGTGACCACGCCGTCCTGCTGCCTACGAGCGATTCCTACAAAATAAAAGACAGTGACCACGCCGTCCTGCTGCCTACGAGCGATTCCTACAAAATAAAAGACAGTGACCACGCCGTCCTGCTGTCTACGAGCTGTTCCTACAAAATAAAAGACAGTGACCGCGCCGTCCTGCTGTCTACGAGCTGTTCCTACAAAATAAAAGACAGTGACCGCGCCGTCCTGCTGTCTACGAGCGGTTCCTACAAAATAAAAGACAGTGACCACGCCGTCCTGCTGTCTACGAGCTGTTCCTACAAAATAAAAGACAGTGACCACGTCGTCCTGCTGTCTACAAGCTGTTCCTACAAAATAAAAGACAGTGACCACGCCGTCCTGCTGCCTACGAGCGATTCCTACAAAATAAAAGACAGTGACCACGCCGTCCTGCTGTCTACGAGCTGTTCCTACAAAATAAAAGACAGTGACCGCGCCGTCCTGCTGTCTACGAGCTGTTCCTACAAAATAAAAGACAGTGACCGCGCCGTCCTGCTGTCTACGAGCTGTTCCTACAAAATAAAAGACAGTGACCACGCCGTCCTGCTGTCTACGAGCTGTTCCTACAAAACAAAAGACAGTGACCACGCCGTCCTGCTGTCTACGAGCTGTTCCTACAAAATAAAAGACAGTGACCACGCCGTCCTGCTGTCTACGAGCTGTTCCTACAAAATAAAAGACAGTGACCGCGCCGTCCTGCTGTCTACGAGCTGTTCCTACAAAATAAAAGACAGTGACCGCGCCGTCCTGCTGTCTACGAGCTGTTCCTACAAAATAAAAGACAGTAACCATGCCAACTAGAATAACCTCGAGGGTCAGGTTACTACTAATAAACTGACTAGAATAAACTCGAGGGTCAGGTTACTACTAATAAACTGACTAGAATAACCTCGAGGGTCAGGTTACTACTAATAAACCGACTAGAATAAACTCGAGGGTCAGGTTACTACTAATAAACCGACTAGAATAAACTCGAGGGTCAGGTTACTACTAATAAACTGACTAGAATAAACTCGAGGGTCAGGTTACTACTAATAACCCGACTAGAATAAACTCGAGGGTCAGGTTACTACTAATAAACTGACTAGAATAAACTCAAGGGTCAGGTTACTACTAATAACCCGACTAGAATAAACTCGAGGGTCAGGTTACTACTAATAAACTGACTAGAATAAACTCGAGGGTCAGGTTACTACTAATAACCCGACTAGAATAAACTCGAGGGTCAGGTTACTACTAATAAACCGACTAGAATAAACTCGAGGGTCAGGTTACTACTAATAACCCGACTAGAATAAACTCGAGGGTCAGGTTACTACTAATAAACCGACTAGAATAAACTCGAGGGTCAGGTTACTACTAATAAACTGACTAGAATAAACTCGAGGGTCAGGTTACTACTAATAAACTGACTAGAATAAACTCGAGGGTCTTACTGATGGCGAGGGTGAGGTCTCGGCGCTGGACGAAGCCGATGAGCCTTTCCGACTCCCTGGACACGACCACGGGGAATCCGTTGTAGTCGGTGTCTTTGATGAGCGTCTCCACGTCCTCCACGGTGGTGGAGTCCTGGGTCAGGACGGCCAGCGGCGGGTCGTTGCGGCGCGGACGCATCACGTCGGTGGCCAGCGTCCGGTGGGTGAACTCGTCCCGGATGTCCAGGTAAGGGTAGCCGTTGAGCTGGATGTGAGACTCGTAGATCCCCTCCTTCCCGAAGGCGTCTGCCACCCACTTACTGGTCACCGCCGCCGCCATCAGCGGCACGATGTACTCCAGACCACCGGTCAGCTCGAACATGATGACCACGAGGGAGACCGTCATCCTTGTCACACCGCCTGAAGGGAAAAGAGAGTCAGGAAATTAACGCCTTTATCTAGAAGGAAAGAGAGAAAGTCTGGAAACTAACACCTTCATCTAGAGAGTCAAGAAAGTCAGTCATTTGTTAAAAACATCATGGCGTCGACATTTCTTTAAAACCGTGTTGACGGCAGAGTTTGTAATAAACATTGTCAGATTGACGGTAGACGAAAGTTGTTGGGTTGACAGAAGAGAACTTGGAGGTTCATCTCACCCAGACAGGCGGCGGCCCCCACCATGGCGTACAGACCCGGCGTCACGCAGTCGGCGCCGGGCCGGCACCAGTTCTTGAAGATGATCCAGTCGTGGTGGTGGTACGCCATCTGCTCCACGGCGATGCCCACGATCCGCCCCGCGATCGCCCCCACCGCCATGCTGGGGATGAACAGACCCGACGGGATCTGGAGGAGGGAACAGAAGCGTCTAAACTGACCATTCAACTCAAGCCGACTAAACCAACCGGTTAACTCCAAAACCAACCGTCCAAAAATAGACTAAAACACTCAACTAAAATTAAACTAAAATATTTGGGATTTTCTTTGAATAAATCTAGAGTAACTACAACCCAACAAATACTTTCAACGAAACCTTTTCTGACACACACTCCCCCCCTCATCTACGCTCTCCTGTGGGGTTCCACAAGGTTCAATTCTAGGTCCCATTCAATTCTCCATTTACATGCTTCCCCTCAGTCAAATTATTCAAAAATAACAATACAAAAATCACCATCATCTTCAATTTCATCACTGAAAAAGTGACTAAAACTAGACTAAAATACTTTGGATTTTCTTTGACTAAAATTAGACAAGACTCTGGAGACAGGAACAGAACCATCTAAACCAACCGTCCCTTCCCCCCATCGCACCGACCTTCATGCCGAAGGTGAAGATGGTGATGACGATCTTGAAGACGAGGGCGAGGGCGAGCTGCCACAGGGCGTTGTAGACGCCGGGCCCCGCCGGCCGGTCGGGGATGTCGTCCACCGGCCGGCTCATGTTGGGGTTGTTGACGTAGTCGCAGAGCTGCGACGACTCCAGGGCGCCGCAGTCGTTGAAGAGCTCGGAGATGAGCTCGCTGGTGCTGCGGCGGGTGTAGGGGTTGGGGTACGCCAGCAGGGCCGTGATACCCGTCACGGCGATGACCTCCAGGACCGGGTACTTCCCCAGCTGCGTGGTCTTCCGCCGCCGGCACCAGGCGATGTTGGCCCGGATGAAGAGCGTCCCCCAGAGGCCGCCGAACACGCCCAGCAGGATGAACGGCACCAGCTCCGCCATGTACCACGGCGTGTGGTACTCCACGTAGAACAGCACCAGCCGGCTGTTGCCGAACGGGTTGATGGAGCGCAGCGTGAAGGCGGCGACCAGCGCGGCGAAGAACGAACGCCACAGGGTCTTCAGGGGGAAATAATAGCTGACCTGAAGGAGACAGCGAGGTCAGAAAACCACGGAACGATGCCAGGAACGTCCTGGAACCATGGTAGACTTTGACTAAAACCAGCTTTTCATCAACTAAAAAGTATTAAAAGTTGAATTATAGTTATAGTATAGTAATTATAGACGTCACCTCCTCCAGACTGAACAGAACTCCTCCAATCGGAGCTCCGAACGCCACCGAAACTCCTGCTGCTGCTGCTGCTGATAAAACCTAAAACAGAGAACGGAGGAAATGTGGAAGAACAGATTCTTATTGATTTTTGGATCACGTGTTTTGATTTTGTTGAATTTAAGGTCATTTTAAATAAACTACATTAAATTATATCATATTTTGGTGATGATCTTCACACCTCTCTCCTCTTGCCCTCGTTCTTGCTGTACTTGGAGAACAGGCTGCAGAACAGGTTTCCACAGCAACAGGCCACGTGGACCAGAGGCCCCTCTTTACCCAGACTGAGACCAGAAGAGACCGCCAGGACCAGGGTGACGGTCTTGATGAGCAGGGTCCACTTCCCCAGGTAGCCCCGGATGATGAAGCCGCTCAGGATCGTCTTGATCTGAACCGCGAGACACAAACGGGTGTGTGTGTGAGTGAGAGGTCGGTTTTTCAAAGTAAAAGTCTGGTCGTGGATTCTGAGGTCCTCTCACCTCGGGGATTCCAGACCCGCAGGCGTAGGGGGCGAAGACCCGGACCAGAGAGACCGCCATGAGGGAGAACAGCAGAGCCCACAGAATGTACAGGAAGTAGTTCAACACATAGGCTCCGCCCCCCTGAGAACACAACGCATCACTTCCTGTTTAACGCCAACACAGGAAAGTTCATCGACTGGTTTTAACGCTCGATTGGTCGAATTCCAACAGGTTTAAATACTGCCGGCTGATTGGCTAACGAGGAAGTCATGTGACCAGGAAACAGGTGAGTGTAATTAACCGGTGACGTCAGGGAGAATTCAAATTAAAACAAATTAATTCATTAAAACAATCAACAACCACATGATGAACCTCTGACCTCGGCGTGGCCTGTCATTAGCTCCGCCCACTTCTGCCACTGAGGACACTTGTCCCGGTCGTCGAAGGTGGTCTCATTGGACGTCCAGCAGCACTGTTCATGGCTGTACCAGAACGCCGATAGACACACGC
Organism: Lepturacanthus savala; assembly: GCA_030544235.1. Classification (NCBI taxonomy): domain Eukaryota; kingdom Metazoa; phylum Chordata; class Actinopteri; order Scombriformes; family Trichiuridae; genus Lepturacanthus; species Lepturacanthus savala. The sequence goes on from CM060475.1 coordinate 7,274,344, forward strand.
CCTCCTTCAGGTCCGTCATCCAGTCCACCGCCAGGTCGATCACGCCCGCCAGAGTTCCTGCACGATACAGGTTTAATTAACTCAATTTAGATTCATTAATTAGTAAAGACACAGGAGGCAGCAGCAGGAGAAAACACAGAGGAAAACAGCAGGATATAAAACTAACAGGAAACAGTGACAGGAAAAAAAGAACAGAATAAAAATAGAAAAAAGCAGGATGAAAACGGGGAAAAAAAACAAAAAAAGAAAAAATAAAAAAACTGGAAAATAAAAACAGGAAAAAAATGAAAAAATAAAAAACAGCAGAATAAAAACAAAAAACAGGAAAAAACAAACAAAAAAATAAAAAACAGCAAAATAAAAACAGGAAAAAAATGAAAAAATAAAAAACAAGAAAATAAAAACAGGAAAAAAAGGAAAAAATAAAAAACAGCAGAATAAAAAGAAAAATCAGGAAAAAACAAACAAAAAAAGAAAAAAACTGCAAAATAAAAACAGGAAAAAAAATGAAAAAATAAACAGCAGAATAAAAACAAAAAACAGGGAAAAAAATAAACAAAAAAGAAAAAAGAGAAAACAGCAAAATAAAAACAGGAAAAAAATGAAAAATAAAAAACAGCAGAATAAAAACTGAAAAAAACAGGAAAAAACAAACAAAAAAAAGAAAAAACAGCAAAATAAAAACAGGAAAAAAAATGAAAAAATAAAAGACAGCAGAATAAAAACAGAAAGAAACAGGAAAAAAAAAGAAAACAGCAAAATTAAAACAGGAAAAAATGAAAAAATAAAAAACAGCAGAATAAAAACAGGAAAAACAAGAAATGAAAAAATAAAAAACAGCAGAATAAAAACTGAAAAAACTAACAAAAAGGGAAAAATAATAAAAACACGGCAGGATGAAAACAGAAAAAAAGACGTGAACAGAAGAAAACAGGTGTCAACAGGAAAACAGGAGGAAAAAAAACAGGAAACAACAGAAAACAAACAGGAAAAAACAGCAGCAACAAACATGAGGATGAAAACAGGAAAAAACAGGAAATAGCATAAAAATGGAAAAAAATAAAGAAAATACAGGAAACAGTTTCCTGTTATTTTACACATTGAGTGAACGTATAGAAATGATATCAAACTACTTTCTTCCTGTATTGATGACGTATTGATTCTATCTTTATTTCCTACCTGACAGCAGTCCGATCAGCAGCATCACCACCCAACCTGACCAGGCGTCCAACAGACTCTTTATCAGCTCCCAGATGGATTCTTTACTCTTACTGGTGATCTGTCACAAACAGGAAGTGACCTGGATGTTAATTACCTGACTGACAGCAATTAACCAGGGTTACATATTTAGGTTGAGATTAATTAATCCAGACTGGTGGTGTAGATTAATTCAGACTGGTGGTTTAGATTAATTAATCCAGACTGGTGGTGTAGATTAATTAATCCAGACTGGTGGTTTAGATTAATTAATTCAGACTGGTGGTGTAGATTAATTCAGACTGGTGGTTTAGATTAATTAATCCAGACTGGTGGTGTAGATTAATTCAGACTGGTGTTTTAGATTAATTAATCCAGACTGGTGTTTTAGATTAATTAATCCAGACTGGTGGAGTAGATTAATTAATTCAGACTGGTGGTGTAGATTAATTCAGACTGGTGGTGTAGATTATTTAATCCAGACTGGTGGTGTAGATTAATACAGACTGGTGTTTTAGATTAATTAATCCAGACTGGTGGTGTAGATTAATTCAGACTGGTGGTGTAGATTATTTAATCCAGACTGGTGGTTCAGATTAATTCAGACTGGTGGTTTAGATTAATGAGGACTGGTGGTGTAGATTAATGAGGACTGGTGGTGTAGATTATTTAATCCAGACTGGTGGTTCAGATTAATTCAGACTGGTGGTTTAGATTAATGAGGACTGGTGGTGTAGATTAATGAGGACTGGTGGTTTACATTAATTAAGACTTGTGGTTCAGATTAATTCAGGCTTGTGGTTCAGATTAATTCAGACTTGTGGTTCAGATTAATTCAGACTTGTGGTTCAGATTAATTCAGACTTGTGGTTCAGATTAATTCAGACTTGTGGTTCAGATTAATTCAGACTTGTGGTTCAGATTAATTCAGACTTGTGGTTCAGATTAATTCAGACTTGTGGTTCAGATTAATTCAGACTTGTGGTTCAGATTAATTCAGATTTGTGGTTCAGATTAATTCAGACTGGTAGTTTAGATTAATTCAGATTTATGGTTCAGATTAATTCAGACTTGTGGTTTAATCTTGTGGTTCAGATTAAGTCAGACTTGTGGTTCAGATTAATTAAAACTTGTGGTTTAGATTAATTCAGATTTGTGGTTCAGATTAATTCAGACTTGTGGTTCAGATTAATTAAGACTGGTAGTTCAGATTTATTCAGACTTGTGGTTTAGATTAATCTTGTGGGTCAGATTAATTCAGACTTGTGGTTTAGATTAATCTTGTGGTTCAAATTAATTCAGATTTGTGGTTCAGATTAATTCAGACATGTGATTCAGATTAATTCAGATTTGTGGTTCAGATTATTTAAGACTGGTAGTTTAGATTAATTCAGATTTATAGTTCAGATTAATTCAGACTTGTGGTTTAGATTAATCTTGTGGTTCAGACTAAGTCAGACTTGTGGTTCAGATTAATTCAGACTTGTGGTTTAGATTAATCTTGTGGTTCAGACTAAGTCAGACTTGTGGTTCAGATTAATTCAGACTTGTGGTTTAGATTAATCTTGTGGTTCAGATTAATTCAGACTTGTGGTTCAGATTAATTCAGACTTGTGGTTTAAACCTTGCGGTGGCGGTCTGTGTCTCTGGATTTCTCCCTCAGCCAGTCGATGGTGTGGAAGTCCTCGTACGTTCCTACGTCAGGAAACGGCTCGTCCAGGAAGTCCATCAGGTTCCCGGCGCCATTCATCTCCTCGGTGGGCGTGGCGCTGCTCACACCTGTCGGGAGGGAGCCAATCAGAAACCTCGGCTGATCTGCACCTGGATACACTTGTCCAGTTTTAATGTTTTTTTACCTAGATATTTTTCTTTCCCTGGTTAAAAAAAAGTATTTGATCCCCTTGAACTTTGACCTTTTATCACATTTCAGGCTTTAAACATAAAGACATAAAACTGGAATTTTTAGTGAAAAATCTACACAACAATCACGCATTATAATATATATATATATATATATATATATATATATATATATATATATATATATATATATATATTAATATGGACTTGTGACTTATTGGGTTTTTATTGACTATTTTTATTAAGTTTCATTGAATTTCGTTGCATCTCCTGCAGAAAAACAATTAAATTCTATTCTATTCAGACACACGCGCTCACGCACGTGCACACGCGCACTCTGTGGCGTTTCGTTCCTACCAAACACCTGTAAATTACCAACAAACGTCAAATCCCGCATCGACCTGCGTGTGTGTTAGCATCGTCCCCTGTTAGCCGCGTTAGCTCGCTGAAACCTCGTCCTCTTACCTTCTCCGGCCTCCATGTTCCGGTCCGTCCTAACGGCGGCTGAACGGCCGCTAATTAATTCGCGTCTTGTTATTAATTAATTAATTTAAATGAATTTCTTTCCTCCGCCGCCGCTGCAGCCGCGACACGGAGACTAGAAATAAACAAGAAGACGGCAGCGTCACGGATTCCTTCCCACAATGCACCTGTTCACGCCGCCGAACTCTCGCGACACTTCGTTGACCTCCCGTTGGCAGAGCGCCACAGATCGTCTATACATTGCAGGTCGATTAGAAACAGAGAAGTCTCACTTTGATGTGTTTTAAGTGTCGTTTGTATAAAACAGAACTTATCATGTACTTTTACTGCAATACTTTAACTACATTAACTCACAATATTCATGTACTTTTACTGCAACACTTTAAATATAATAACTCATAATATTCATGTACTTTTACTGCAGTAACTACATTGATCTCGTAATATTTATTAGACTAAAAGCTGCAGTTACTCGTTTCTTACCACCAGATGGCGCCAAAATTCCAATTAATTAGGAGTAAAACTGACTTTATCTGGTCATTTTATTAAAAAAAAGACATATATGCCTTTACAAAACATTATCATTAAAAGTTAATTATCATGTAACAGAAGTAGAGACAGAACAAGTGACATGCAAGAAAAAAAAAAGATTATATACAGCCAAGATAAAAAGTACAATATAATACTATAATACAATATAATATACATACATACATACAGTGACAACATACAGTACATTACAAGTTGTGATATGTAATGTACTGTATGTTTTTACAGTTAGCTGTGAAAAGGAGGCTTTTATTTTGAAGGCCATACAATTTATCAGGTCACATGACCAGAATATCCCTACTGCTGATGGACATTTTACATGCGAGCATCAACCAATTACAGTTTGAGGTTTTTGTGCTGTGTTTTTAAGGTTAGGTGTGAGAAGGGAGCTTTTATTTTGAAGGCCATACAATTTATCAGGTCACATGACCAGAATATCCCTATTGCTGATGGACATTTTACATGCGAGCATCAACCAATTACAGTTTGAGGTTTTTGTGCTGTGTTTTTAAGGTTAGGTGTGAGAAGGGAGCTTTTATTTTGAAGGCCATACAATTTATCAGGTCACATGACCAGGATATCCCTATTGCTGATGGACATTTGAGCATCAAGCAATTAGAGTTTGAAGCTCTTGTGATAACGGACGTCTTGTACGGAGTCTGTTTCCACCATGTGCTCCACAACATGGCGGACATCTTGTAATAAACGGTGGAAGTATTGCTTCACCTCCTCCACCTCAAGCCAACATCTTTGCTCCATTTCTGACGCTTCCTGCCGAGCCTCCGCCACCATCCTCTCATACTTGCACTTCACAGCTTTTGTTTTCTTCTCCAGCTCCTTCTCGTAGAAGGCCTTTAGCTCCGCCTCCTTCCTCCGCAGCACATCCACCACCTGCAGGTAGGTGTAGTTGGAGTAGAACCCGCCCCCGTTCTCTTGCACCATCTTCTCCACCATCGACAGCAGATCCAGGACCTGTCCTCGGTCGTCGGCGGCGCCGTTGTTGAGGATGTGGTACCGGTCCCCCGCCTTCTTCAGGACGGCCTTCAGCTCGCCGCCCACCACCTCCAGCTGCTTCTTCACGTCGGCGGCCTGCTCGTCCTGGGCAAAGAGGACGATGGTGTACCTCCAGGCCTCGGCCCCGAAGATCTCCTCCACCTGCCGGACGGCGCGCCGCTGCTCCTCGGTGAAAGGCCCCACCTCCACGACCAGCAGGATGGCGTGGGGGCCCGGGGCGGACATGTTGATGCACCTGGAGATCTCCGTCTTCACCGCCGGCTCCGGAGACGACGTGTCGAAGAGGCCGGGGGTGTCCACCACCGTCACCTCCCGGCCGAACACCTGGCCTTTCTGCTTACAGCACTGCCTGGTCACTGGGGAGGAGGAAACAGCACCGGAGTTCACTCCTTTTACTACGACAAACACACGTTACACATACTGGTGCGGTATTGGGACCACTGCGTTTTTATATCCTGAATCAAAATGTGAAGAAAAATGAATCCATTTTTAAATTATTGATTATAATATCAGTGTCAAACCTAAATATTTACTGAAGTACTTAAGTGATAAATGTTCAGGACTTATCATTCACTCCAGTAATATTTAGTTGTTGTGACTATGGTATTAATATTATAACTTAACCTACTGCAAACTACACTGTACTAAACTGCATCATACAGTAAATACTGTACATCTACCACTTCTAATTAGATGCTATATTTATGCATGTGTAATGACGACACGGTGTGTGTGTGTGTGTGTGTGTTTGTGTCCTACCTGAGGACTGACTGACTGCTGCACAGAAGGCAGGTCGTCCCAGTATGGTGTTCCCACTGGAGCTCTTTCCTGCCCCAGTCTTCCCAACAAGAACCAGCCTGAAGTCTGCGACACACAAACACAAGCTAATGCTAGTTAGCATCACTGCTACTAACCAGGAGCTTCTGCTAGTTAGCATTACTGCTACTAACCAGGAGCTTCTGCTAGTTAGCATTACTGCTACTAACCAGGAACTACCGCTAGTTAGCATCACTACTACTAACCAGGAGATACTACTCTAAGCTGCAGCAGTAGCTTTTACGTAGGAAGTTAGCCAGTAGAAGGAACAATTCTGATGTACTACAGCAGCCATCTTGGCCGTACTACAGCAGCCATCTTGGCCGTCCTTTGAACCCAGATGTTCAAAGGATGAACTACATCACCACCAGGAAAAAGTTCTTTTGGTGTAGAGCCCTGAGCTAGCTTTGGCAGAACTTGCGTAATTGGATGAGCTACAATAGAGAATATTACACCTAAAAATGAAATTAAAATCTTTTATTCCCCTCTAGTCTTGATATCTATTCTTCTTTTTGCCTTGTTCATGTTCATGTAAGAACACAAAGCGGAGATTCGTACTTGATTTTGTAATTATTGTATTGTTCAATAAAGTTTGAGGAAATATTATGAAAAGTCCTTCTTCTACTGCAGTTATTGACCTCCCAGTGATTTCTGGGATACGTAGTGTGGTTCACTTGCAAACTGCATCATATTGGTGATATTTCTAGTGGAGTCTTTCCTTTTTTTCTGTGATGCAGGTGCTCTTGACAAACCGAACCAAACAAATATCATCCTGAAATGTTCCGTCGTTCTCAGAGACGTGAAACTGTGATGTGAAGGTTCCAGACCTAGAGGTGGATCCATGCTGCCTCTTCTCTGGGTTCCGGTTGGAGGGGGAGCTGCAGAGACAGAACAAAACTGGTTGGAGTCACTGTTTTTTCTAGACTGACTTTCATCTGATTGTAGGTAGTTTCTGGGTTTTTTTTCTAGACTAACATAGATCTGATTGTAGTTTCTGTTGTTTTCTAGAGCAACATTCATTTGTTGACTACTATTCAGTTGATTGTAGTTGGTTTAATTTTTCTTAAACTAACAGAGCTGATTGTAGTTATTTTCAAAACATTTTTCTAGACTGACATTCATCTGATTATAGCTTCTGCTTTTTCTAGACTAATACTCAGTTGATCATTGTTGGTTTGTGTGTTTTTGAGACTAACATTCAACTGATTGCAGCTAGTTTCTGTTTATTTCTAGAATTACATAGATCTGATTGTAATTTCTGTTTTTTCTAGACTAATATTTAGTTGATTTTGTTTGTTTTTCTAGACTAACATTCATCTGATTTTAGTTAGTTTCTGATTTTTTTTCTAGACTAACATTCATCAGATTGTATTTCATTTCTGTTTTTATTTTCTAGACCAGCGTTCATCTGATTGTAGTTTCTGCTTTTTCTAGACTAATATTGAGTAGATCGTTGATGGTTTATGTGGTTTTTCTAGACTAACATTGAACTGATTGTAGGTAGTTTCTGTTGTTTTCTAGACCAGCATTCATCTGATTGTAATTTCTGTTTTTTCTAGACTAATATTTAGTTGATTTTGTTTGTTTTTTCTAGACTATCATTCATCTAATTGTAGTCAGTTTTCTTTCCAGACTAACATTCATCTGATTTTAGTTAGTTTCTGATTTTTTTTCTAGACTAACATTCATCAGATTGTATTTCATTTCTGTTTTTAATTTCTAGACCAGCATTCATCTGATTGTAGTTTCTACTTTTTCTAGACTAATATTGAGTCGATCATTGTTGGTTTATGTGGTTTTCTAGACTAACATTGAACTGATTGTAGGTAGTTTCTGTTGTTTTCTAGACCAGCATTCATCTGATTGTAGTTTCTGCTTTTTCTAGACTAATATTGAGTTGATCATTGTTGGTTTATGTGGTTTTCTAGACTAACATTGAACTGATTGTAGGTAGTTTCTGTTTTTTTCTAAACAAACATAGATCTGATTGTAGTTTCTGTTGTTTTCTAGAGCAACATTCATTTGTTGACTACTATTCAGTTGATTGTAGTTGGTTTATTTTTTCTTAAACTAACATAGATCTAGTTGTAGTTATTTTCGAATTGTTTTTCTAGACCAGCATTCATCTGATTGTAGTTTCTACTTTTTCTAGACTAATATTGAGTCGATCGTTGTTGGTTTATGTGTTTTTCTAGACTAACATTGAACTGATTGTAGGTAGTTTCTGTTTTTTCTAGACGAACATAGATCTGATTGTAGTTTCTGTTGTTTTCTAGACCAGCATTCATCTGATTGTAGCTTCTGCTTTTTCTAGACTAATATTGAGTCGATCGTTGTTGGTTTATGTGTTTTTCTAGACTAACATTGAACTGATTGTAGGTAGTTTCTGTTTTTTCTAGACAAACATAGATCTGATTGTAGTTTCTGTTGTTTTCTAGATGAACATAGATCTAATTGTAGTTTCTGATGTTTTCTAGACTAATATTGAGTCGACCGTTGTTGGTTTATGTGTTTTTTCTAGACTAACATTGAACTTATTGTAGGTAGTTTCTGTTTTTTCTAGACGAACATAGATCTGATTGTAGTTTCTGTTGTTTTCTAGACCAGAATCATCTGATTGTAGTTTCTACTTTTTCTAGACTAATATTGAGTCAATCGTTGTTGGTTTATGTGTTTTTCTAGACTAACATTGAACTGATTGTAGGTAGTTTCTGTTTTTTCTAGACCAGCATTCATCTGATTGTAGTTTCTACTTTTTCTAGACTAATATTCAGTTGATTGTAGTTGATTCATTTTTTTTAACTAACAGAAAAAACAGGAAATAACTGCAATCAACTGAATATTAGTCTAGAAAAAAAACAGGAGCTACAATCAGATGAATGCTGGTCTAGAAATAAATTCCAACTAATATTAAAACACAAAGATATATTCGTATTTATTGCTATTTTTTAGAAACACGTTAAATAAACATGAAAAGACGCTTTAGGTTTCAGTTTCATTCATGTCGTGATTGTTGTAGTAAGTTTTCTCCGGAGATTCTTCCGTTTTAGTTGCGTTTCAAAACAACTTTAACAAATAAAATGAAATAAAATGATCGTTTAATTAACAGGTGTGTTTTTACGGTGAAGAAAAAGAAAAAGAAAACTCACGGTGTTTTTCCATCGCTGAAGTTCATATGATTTTTTTTGTTTCACGAACACCTATTTCCGGTCTTCAAAATAAAAGAATAACTATCAGTTTTAAAATCATATATATATATATATTCTAACAGATGAAAACAATAGATAATGACAGTCATTGCACAGCAATGGAGATGATTTTGATATTCAAAAAAAACCTGGATAAATTTGTCAGGAGAATGCTTTTATTTTGGTAGTCATTTCCGGGCATAGTCTCACCTGAATCTGTTCATTTTGAACCTCGCGGCTCCGCAGGCACCAACAGGTCAGACTCTTCCGTCGTTTCCACCTTAGTTTTGATGCTATCACGTTACATACATGTCACATGTTACATATATGTTACATACATGTAACATGTGACATGCTACCGCTGCTGTTCTCTCTTTATTCAGATTTAAACGGGATGATTCTGATGCGTTATTTTACTTCCTTGTTTTATTCACCTTGATGTCGCGATCGAAAATACATATTTTTAGTTGTAAACTACGTGATTTGTCGGTTTCTGTGTTTTAGTTTTACTTTGAAGGATCGTTTCTTTTTATTACCATTTTTTTTCTTAAGACAAATTAAAGTATTTAAACTTAAACTTATTTCCAAGGCCTCAGATCTTATGAGGCATTTTGTTGCTGTCAGCCATGTTTAATCACACATCAAACATTTGACTGGTTATTATAGTTTAATCACAGTTTAATTCTATTACTATTACTATTATTGATATTAGTGGAGTACTACTGTAGTAAAAGTACTTAGGTGAGTTAATGTATTACAAGTATTACAGTAAAGTACATGAGTACGTAATTGGATTTATATCCATATATAGTAGTATTTGTGTGTTTTATACTAGTATTTATATTTATTATAGTAGTATTTGTGTGTCTTATGGCGGTTTTTATGTGTTATAATAGTATTTATATGTATTACAATAGTATTTATATGTATTGTAGTATTTATGTGGATTATAGTAGCATTTATGGGATTTATAGTAGTATTTATGTGTTTTATAGTAGTATTATAGTCGTATTTCTGTGTATTTTAATAGTATCTATATGTATTATTGTTGTATTTGTGTATTATAGTCATATTTATGTGTATTATTGTAGTATTTATATGTATTATTGTAGTATTTGTGTATTATAGTCACATTTCTGTGTATTATAATAGTATTGATATGTATTATTGTAGTATTTGTGTATTATAGTAGTATTTATATGTATTATACTAGTATTTATATGTATTACAGTAGTATTTATGTGTATTATAGTAGTATTTATATGTATTATAGTAGTATTTATGTATTATAGTAGTATTTATATGTATTATAGTAGTATTTATATGTATTATAGTAGTATTTATATGTATTATTGTAGTATTTATGTGTATTATAGTAGTATTTATATGTATTATACTAGTATTTATATGTATTACAGTAGTATTTATGTGTATTATAGTAGTATTTATGTATTATAGTAGTATTTATGTGTATTATAGTAGTATTTATATGTATTATACTAGTATTTATATGTATTACAGTAGTATTTATGTGTATTATAGTAGTATTTATGTGTATTATAGTAGTATTTATGTATTATAGTAGTATTTATATGTATTATACTAGTATTTATATGTATTACAGTAGTATTTATATGTATTATAGTAGTATTTATATGTATTATAGTAGTATTTATGTATTATAGTAGTATTTATGTGTATTATAGTAGTATTTATATGTATTATAGTAGTATTTATGTATTATAGTAGTATTTCTGTGTGTATTATAGTAGTATTTATGTATTATAGTAGTATTTCTGTGTGTATTATAGTAGTATTTATATGTATTATAGTAGTATTTATATGTATTATTGTAGTATTTGTGTATTATAGTAGTATTTATGTGTATTATAGTAGTATATATGTATTATAGTAGTATTTATGTGTATCATAGTAGTATATGTGTATTATAGTAGTATTTCTGTGTTTTATAATAGTATTATAGTAGTATTTATATGTATTATAGTAGTATTTATGTGTATTATAGTAGTATTTATGTGTATTATAGTAGTATTTATATGTATTATAGTAGTATTTATGTGTATTATAATAGTATTGATATGTATTATAGTAGTATTTATGTGTATTATAGTAGTATTTATGTGTATTATAGTAGTATTTATGTGTATTATAGTAGTATTTATATGTATTATAGTAGTATTTATGTGTATTATAGTAGTATTTATGTGTATTATAGTAGTATTTATATGTATTATAGTAGTATTTATATGTATTATAGTAGTATTTATATGTATTACAGTAGTATTTATATGTATTATAGTAGTATTTATATGTATTATAGTAGTATTTATGTGTATTATAGTAGTATTTATGTGTATTATAGTAGTATTTATGTGTATTATAATAGTATTGATATGTATTATAGTAGTATTTATATGTATTATAGTAGTATTGATATGTATTATTGTAGTATTTATATGTATTATAGTAGTATTTATATTTATTATAGTAGTATTTATGTGTATTATAGTAGTATTTGTGTTTTATAGTAGTATTTATATGTATTATAGTACTAGGAGTATTTATATGTATTATAGTACTAGTAGTATTTATATGTATTATAGTACTAGTAGTATTGATATGTATTATAGTACTAGGAGTATTTATATGTATTATAGTACTAGTAGTATTTATATGTATTATAGTAGTTTTTCTGTGTATTATAGTAGTATTTGTGTTTTATAGTAGTATTGATATGTATTATAGTACTAGTAGTATTGATATGTATTATAGTACTAGTAGTATTTATATGTATTATAGTACTAGTAGTATTTCTGTGCTCAGGAAATCACATACCAGGGACCATGGATCAGTTTGCCTATATCAGAATACTTGAAGAGGCCATGTTGTTTTATGTTGAAGAGGAAATGTGAGTTTCAACAGGACAAGGAGCCCAAACAGCAACTGCTATTTATTAGAACACACCCCTTTCAACTAATGGGTCACAACTAATTAATGAATTAAAATCTGATCAGTCACATTGGACTGAACCTCTCTGGTGTCTCAGCAGGTCTTCTGACGACCATGGATCCAGATCTGACCTTGGTCCTGCTGGGATTCTCGGGAGTTGGTAAAAGTGCCTCAGGAAACAGCATCTTGGGACGAGAAGCGTTTGAGTCAAGACGAGCCTTCTCGTCAGTGACTAAACATATCCAGGAGCAGACAGGAAGTGTGTTTGGGAAACGCATCCGCGTGATCGACACTCCAGAAATACTCGCCTCATGGGAGGAGATCGGAATCCTGTGTCGCGACATCTCGCAGTCCAGCAGACGGAGACTGTTCCTGGTGGTGGTGAAGATCGATCGATTCACCGAGGAGCAAAAGAAAGCCGTGGAGGCGTCTGTCCAAGCCATCGGAGCCGAGGAGCTGAAAAACAGCTTTGTGCTTTTCACAAAAGGAGATAAATTAAACGGCATGTCGCTGGACGATTTCATCAACGAGGACCGAGACGGCGCGCTTCCAGAACTTGTTAAAAGGTTTGCAGGAAGCTTTGTGTTCAACAATAAAGAGCCAGGACGGGAACAAGTGAAACAGCTGCTGCTGAAGTCAGGCCATCTTCAACCCGGTGAGTAACGATTCAATCAATAGTTGCATTTCTCTTATACAGATGTGCTCAATATAATATCGGTGTTGGTACCGATGTGGTTTCAGACCTTCAACCCGCAGCTTCTCAGGCTGCAGCCCCCCAACCGGCAGCACTTCAGCCAGCGGGGACTACACCAGGTAGGAAAACCTGCCTCTGTGTGCCAGGGTTTTGTAATTGACGCCCTCGTCCGACGGAGAAAACGAGCCCGTAGTTGGTAACGTGGCAGCCTGCGGAGTGGCATTAAAAAAAATCCAAAATGCATGAAGTTGTGGAAAGAAATCTCAATGCTACCTGGACAATTGAAATTCAGGTGAGATTAGAACAGGGGTCACCAATCCTGGTCCAGAATGGTCGTGCGGGTCCAGGTTTTTGTTTCAACCAAGCAGTAACAACCTGTTTCTACTAATCAACCACTCGCGCCATTGCTAAGGACCTTCAGACCCTCCAGGACCAGGATTGCCCAGCCTTGGGTTAGAATATTGTAATGACCCGGGATGACTCGGGTTCGGGTTTAGTTCAGGTTTTGAAACCTTGCACTGGACACCATCAACCACAACATCCTTCTCTCCCCACCTTGAATCTTCCCTTAACATCAGCGTCACATCATTAAAGAGACAACAGTTCATCATCAACAGCGATTGTTTCCCAAGGCGTCCCCCAGGGTTCAGTACTCGGTCCTCTGCTTATTCCCTACTTCCACGTCCCCCGCTACGCTGATGACATCCAGCTCTACGTCTTCAACAAATCCATTAACACTCTGATAACTGATATTAAACCATGGACGCAAAAAAAAGAAGATGTAAAAACTCTCAAATTGACAAACCAGACGTCATCAGACCCAAATCCCTCATATCTTCTGCAGACCTGCCAACATGTACGCATTTTGTCCTCCTGGTACGCTCGTAGGATTTATCCACACGTAACCTCAGTTGAAACCGAAGTTTTTTGTAACCAGAGTCCAGGGTGAACTTTTTCTAAAAGTCTGTTTTCAGGTGAGATTAGAACAGGGGTCACCAATCCTGGTCCAGAATGGTCGTGCGGGTCCAGGTTTTTGTTTCAACCAAGCAGTAACAACCTGTTTCTACTAATGAACCACTCGCGCCATTGCTAAGGACCTTCAGGCCCTCCAGGACCAGGATTGCCCAGCCTTGGGTTAGAATCTTGTAATGACCCGGGATGACTCGGGTTCGGGTTTAGTTCAGGTTTTGAAACCTCTCTGCTTCAATATTTCAAGCCATATATCAATCATTCAATCATTTCTTCTCCTCATTTCTCTGTCTTCTTTTCTTCAGTTGATCCCAGAAGACAGATGAAGATCATTCTGATCGGCCTGCCCGGTCAGGGGAAGAGTTCATCAGGAAACACCATCCTGGGGTCGGAACACTTTGAATCAGAAGTCGGCTTTAATGCAGTGACTTTGCAGACTGCCTCTGTGTCTAAAAATATAAACGGACAAAACGTCACTGTGGTGGACACTCCTGGATTCACTGAAAGATGTCTGTCTCCCAAAAAGCTGTACTATGAGATCAGGAATGCAATCGAAGAGGTCAGTCCAGGACCACATGCCTTCTTATTTGTGGTCGGATTTCACAGAATCTCTGAAGCAGCCATCCTGCTGTTTGAAATACTGCCAAAACTGTTTGGTGGTGATGCTCACAAGTATGTCATCGTGCTGTTCACTCATGGAGATAAGCTAAGAGGGCAGCCAATCGAGGAGAAGATCCAGGCGAATGAAGATGTGAAGAGACTCGTGTCCAAGTGTGGTGAAAGATATTGTGTGTTTGACAACACAAACATGGAAAACAGGCAGCAGGTTAGACACCTTCTACAGAAAGTCCAAATGATGATCAGAGAAAACCATGGAGAGGTTTTCAATGCAAACATGTTCTACAAGGTTCAATCTACAGGAATGAAAATTCAAATAAATTGGGACAAATTCATAAAATGGTTTAAAGAGATTCTCAAGAAATTAGATGGAGAAATCAAGAGTATCAGTGATGTTGCTGTCTCTCATTAAAGAGACAACAGTTCATCGTCAACAGCGATTGTTTCCCAAGGCGTCCCCCAGGGTTCAGTACTCGGTCCTCTGCTTATTCCCTACTCCCACGTCCCCCCGCTACGCTGACGACATCCAGCTCTACGTCTTCAACAAATCCATCAACACTCTCGCGTCAGTCCACACCGACCAACTTTCTCACGGATATTAAACCATGGACGCAAAAAAAAAGAAGATGAAAAAACTCTGAAATTGACAAACCAGACGTCATCAAATCCCTCATATCTTCTGCAGACCTGCCAACATGTACGCATTTTGTCCTCCTGGTACGCTCGTAGGAAGAGTCCAGAGTCTGGTTTCAGCATCACGTGTGGAGGGAAAACCACAGTTTCTTCTTCTTCTTCTTTGGTGTTTTAAGACAGAAGTTGCATTGATGCAGGACTAGTACTTTATTGTTCTATATCCTACTATAAAATCCAGAAGAAATACCGTCTTCCCCTCCCATTTGACTCTATTTCTGAAATGATTTTCGGAGAGAACATGAACCGCAATTTCTTGTCAACACTGTGCAACAGTAAACAGGAAGTTGTCTCCATGGAGATAAGACTTCCTGTCAGGAGTGCTGTCGCCACCTGCTGCTTTGGCATGCGCGTGACATGGTTTGAAGCAGATTTTACGGTGCTATCAAAACCGGTCTGGACGGGAATTTTTATTTATTTTCTTAAACCAGAGGCCAGAAAAGTTTGGTTCCATGTGGACAGCTAGCCTCTTTCATCCATTTAGCAGAAAAACTAATAACGTTGGGTTAGCCGTCCATGTTGTTAAAGGCATTAGCTCATTAATAATTAACGCTAACAACTATTTAATCACGCGTTATAGTGTTTTTTATTTATTAATCAAATCAAACCCACTGATGAGGATTTTTTTGGGGGGTTTTTCTGAAAATGTATGGAGCTAACATTGGGTCAAATGTTTGAATGAGGAATACATCAATGTATTTAAAATTAAAAACAAGCGACCTCAGTTCAGTCTGAAAGGACATTTTTTTTTTTAATTAAGCTGTCACGATGCCACGCCCCCTTTCGTAGATACCACGCCCCTTTTAGTTCACGCCACGCCCCCTTAATTGATGCCACGCCTGTTGATCTATCGATCGATTTTGTTGAACTATTCCAGATTGTGAGTTCGATTTTTTTTTTATTTAGGGAACATTTTCAAAATGTTTCCATCAGCAATAGGGATATCCTGGTCATGTGACCTCATCCGTCAAAAATAAAAGCCGCCTTTTCACACCTAACTGTAAAAACATCGATTTTATATTTGATAAGGTCATTGTTTCCGTACGGCAACACTATGGAATAGAAGGTTAAACTTTTCAGGTTAAATTTAGTCGTTTCCAGCTTTAATCCAGATGTTTTGGGGTTTAAATGTGAGTTTACTCACCAGATGTGCAGACGTCCAGACGGATGTCGGGGAAACTTCTGACAAACAAACCAGATTAACTCATCAAAAGAATTAACTATTTAATTGATTGATCTCTGATTGGCTGACTGACAGGCGGCCCCGCCCCCTTTACTCACCTGTTGGTGGTTTCTGATCAGAGCTTCAGGTTTTAACGCGTCGTTTTTTTGAATAAACTTTATTTATTACCGCTGCTTATTCTAACTGATCACTTTTATATCAATAAATGACAAGATTCTTTTTTTCTTAATTGATATAATGTGAATCTTTTTATATGAAATGTCTGTGTTTTTCAGTTGGTTGAACTTTTTCTTCTTGAATGTGCCTTTTTTTTGGGGTTCAAAGTCTAGTTTGGTGTGAATTTTATTTCATATTCTTCTTGCGAACAGATCAAACGACCCAGAGTTTGATGATTTCAGTTGCAGTTTATTGGTTTATTTGTTGCAGCCGTTCCAGTTGCAGCAGCTGACCTGCAGCCCGCTGCCCACCAGCTTCAGACACTCCGTCATCTGGAAACAGGATTTATGGACGATGTGCTCTGAGGAAACACCAACGTTGGAACGTCAGCCATTTTTTATAGTTTTGATTTCAACAATATAACGTCTCAGTTATTCTACATGTTGGGCCGCGTGATTGACAGCTGGACTCACGGTTGGGGGCGGGGTGAGTGATCTTAGCGCAGGCGTCCAGTTCTGGAGGACAAGTCACCTCCGTCTCTACACAAGTAACGCTGTCCGGAGCCTCCAGGACGCAGTTCTGGCACTGCAGGGCCCAACCTGGTAGAAATACACACAAATACACACATGAATACACACTAATACACACATATATATACACATATATACACATGTAACGCTGTCCGGAGCCTCCAGGATGATTCTGCAGGGCCCAACCTGGTCAAATATATATAGAAAATATAAATATATATATATTCTATTAAAATGACTCACATGTATTCAGTCTATTTTTAGTAATTTTTTTTGTTGGGGGGGTTTTATTTATAGTATTTGTATTTTTTTTTATTTAATTCATTTTTAGTATATTTCATTATTTTTAGTATCTTATATTTTTGTGTTTTTTTTTAGTATTTTCTGTGGTTTTGGAATCTTTTAAAATATTTTGAGTAATTTTAGTATTTTTTTTTATATAGTTTAATATTTTTCACGTTTTATTTTTAGTATTTTTTACTTTTCGTATTTCATTTTTTATCCAGTATTTGTATTTTTTTTATTTTTAATTTAATTTAATTCATTTTTAGTATATTTCATTATTTTTAATATCTTATATTTTTGTGGGTTTTTTTTAGTATTTTCTGTGGTTTTGGAATCTTTTAAAATATTTTGAGTAATTTTTAGTATTTTTGTATTTTTTTTATATAGTTTAATATTTTTCACGTTTTATTTTTAGTATTTTTTTACTTTTCGTATTAAATTTTTTATCCAGTATTTGTATTTTTTTATTTTTAATATAATTTAATTCATTTTTTTTATAGTTATTTTTTTAAAAATATTTTTTAATTTTTACTTTTCATATTTAATTTTTTATCCAAACATCAAACAAATTAATTAATTCCAGAATTCATTATCTGATCCACATTTTACACCATTTTATTAAGCAAATAATGAATTAATTCAATAATTAATTCATAAATCAAGAGATTTATGTGTAAAAATATAAAATATAAAAACACTTAAATGACTAAAAATACAAAAAAAATAATAAAAAATATTTTAAAAAATATATAAAAAATACTAAAAATAAATAAAATAGAAAATAATACTAAAAATGCAACAAATAAATTAAAAGTCCAAATTCTCTTCTCTGATTATCATTATTATTATTATAAAGTTAATTTATCACATTATTTCACAGATCTGCCGGTTTTTACTTTTACAGCACTTTTTATTTCTCATTATTTATGAATTCATGTGAATATTTGTGTGTTTTTGGGGGTTTTTACCGGAGGAAACGGCCACCAGGAGCAGGAGAGCTGCTGCAAACACCTTCATGTTGTCTTCTGTTCACGCGTCTGCAGGAGAAATCACACGTTAGAACCAAGATCTGAAGCTTCTAAATGCTGGAAATGTGTGGATGAGGCGCTGACCTGCTGGTCTGAGATGTGTTTCTGCTGCTTCTCTTCACTTTTATAGTCTGATCATCGCTGATAAACATCAACTCTGTGGGAAAACAACCAGGCTGCAGGAAAAAGAAGTGAAAAGAAGTAAAAGAACAACGTGTGCTGATAAAAATAAAGGCTGATAGGAGCTGGAGACGAGTGGAAATGGAGCGAAAAGTTCAATCCTGGATGTTAAAACGGCAGAAACGTAGAATTAAACGTGATTTTAGTTTTATCTTTATTTGGTTTCTCCCTGTTAAACGTGAATAAATAATTCTTAAAGGGACAGTTCACTTTTTCTACTTCCTGATAATTCACTTACATTAATGAATTAATGGATTTGAGTCATTTTTCTTTAATAAATGATAATAATCGGATCAATTTCTCCCTTTAATCTCATATTTTAGTCATTTTACATCATTTAATGAATCGATTCATTTTATTAAATTGAGTCTATTAGTTTATTTTATAATATATATATATATATATATATGAGGTCATTTTTTTTTATTCTGGTCGATTTAATTAAACTTTTAACATTTTTTCTCATATTTAACTTTTTAATCTCATATTTTTTTTTTCCATATTTTACCAAAATTTCTTTTTATCTTATTTTTTTGTGTTTCCTGAATTTTTAATCTAATTCTACTTTTTCTACTTTTTTTTTATTTTATTTATTTATTTTATTTATTTATTTTATATATTTATTTTTTATTTTATTTATTTTATTACTTATTAAACACCAACTATTTTGATAATAGATTATTTTATTTGAGTCATTTTTAAGAAGAAAATGTCAAAATTTTACCTAAAAGGACAAAATATTAAAATTAATAAAAAAAATAAATCTAAAACCAAAAAAATACTAAAAATATATTTGTTATGCTTTTATTTTGTAGTAATACAGTAGTAACTATAGTTATATATATATTCATTTCTTTCTTTGCTTTTATGATCATTTTTCCTCATTTTAACTCTCGATTTTGTCCAATTTAAAGGCTTTTATTTTGTAGTAATACAGTAGTAACTATAGTAATATGATTATTTTTTTCCTCTTGATTTTGACCAATTTAAGGGCTTTTATTTTGTAGTAATACAAATCTATTTGGCGTTTATGAATAAAACTCAACGCTGCTGCGGGGCTTTTATTTTGTAGTGATACAAATTTATTTGGCGTTTATGAATAAAACTCAATGCTGCTGCGGGGCTTTTATTTTGTAGTAGTACAAATTTATTTGGCGTTTATGAATAAAACTCAATGCTGCTGCGGGGCTTTTATTTTGTAGTAGTACAAATTTATTTGGCGTTTATGAATAAAACTCAATGCTGCTGCGGGGCTTTTATTTTGTAGTAGTACAAATTTATTTGGCGTTTATGAATAAAACTCAATGCTGCTGCGGGGCTTTTATTTTGTAGTAATACAAATTTATTTGGCGTTTATGAATAAAACTCAATGCTGCTGCGGGGCTTTTATTTTGTAGTAATACAAATTTATTTGGCGTTTATGAATAAAACTCAATGCTGCTGCGGGGCTTTTATTTTGTAGTAATACAAATGTATTTGGCGTTTATGAATAAAACTCAATGCTGCTGCGGGGCTTTTATTTTGTAGTAATACAAGTTTATTTGGCATTTATGAATAAAAGTCAATGCTGCTGCGGGGCTTTTATTTTGTAGTAATACAAGTTTATTTGGCGTTTATGAATAAAAGTCAATGCTGCTGCGGGGCTTTTATTTTGTAGTAATACAAGTTTATTTGGCGTTTATGAATAAAAGTCAATGTTGCTGCAGGGCTTTTATTTTGTAGTAATACAAGTTTATTTGGCGTTTATGAATAAAAGTCAATGTTGCTGCAGGGCTTTTATTTTGTAGTAATACAAGTTTATTTGGCGTTTATGGATAAAACTCAATGTTGCTGCGGGGCTTTTATTTTGTAGTGATACAAATTTATTTGGCGTTTATGGATAAAACTCAATGCTGCTGCGGGGCTTTTATTTTGTAGTAATACAAGTTTATTTGGCGTTTATGAATAAAAGTCAATGCTGCTGCGGGGCTTTTATTTTGTAGTAACACAAATGAATTTGGCGTTTACGAATAAAACTCAATGCTGCTGCGGGGCTTTTATTTTGTAGTAATACAAATTTATTTGGCGTTTATGAATAAAACTCAATGCTGCTGCGGGGCTTTTATTTTGTAGTAATACAAGTTTATTTGGCGTTTATGAATAAAACTCAATGCTGCTGCGGGGCTTTTATTTTGTAGTAATACAAGTTTATTTGGCGTTTATGAATAAAAGTCAATGTTGCTGCAGGGCTTTTATTTTGTAGTAATACAAGTTTATTTGGCGTTTATGAATAAAAGTCAATGTTGCTGCAGGGCTTTTATTTTGTAGTAATACAAGTTTATTTGGCATTTATGAATAAAAGTCAATGCTGCTGCGGGGCTTTTATTTTGTAGTAACACAAATGTATTTGGCATTTACGAATAAAACTCAATGCTGCTGCGGGGCTTTTATTTTGTAGTAATACAAATTTATTTGCCGTTTATGAATAAAACTCAATGCTGCTGCAGGGCTTTTATTTTGTAGTAATACAAATTTGTTTGGCGTTTATGAATAAAAGTCAATGCTGCTGCGGGGCTTTTATTTTGTAGTAATACAAGTTTATTTGGCGTTTATGAATAAAAGTCAATGCTGCTGCGGGGCTTTTATTTTGTAGTAACACAAATGTATTTGGCATTTACGAATAAAACTCAATGCTGCTGCGGGGCTTTTATTTTGTAGTAATACAAGTTTATTTGGCGTTTATGAATAAAAGTCAACGCTGCTGCGGGGCTTTTATTTTGTAATAATACAAATTTGGGATTTTGACCAATTTAAGGGCTTTTATTTTGTAGTAACACAGTAACAGTAACATTTTGTTTTACTAGAGATGAAAACACTTTATTTATTGTTGGATCTGAGGTTTTCTACTGGGATTTCAGAATAAAACTCCAACTTCTGGGTTAACTCCTCATCACAAACGGACGTGTTTGAGTGTTAATGGATAAACTGGTGAGTCGATGAGTGTGAGAACGCAGCAGGTGATGAAACGTTGAATCTCACCTGATAAAAGTGGAGCAGCAGGTCACCTGAGGTCACCTGAGGTCACCTGAGGCCTTCAGGTCCGGTTTGAACAGGTGAGACGGTCTCAGGTGTGAAGTTCCCACTGCAAGAAATTCACTGACATGATGCAACAGGGGTTAAATATTAAATAATATAATAATATTAAATATACTAACTAGTTAACTCGTTAAATGATATATATTTTTTAGTTCCGAATCTAATAATTGACGTTTTATCTCTTATTTCTGCAGGATGTGATTTTTTTTTTTATTTGTTTTATCCAATTCAACTTTTTTTCCATTTTTTTTCCCTTGATTATGGTCAATTTAAACTTTAAGCATTAAATTCTCATATTTTATGATGTGATTTGTCTAATTCCATCACTTTAATATTGTAAATCACATTTTCGCTGGATTCCAAACACATTAACTTTTAGTAAACTACAGATTTAAGGCAGAAATGTTGTTGTTGGAAACTTGATCGTCATGAAAGTGAATCAAATAAAAGTGAATAAACTTCAGCCTGATTTTCATTCACCGTTTATTTTTTTGCACACACTGATATTACAGTTTATCACCATCATATCATACATTTACAATAGAAGATCCACAACATATCAAAAGTAAAGGATGAAAAAAAAGTTAAGAAAATAAGATCAACAAGTCTCAATAAGCCAGTGAGAAATGTGGTTGACTGTCACCATGACGACGTTTACAGTACGAAGATCCATAGATTAAACGCGGCTGTAATCGATCGATCGATCGATCGGCAGAGTCCAGGAGAAACGGTTTTATAGGAGGGAAAATACGAAAAGAGGCTGAAGAATATGAAGCTACACGTTTATAAATCCGTTTACTGTAAATTGTTATTTTTACTGAAGCAAATGGAACCTGGAAATCAGGATTAAATGGAAAAAGCAGCTGATTTTAAACATTTGATCAGATTATTTTACAAATAATAAAAAAAAAAACAAAAAACAGAACTTTCATTTCTCAACAACTTTGAGTTACAGCTGCGATGTTTCTCCAGTCTGCGATCGTCCGTTACAGCTGAGCTGGGTTCAACCAGACCAGGACCTGGACCGGGACTGGGACCAGGACCAGGAGCTCCCCCGTCCCCTCTGTCCAGCTTTAAACCCCGACGAACACTAAACGCTGCTGAACGCACCTCGTGTTAATTTATGGCAGAACGGGCACACTGGCACTTTGATGGTGAGTCACATGACCACACGGGAGGGGGAGGGGCACGAGTAAGGCACGAGCATGCACACACACACACACACACACGCACACACTTATCTGACCATGTGGGGTCATCATTTAAATACCGACACTGTGGGGACCACCTTTTGTACATGAAATCCATATAGTTTCAACTACAAAACATCTTTTAGACCCATGTCCTCACTGAGATAGATAAGCAAACACACACACACACAAACTTTATTATCTTACCCTGTGGGGACATCATTTAAACAGCTACACTCTGGGGACCATACTTTCTATATACGAGATTGACCGTTTCAACAACAAAAAAAACGTTCAGGCCAATGTCCCCACCAAGACAGATAAACTCTCTCACACACACACATACTTGATTATCTTACCCTGTGGGGACATCACTTAAATACCTACACATGGGGACCACCTGGTCTAAAAGGAGATTGACAGTTTCAACAACAAAAAAAATGTCAGGCCAATTTCCCCACTGAGATAGATAAATATGAACACACACACACACCTATCTGACCCTGTGGGGCTACCATTTAAATACCTACACTCTGGGGACCACCCTTTCTAAATGAGATCAACATAGTTTCAACTACAAAAAAAACAAACACCTTTCAGGCCAATGTCCCCACCGCGATAGATAAGCAAACTCTCTCACATACACACACTTGATTATCTTACCCTGTGGGGACATCACTTAAAAACCTACACTCTGGGGACCACCTTTTGTCAATGGGATCGACAGTTGTCATGACAACAAAATCTTTCAGGCTAATGACTGAACACACACACATGCGCGCGCGCGCACACACACACACACACACACACACACGCCCTAGTTTTAAGTGTTTTATCTCTATAATTAAATCCCAACAATTAAGACCCGCTTTGTCTATTTAAATGCGTTGGGGTAGATGACACACACACTTATACACACACACACACACACACACACACACACACATAACATGTCAATCACCGTATTGACATGACTGGGATGTACGACAGGTAAACATTTGATTTTCTTTGTTTTTTTTGCTTTTAGTTTCAGTGAAACTAAATGTCTGGTGTTTTGGTTCTTTTCAGTCACATGATATTAATAATAATTATATTAATAATAATAATTACAGCAACGTTACAACACTAATATTCACCTACTGCTACAGGTTGGTGTTTGGCCATGGACAGAATATAAAGAGTTTTCTCATAGAACAGATGATTTTAACATTAAGTTTGTGAATTAATTCATTTTAAATTAAGGCAACAAGCAGAAATGAAGCTAAAGAATCACTTCAGGGACAGTTTTTTAGTTTCTGGCATGAATCGGAAGCTTTTAATCTCATATATTTCGGCTTTTTATCAATTTTTTTAAAATCCTAATTCTATTTTTTCTTGATTTTTCCATTTAAATTTAAACTATTCGATTTTTTTTTTAATTTATAATATAATTTTTGTCTTTTTTCAAATATTTTTCTATTCTTAGAAGTTTGACTTTTTAACCATTTAATTTTTTTAATCTCATAATTCTCAATTTTTACCTCTGTTACTTTTTTATTTCATTTTTGTTGTTTGATCTTCATTTTTTTTTTATTTAATTCTACTTTTTTCTGGATTTTTGGTCATTTTAAACTTGTATTAATGAAACAATATCACATTTTTAGACTTTTTTACTTCATCTAATTTTCCCCTATTTGACCAAAATCAATAGAAAATGATAATAAAAACTAAACTATTTCTCAGATGCCCATTTCCAGTCCTTTCAAAATAAAAGCACAGGTGAATGAAATGTGAGACGAGTATGATTTAGATTTATTCAGTTTATCACCAAGTTAAACGGTGAAATTATGTCTCTGTGCTTCAGATACACAACAGGAAGTAAAAAAAAAAGCGACAAAAAGACAGGAAGTGTCCTTTAAACGACCGGTCAGACACAGAACAATCATCACAGGACTTGGACGAGCTCCGTCAGCGGCTAAATATGAAGGCAACCAAAGATATAAATACGCGTTTGGTATTAAAATAAGGAATATTCAGCGCTATATAGTGTGTATGTAGGAGTAAATACAATAAATAAAACCTTCTCAGCCCAAACAAGTGGCACAGCTGATGCTTCAACTCTCCTCAACCAGTTTACTGGAGTTTGTTCATATGAAGGTTAAGTTTTCCTTTGAAATTATCAGTTAAATCCTGTATTTGACCAAAATCAAGAAAAAAAAGGGTTTATTCATTTTTTTTAAGAAGAACATGTCTCGATTCTCTGTTTCCAGCTTCTCTTCTTTGATTATTTCCTGGTTTCTTTAATCTTCTATAATAGTAAACTGATGACTGAAACTTCAGAGGATCTAGAACGCAACCTGGAGGAACTCCGCATTTGATTATCAAACTATTTTAACAATGGATTAATGGATTAGAGACATTTTTAGGTAGAAAATGTCCAAATTCTCTGGTTCCAGCTTCTCTTCTCTGATTATTTCCTGGTTTCTTTAGTCTCTATAATAATAAACTGATGATCTTTGGACAAACAAAGACATTTTAGGTTGAATCTTCAGCTTTGGAGACACTTTTTAATCTAATATTTTTGGCTTTTTAGGATTTCTTTTTACATTCTAATCTCATAAATGCTTTTTAATAATGTTTTTTCATCCCATATTTTGGTATTTGATCTGGACTTTTTAATCTAATTCTACTCTTTTGTTCGTATAAAGTTTTTCTTTGAAACTTTCAGTAAATTCCTGAAAGTGTTGAACATGGAACGAACAGGAAAAAACAAAGAAAAGCTCGGAAACAAAGTGGAAAATCAGTTTTTGGGTTTTGGTCTTTAAGATGGAAGCTGCTGATAATTAGGAAACAATGGATGAGTTCTCTGCTGTTTTTATTATTAAATGTCTCTGTCCCGTACCTTTAAACCAACAGGAGTTCTGCTGGATTATTCTCATGATCCCAGAGTTTAACACTATTAACTTCAGACATCAACTATGGTCACATGGTATACTACTTGCTTTTTGTTTTTCTAACTACTTCTAATTCTTTCTGAGCTGCTCAGATTGTTCCGGTTCCTTTAATTACAGCTTTTTACAGATTGTCCACAACGTTTTGGTACCAAGTTTGCCCTTTAAAGGAGCCCTATTTCACTATTTATACACTTTAATTTGTTCATTTTCAGGTTATTTTCATAAAAAAACGGCATGAACTGAACTCTTAATAGATAGAAATATCTCATTTGTGGTATAATTAATCCAATATTGAGGAGAACTCTCTTATTTTCCCACCGACTTATTTCAAATTTTTGTTTTTATGGTCTTATTTTAAGAAAACATATTTATTTCAGTCAATTAAATCTGTTGTAAGAAAATATTTGCCTTGTTTTATTAAAACAAGACCATATTGACCTGAATAAATACAAAAAAACGACTAATTGTATAAAAAACAAGATAATTGAGCTTATTTTACTGATTTGGGTCAAATATATTTTCCTAAAAAAAAGAATGAAAGAAGATGAAACTGACTAAAATCAAGAAAAAATACATGAAATAAGCAAAATGATCTCATTTTGGTACAAATAGTCTAATGATGAGTAGAATCACTGGCAGATCATTTAAATTATTTTAATTTTCATGATTTTCGTCAATTTAATCTACTTTTTTTAAAAGAAAAAAAATAGATTTTTTTTAAAAAACATGACCAAATTGACCCAAATCATAAAAAAAGCCTTTCTACTAAAAAAGTGAAATAATCTAAATTATCTGCCAGTGGAATAAGATAATTCTACTCAATATTTTTGACTAATTGGACCAAAATCAATAGTTTTTGTAGTGTTCCTTCTCCAACCCTCCTTTCCCCTTGTGACATCACAACAGGAACCATTTCTAAACAGCTGGTTTCTGCAGAAGGAGTGGGCGGGTATTATTTATTTATTTTATACAAAAAAAAAGCAATGAAAAGTGTTTTTTTTAATCTAAGTTTAATAACAGGGCTCCTTTAAATTTAACCTGAGACTGAAAACACACACACACACACAGTCTTTATCTTTCCTCTGTTTTTTGGAGCGTAATCCTGCGTTTTTTTCTCTTTTAAACATCAATTCTAATCTCTCTGGGTGTTTTTTTTTTAAATATTTTTGGCACCACGTCGACAGCACAGATACAGAGAAAGACTCGGGACGTCTAGACGGCTACGAGGCGACGGGAACCCGCTAAAACACGACGATAATCACATGCAAACGGGGTCAGAGGTCAGATCCAGCGGTTTACGACGATAGAGAATTCCCGGGACGTCGTAAAACGCTGGAACGACATCAGCGGAGATCGCTGCTACGTTAGTAGTACTCGTTACGTCTCAGGATAAACGCTGGAACGGGTTGAATTCTGTCAGAAACGGTTGGTGTTAACAGAATGAACGAGGTGAAGTGCTGTTGGTCCGAGGTGTGGAGTACCCTGGCTGCAGGGGGGGGTCCGAGGGGGTCCGAGGGGGGGTCTAGGTGAAGACCAGGTGCTGCTGGTCCAGCAGGGTCCGGGTGAAGTTGTTGATTGGTCCGATGGCGCTGAGTGACATGGCGTTGTCCCGCCCCCACAACAGGTTAGGACCAAAAACCACCGCCAGGTTACTGTTGGTCATTTTATTCACCTCACTGTTAGCAGACACCTGGACACACACACACACACACACAATTTAAGAAAATCTGCAGTTAAAGCAATGACACCTAAATACTGGGGCAGGAATCTGCTGAAAACATTTGATTTGATGATTTTATGGACTTTTGAAGATCAGAATCTATTGAAATCTGTGGGTTTGTTTCCTGCGAGATGATTAAAAAGTCATGTGACCAGGTGACCTGGAGTTGTACCTGAGCCAGGAAGGTGATGAGGTATCTCAGAGACATGTAGTTCTCCTCTGGTAGAGACTCAACCAACGACTTCATTACTGTCACCTGATGATCAGTGGAGACCGCTACACACACACACACACACACACACACACACACACATAAAACATCAGCTGTAAAACACTGAAGATCAGTAGCAACTAAACCTGATTATAGAAACCTGGTTGTTGGTTTAGGAAATGACATTATTACATCAAAGAAACAAACGTATAATAATAATAATAACAACATTAATTAACCTACAGGTGAAGTTAACAATGTCGTTATACAGCTGGTAGGTCAGTAGAGGTTCTGGCAGCTCCCTCAGGAACGTTTTGAGGATCACAGCAGCCAGGTGGACGTCTTCCATCTCACGGAAATTCACTGCAGCTCCTACAAAACAATTAATTCATTAATTAATAAAAACACACTTAAAAGGGATAGGATGAAACCCTTTAACAAGCTGGCATCACCTACCCGAGTTATATTTGAGCTGAACCTCCTTCACCAGAGTCACATTGGCAGAACGTCTGAAGATGCCCTCGATCTCCAAACCTGACACACACACACACACACACACACACACACACACACAGTCAGTAACAGCTGAGTTGTCATGGCAATTGCAGCATCTGTGTCATTGTGTTTCCACCACCTTGCTCTGACAGGAAGCTGATGGTGTCTCTCATCACCATGGGAACCGCATCATCGTCTGGAGACCTCTGTCTGAGCCTGAAACACACACACACACACACACACACGCACATACACACATTTTATTAGTAAATGACAGTGTGTTATTATATTAAATATTTTTTATGTTTATGAAAGTATGCAGAAGTTTTTTTCTTTTTATTTTGAAATTTGTTTTATTTTGAAAACTGAATGGATTCTCTCCACTGTTTGCTTGACTTCCTGTCTCGTTCGATGAATTCTGTCTGTTTTTAAACGTTTTAATCCGTGTTTATCCATCACTTCACCCACTACCGGCTTCCTGTGAGCATCAATCGCGTTTTATCGTCAAATCGGAGCAAATGTTCAACAGTTGACGACTTTTTGTCAGCAGTTAATGACTAAAATGACTAGCGTTGACTTACAGTGTGAGGGAGACTCCAAACATCTGGTTGGGGAGGGGGGGGCTGCGAGGAGGAGACATGGGGGGCTGAGCAGCCGGTTTCAGAGCCGCTCGCAGCTTGTTGTCGTACCTGAACACACATTAGGGAGAATTATGGCTTTTCAAAATAAAACCTCCCACAAAAAAAAGGGTAAAAGATTTTTTTTTTTTGCAATTCCAGATTTTGTGTTCAAATGAAAAATGGAACAAAAGTATATTGAATGCTTCCCATAATCCGAGTATCATTCATTTATTTTTCAAAATAAAACGATCTTAAGCAACGACTGCAGGTTGTAAATACGTGTATTGTGTATTTTTCAAAATAAAACCAAAAAAAAAAAGATTTTTTTTTCAATTTCCAATTTTGTGCATGAATGACAAATGGAAACAAAACCTTGGATTTCAAATTAAAATAAAAACGGAAAGAAAAAACACTTTTTCTCATAATAATAATTGAAAAAATGGATTATGACTTTTTTAAATTTCCAATTTGAACATAAATTAAAAAAGGAAAAAAAAACAGTGAGCACTGGGAAGAGGAGGCACAAAGTTTGAAGTTAAAAAAAAAGGGCTCTTTTTATTTTGAAAAACAAAATAATACATTGGTTTATTGTCTTACTCTTTGACCCGAGCAGGAATCACCAGCTGTTCACACTTCACCACGTCCTCCAGTTCACTCAGGTAACTCACGTAGTTGATCTTCCTGCCAAACTTAAAACTACAGAGAAAAACACAGAAAATGAGGATTCACTGAATCCACATTTGTTGTAAACTCAGAATTATTATAGACGATAAAACAAGAGTAGAAATAAACCTGGAAACATTCAGAAAACGTTCATAATATTAAGTGTAATTGGACAGCATCAAATATATTTATTATATGAATCATTAATGAATCTGAATATTGTAAATTAAAGAGACAAATGATTGTTGTAGTTCCCTGAAGCTGCCACTAGGTGTCACTAGAGCTGTGATTTAATAAAATACTCATTTAAATAAATCATATGCTGTCAAATAATGCTTTAGTTTGCTTTTCATTCATTAACTGGTGCATATATTCTGGAGGAACTTTTATTTTGAAAAACCTATAGAGCCACTGAGTCTTCCATTAATTATAGCTAATTGATGTAGAGTATCATCCTGAATGATACGTGTATTAATATTGAAATAAAGGACCTGATGATGGGTTTGAAGAGGATCAGCAGAGTCTTGATGAACATGGTGGGATGGACGATGTACAAAGCTTTGATGTTCTTCTTATACCTGAAACACACAAAATATCCATCAGCAGTAATTCAAATCGGATGGGTAGGAACAGGTTGAATCAGGAAGTAAACGTCAAGCAGCAGCAGTAGCAGCAGCAGCAGCAGTAGTAGTAGCAGTAGCAGTAGTAGTGTTAGCAGCAGGCAGCAGCAGTAGTAGTAGTAGTAGTAGTGTTAGCAGCAGCAGCAGTAGTAGTAGTGTTAGCAGCAGGCAGCAGCAGTAGTAGTAGTAGTAGTAGTAGTAGTGGTAGTAGTGTTAGCAGCAGCAGCAGTAGTAGCAGTGTTAGCAGCAGTAGCAATGTTAGCAGCATCAGTCGTAGCAGCAGTATTAGCAGCAGCAGCAGTAGTAGCAGTGTTAGCAGCAGAAGCAGTAGTAGCAGTGTTAACAGCAGCAGTAGCAGTTTTAGCAGCAGCAGTAGCAGTTTTAGCAGCAGCAGCAGTAGTGTTAGCAGTGTTAGCAGCAGCAGTAGTAGTAGCAGTGTTAGCAGCAGCAGCAGTAGTAGCAGTGTTAGCAGCAGCAGTAGCAATGTTAGCAGCAGCAGTAGCAGTGTTAGTGTTAGCAGCAGCAGCAGCAGCGTTAGCAGCAGCAGCAGCAACAGCAGCAGTAGTAGTAACGGTGTTAGCAGCAGCAGCAGTAGTAGCAGTGTTAGCAGCAGCAGCAGCAGCAGTAGTAGTAGCAGTGTTAGCAGCAGCAGCAGCAGTAGTACAAGCAGTGTTAGCAGCAGTAGTAGCAGTGTTAGCAGCAGTAGTAGCAGTGTTAGCAGCAGCAGCAACAACAGCAGCAGTAGTAGTAACAGTGTTAGCAGCAGCAGCAGTAGTAGCAGTGTTAGCAGCAGCAGCAGCAGCAGTAGTAGTAGCAGTGTTAGCAGCAGCAGCAGCAGTAGTACAAGCAGTGTTAGCAGCAGTAGTAGCAGTGTTAGCAGCAGTAGTAGCAGTGTTAGCAGCAGCAGCAGTAGTAGCAGTGTTAGCAGCAGAAGCAGTAGTAGCAGTGTTAACAGCAGCAGTAGCAGTGTTAGCAGCAGCAGCAGTAGGAGTTTTAGCAGCAGCAGCAGTAGTAGTGTTAGCAGTGTTAGCAGCAGCAGCAGTAGTAGCAGTGTTAGCAGCAGCAGTAGCAGTGTTAGCAGCAGCAGCAGTAGTAGCAGTGTTAGCAGCAGCAGTAGCAGTGTTAGCAGCAGCAGTAGTAGCAGTGTTAGCAGCAGCAGTAGCAGTGTTAGCAGCAGCAGTAGCAGTGTTAGCAGCAGCAGTAGCAGTGTTAGCAGCAGCAGTAGCAGTGTTAGTGTTAGCAGCAGCAGCAGTAGTAGCAGTGTTAGCAGCAGCAGCAGCAGCAGTAGTAGTAGCAGTGTTAGCAGCAGCAGCAGTAGCAGTGTTAGCAGCAGCAGCAGCAGCAGTAGTAGTAGCAGTGTTAGCAGCAGCAGCAGCAGTAGTACAAGCAGTGTTAGCAGCAGTAGTAGCAGTGTTAGCAGCAGTAGTAGCAGTGTTAGCAGCAGCAGCAGTAGTAGCAGTGTTAGCAGCAGTAGTAGCAGTGTTAGCAGCAGCAGTAGCAGTTTTAGCAGCAGCAGTAACAGTGTTAGCAGTGTTAGCAGCAGCAGTAGCAGTGTTAGCAGCAGCAGTAGTGTTAGCAGTGTTAGCAGCAGCAGTAGTAGCAGTTTTAGCAGCAGCAACAGTAGTAGCAGTGTTAGCAGCAGCAGTAGCAGTTTTAGCAGCAGCAGCAGTAGTAGCAGTGTTAGCAGCAGTAGCAACAGTGTTAGCAGCAGCAGCAGTAGCAACAGTGTTAGCAGCAGCAGCAGCAGCAGTAGTAGTGTTAGCGGCAGCAGTAGTAGTAGCAACAGTGTTAGCAGCAGCAGCAGTAGTAGCAGTGTTAGCAGCAGTAGCAACAGTAGTAGCAACAGTGTCAGCAGCAGCAGCAGTAGTAGTAGCAACAGTGTTAGCAGCAGCAGCAGTAGCAACAGTGTTAGCAGCAGCAGCAACAGTGTTAGCAGCAGCAGCAGTAGTAGTAGCAACAGTGTTAGCAGCAGCAGTAGTAGTAGCAACAGTGTTAGCAGCAGCAGCTGTTTTGTAATAATGAGGCAGAAACAACCACAGCAGAGAATAAAACAACCACAGCAGCAGTCGTGGTTCAGGTTCAACTCCCACTTCAGTTTCTCTGTTGGTGAAACCTGGTTTCAGTGGTGACTGTGAATATGATGTTAAATAAACTGCTTGATGGTTTTATTCCTCATTGATTCTCAGTGTTTGTTCATTTTAACTGATCTAAACAACTAATTCAGGCCAAACTCAGGTTTTAGTCTCAGAATTCATCATTCTAGCTCATAATTTGGACCTTTACCCATTATTATGCACTTTTTATCTCATAATTCTGACTTTTTTTATCATAGTACAGACTTTTTTAACTCATAATTCTGACTTTTTATCTCCTATTTCTAATGCTGGACAGCTTGTGGTGAACAGACGAGTGAGTGCAGGTGAATTTACTTTCTGTCAAACTCCCTGTAGGCGTCTCTGAGCCAGCTGAGCGACGGCTTGTTTTCACTGGTGAGTCCGTGGTGGAAGTAGATCAGAGTGTAGTCGCTCTCCACGTACTGATCCAGAGTCCCTTTCAGGTACCTGCACGACACACAACACACACGCATTCTCACTTTAGTCCACGTGTGTGAGTGTGTGTGTTTCTGTCCGGCTGCTGTCGGTGGCTTTTTTTTTTTTTTACAGAAGTTGTTGCGACACAGAACCGTTTTTATCTTCTGAGAAACTGCTGCGTCATAATGAACAGCAAATATGCAGCTGAGAGGCACAGAAAACATCTCATTTCATCCATTTAAATAAAATCTTTAGATTTCATATTTTAACTTTAAGGAGGTTTGACTCACATCAGCAGCTTGTGGTGGTCGAGCTGGTGCTGAGGAGGCATCCTGCAGGCGTTAAACACAATCACCTTCCTGCCAAAGTTATCATCACCTGAACACACACACACACACACACAGACAGAGCAGGAGTCAGTGAACCTGTGTTTATTAGGAGATGCAGCGTCGCCGTGGACGACACACACCTGCCACCTCGATGATCTGGTGCCTGGCGATGTCGTAGAAAGGATGATCCCATGGGAGGTGAGGAGAGGCAGCGTCGAACTGCTGAGAGATGTCTGTCTCTGAAGGAAAAACACACCAGCAGTTATTAGAATAAATGTGTGTGTCTCCATGTGTATCTGTATACATACATATATGTGTGTGTGTGTGTAAAAGTTCCCTTTGATATTGCTATAACACTATTTTCATTCGTTTTAATATTACCCTTAAAATGATGAATTCCACTCTAAAGTTTCTGCGATCAACGTATCATAATGTGAGCAGTGTGTACACACGCATACAGACCTGACTTGCTGATGGTGGACTCGTCGTTGGGCCACTGTTGGTCCTCTATCGTCGCCAGCTTCAGTTGGCCCAGCTGGTCAGTGGCCGGGTCCTCGCCCAGATCTACCAGCAGCTCTGAAGACATCACACACACACTCACACACACACACTCTGAGGAACGTCACCACACACACACTCACACACAGCGTCCAGTGAGGGGACGTCCACTGGACACAAGTCTGGAAGAGACAGGACAAAAGTAATAATAAAAAGAAATTTCTTTTTATTATTCTTTTTTTGCAAATATTTTATTTATTATTTTAGTATTATTTGTGGTTTTAGTATTTATATTTTTATTTATTTTAGTATTTATTTTAATATATTTTTCTGTATTTTTAGTGGTTTAAAATGTCCTTTTTTTAAATCCAGGAAATAATCAGAGAAGAGAAGCTGGAACCAGAGAATTTGGACATTTTCTTATTAAAAAATGACTTTAATCCATTAATTAATTATCAAAATATATTGTGATTAATGCGATAAAAACTATTCAACTTCGCACAGAACATTTCTAATGTGACACTGACCGAGATAATGAAAACATCCACTTTTATTCCAGAGATTAACCCTCCTTAATTAGGGACCCCCGTTGCCGCGGCAACAACAGCCTCAGTGATTGGCTGTGTAATGTCATTTCTTCTTCTTCTTCTGTTGTTCCTCTCACATATTAACTTTCATCCTCATGTTGTCCACTCACACTTCCTCTTGTCTCCCCACCCCCACTGACACACACACACTGTTCTATTACACACACACACACACACACACACACACACACACACACACACACATACTGTTCTCTCTCCAGTGTGTGATGTGATGCTGGCTGACAGCATGTTGCTTTAAATAAATATCGCCACTAACCAACAGACTCACTCTCTGCTGCTGCAGCGTTTTCACAGACGGACAAAAACCAAAAGTCAGAGTCAGAGAATCTGCTTCCTGTTTGTCGTCAGCATGAAGACATTCACAGTTTCAGCTCACAGGGACACAATTATCCTAAGTTGGGTTTTTTTTTTTTTATTCTGCAGTATAATTTCCTGCCTTTTTGTGTTTTAAACAAAGAAGCATTTTTCCAACCCTCCCCGCAGCAATCTTTGACTAAGCTGCTCTCCTCTGCTGCAGTGCTGCCATAGAGGAGAGATGAAGGGGGATGGAAACTGGTCTCTGCTTCCATAGAGTGTGTGTGTGTGTGTGTGGACATGATCCTCAAACACACACACACACACACACCTGTAGAACAAACAGGATGAGTATCTGCACAGATGTGGATCCTGGTGACGTTTTATTTTCTTATTTGAATAGTTTATTCATTTATTTCTGATTGAAACAATAAAGTTTTGTGGTTTGGTTCGTTATCAAAATAGTTGGTGATTAATCGACCAATCGTTGCAGCTCTGGTTAGATCATTTATTTCAAGTTTATATAAGATCTCCTCAGTAATTTAAATAATAAGCACCACTACACTTTTTTTTTAATATTTAAGTAATTTTAGTATTTTGTGTATTTGTATTTTTTGAGGTTTTAGATTTTTGGTATTTTTTAAAAAATATTTAAATAATTTTAGTAATTTGTGTATTTGTATTTTTTGAGATTTTAGTATTTTTTGGTTTTACATTTTTTGTATTTTTTAAAAATATTTTAATAATTTTAGTATTTTGTGTATTTGTATTTTTTGAGGTTTTACTATTTTTTTGGTTTTACATTTTTTGTATTTTTTAAAAATATTTTAATAATTTTAGTAATTTGTGTATTTGTATTTTTTGAGGTTTTAGTATTTTTTTGGTTTTAGATTTTTTGTATTTTTTAAAAATATTTTAATAATTTTAGTATTTTGTGTATTTGTATTTTTTGAGGTTTTAGTA
The DNA here is from genome assembly GCA_030544235.1 of Lepturacanthus savala. Classification (NCBI taxonomy): domain Eukaryota; kingdom Metazoa; phylum Chordata; class Actinopteri; order Scombriformes; family Trichiuridae; genus Lepturacanthus; species Lepturacanthus savala. Next base: position 7,309,504 of record CM060475.1, read on the forward strand.
CTTTTTTGGTTTTAGATTTTTGGTATTTTTTAAAAATATTTAAATAATTTTTGTATTTTGTGTATTTGTATTTTTTGAGGTTTTAGTATTTTTTTGGTTTTAGATTTTTGGTATTTTTTTTATATTTAAGTAATTTTAGTATTTTGTGTATTTGTATTTTTAGCATATAATCATTATATATACACACTTCCAACATTTTTAATTATATTATATTAATTTCAATACATTTTAATCATTGCAGCTCTGGTACAGAGCACCTCGGTGGATGTCTGTGAGTCCTAATGAAATAGAAATAAAAAATAAATTACCTCCGTATTTTATATATTGGAGGAAAAGCTTCTTGTTCTTGGACTTTTTTTTAATTTTTGATCCAAACCAGTTCCGCTGAGCTTGTGACTGGTTGTGGTCGGTTGTGGTTGAATTGAGCGGCTTCCAGAGAACAAGAATAGAAGTGAAACCGCCGCGATTAAATAAAGGATTAAAATATAAAATATAAACCCCCGTCCCTGGTTCTCAGAGCTGGAGGCAGAAGGTTTAATAGTGACATAATTAATGCAAAACCCAGAAAAAGCAGCAAGATCCAAACAACTAATTCATTCAATAATCAGTAGAGAGGTGAAAATGGTTGATGTATAAAAATTAAATGCTAAAACTAAAAATATATACTAAAATACAAACATTTAAACTACAAAAAATTATTTTAAAAAATAAAAGAAATACTATAAAAAAAATCTAATAACACTAAGCCAAAAAAATACACTACAAATAAATATATTAAAAAATTTTTAAGATTTTTTATCATAATATTGGTATTTTTTTCTCATATTTCTTTACTTTTTAATCCCATATTTTTCTACATTTGACCAAAATCAAGGACATTTTTTTTTATTAATTGATTCGTTGCCAACTATTATGTTTATCATTAACTATTTTGATAATTTATTAATATAATAATATAATTAATAGATTTAGGTTTCTTTAGTCTCTATAATAGTAAACTGATGATCTTTGGACAAAAAAAAGACATTTTATGTTGAATCTTCAGCTAATAACTAATCGATTAATCGTTTCAATAACTGATCAACTATCAAAATTGTTAGTTGCAGCCCTATTGACTTTTTAGTTCCTGGTTGAATCATAATTATTTGTTTTCGTTTGAATCTTCATCACTGATCCACGTTTTAAACCGTTTAATGAACCAAACAACTAGTCGATTGATCGTCTTAATAACCAATAGATTAATCCACTATCAGTCGTTAGTTGCAGCTCCGATCGTTATTGATCCCCTCGCCAATAATCAAACGCAGATATCGATCTCTCCGCTGATTAAGGCAACAGGTGAACAGCCACGTGACCGACGTCACGGACTTTTATTTCACCTGCAATACGCCACGAGTTAAAAAAAAAACACTTTTTAACTCATATTAACGGTTCATTTGGGCAAAGCTAAACGCGGCTAACGCAACTTAGCTAACGCTGTTGCGGGGTTAGCCCCGCACACGGGCTGCAGACCGCGAAGAGAACGGTTGACGTCAATTAACGCGGGTCACGTTTGTCAGTTGATGTTCTAAACAAATCAACGTCCGCCTCAATAACGCGTTATTACCCCCCCCCCCCCTCCTCCCCCCCCAACCCCTCCATCACCCCGATAAACGCTAAAGTGCACGCGGGCTACACCAAAGTGCGTCTGACGTCATGGACGTGTTTCGCCACGAGGCGTTTCGGTTAAACGCGTAATTTTTAAAAACGTTACCGTGGTCGTGTCGTTGCTTTGTAGTCAGCCGACGAGCTTTGTGACGTCTGTTCTCGCAGCAACAAAACGACGTCAACACCTCTTCCGGTTTACGGATTTTCAAAATAAACGCGGCCAGTCTATTTCCGGTTATGCCGATTCTTTTTAATTACGTATTTTTACAATCGAAATTTTTTAAACTGTAACGTGTTATGTGGTTTCTAGTTAGTAGACGGGGCAGGATTTCATTAAATGTTAAAAGGAAAATATTAATTATAAATAAATATATATAATATAAATAAAGGTAATGAAAAAAATTGAAAATAAATAAAGAAATCATGAATGTGCTTTGTTAAAATAAAACCATGTACGCCTAAATACATGATTTAACATAATTTATGACAGTGATTCTCAATCTTCTTCACATCAAGGAACTTTAAATTGACAAAAATTAGACCATGGACCCCACCTGAAAGATTTTTGCTTTAAATATTAAAGAAAGTGTATAAAACCCATGATAAACATGCCACTGTTACTTTGGGAAATGTGCTTATTTAAAGTCCTGAAGGCATTTCATCTTAATTTTTTGCTCTCAAACCCATTTTACCACTTATGCCTTTTGTAATTCAGCCAAAAGGCAACCATTTGGGAAAATGTACTTATTTATTTATATTATATATATATATATATATATATATATATATATATATATATATATATATATATATATATATATATATATATATATATTGTAAAAAAAAAAAAAAAAAAAAAGTGGTAAAATGGAGAGCCGTTTGGGAGCCAAAAGAGTCGGCTCTTCTTAGTGAGCCAAATAATCCGACTCACTAAAATGAAACCGAATTCCCATCACAACCTCACTTTCTGGCAGTAAATCAGTTTGTTTTTTTTGTCGCGACACCTGATTGGCGACAACCGTGTGTGTGCGGAAGTGGGACGCGGGACGGGTCGACGTAACGTAAAAACCCGTCTTTCGTTAACGGGAAGGCTCGGTTGACGAGAGGCTCCTCCCGGCGTCATGTCCGCGGAAGGATCCGCTCCGTCCGCGGCGCGAAGCGGCCCCGGACCCCGCGGACCGTGGCCCGCGGTCGCCCTGTCGGTCCTGGTCTCGTCCGCCGCCGCGGCCGCGCTCGGTGGTTTCGCCGCCCTCCTCTACCCGATCCTCACCGGTACGGACTCGGTTCTGGGCGGTACAAGTTACCCGGGGGGGTGGGGGGGGGGGAGTAAAAGTACCGACACAGCAGCGGAGGAATACGACGTTACAAGTTACAGGCGGATTTATATCGACGCTGTAACGTTGACGTAACGTAACGTGACGTCACGTTACACTGTGTAGACCTGACGCAGAAGTATCACTGAAACTTGTGAAGTACACAAGTATTATGAGTTTATGTAGTTAAAGTATTACAGTAAAAGTACATTAGTATCATGAGTTGATGTAAAGTACTGTAGTAAAAGTGTGTACGTATTCTGAGTTGATGTAGTTAACAGTGAAGTAAAAGTATTTAAGTATTATGAGTTGATGTAGTTAAAGTTATGAGTTATGAGTGGATGAAAAGTTTTGTAGTAAAAGTATCTAAGTATCGCTGATGTAGTATCTTGATCTAGTATTGCAGTAACTAATACCAGCAGTAACTAATCCCAGCAGTAACTAATCTCAGCAGTAATACCAGCAGCAACTAATACCAGCAGCAACTAATCCCAGCAGCAACTAATCCCACTAGCACCTAATACCAGCAGCAACTAATACCAGCAGCAACTAATACCAGCAGTAACTAATCCCAGCAGCAACTAATACCAGCAGCAACTAATCCCAGCAGCAACTAATCCCACTAGCACCTAATACCAGCAGCAACTAATCCCAGCAGCAACTAATCCCACTAGCACCTAATACCAGCAGCAACTAATACCAGCAGTAACTAATACCAGCAGCAACTAATACCAGCAGCAACTAATCCCAGCAGCAACTAATCCCAGCAGCAACTAATCCCACTAGCACCTAATACCAGCAGCAACTAATCCCAGCAGTAACTAATCCCAGCAGCAACTAATCCCACTAGCACCTAATACCAGCAGCAACTAATCCCATCAGTAACTAATCCCAGCAGTAACTAATCCCAGCAGCAACTAATCCCAGCAGTAACTAATCCCAGCAGCAACTAATCCCAGCAGTAACTAATCCCAGCAGCAACTAATCCCAGCAGTAACTAATACCAGCAGTAACTAATACCAGCAGTAACTAATACCAGCAGCAACTAATCCCAGCAGCAACTAATCCCAGCAGCAACTAATCCCAGCAGTAACTAATACCAACAGCAACTAATCCCAGCAGTAACTAATCCCAGCAGTAACTAATACCAGCAGTAACTAATACCTGCATCAACTAATCCCAACAAGATTTGCTTTTCAAAGTCAGAAGTAGAGGCAGGACAAAGTACAAAGTACGGATAACTGCCATAAACTAGTAGTCTAAAGTAGCAGCTACCAGTTAGTAATCAGCGATGCTAACTAGTACTAGCTACCGGTTAGTAGACAGTGATGCTAACTCGTAGCAGCTACTGGTTAGTAGACAGTGATGATAGCTCGTAGTAGCTGCTTGTTAGTAGACAGTGATGCTAACTCATAGCAGCTACTGGTTAGTAGACAGTGATGCTAACTCGTAGCAGCTACTGGTGAATAGACAGCGATGCTAACTAGTAGTAGCTGCTTGTTAGTAGACAGTGATGCTAACTCGTAGCAGCTACTGGTGAGTAGACAGCGATGCTAAGGTTTAGGACACAGCCCAGGTATTTTTAATCCAAACTGGAGCCAATCAGTTTAAGTGTTTCCCATCATGCATTGGGCCTGTTGACTGATGGTTGTGTGATGGTTTCAGAGCTGCGAGCAGAGAGAGTGAGAGGAGAGGACGGGGCTGAGAGGAGGGTGTTGGGTGAGTAGATCCTCATCAACGCTAACAGTTAGCTAGCCCTGTTCTACCTCAGGCCTGACCTCTGACACGCCAGGGCTGCAAAATTTGGGGAATTTTCAAAGTCGGAAACTTTCCAAGGGAATAAGCGGGAAAAATCCAAAATGTATAAAAGTAGTTGGGGAAATATATTGCTGCATGATCTTGTGTAAAACAACACGATTTAAAGGGATAGTTCAACATTTTTTTGATAATTGGCCCATCGCTGTGATTCCCATAGATTTACTATTTGTTATTCACATTCACCACGATATGAGGTAATAACAGGAACATTACAACACATAAAGCAGACACTCAGGACTACTTTCTTCGGTGAGCCACACGGCGGAGTGATACCGCTGAATGCTACCGCTAACTTTCAGATATTCAGTATAAATCATAGAGAAGCTACCTAGCTGGTAAGCTAGGTGCTAAATGTTGAATATTTCCAAAAACTTCCTATGGAAAGTTTCTGGTAATTTGTGGCCCCTTTGCCAACGTAGATGAAGCTAATATTAGCATCTGTGGTTATTTAAACCTCTGTGCAGGTTTCTGGAGCATCCTGGTGCTGTCGCTGTTGGTCGGATGCATCTGCTGCATCTTCTCGTGGACTCTGACCTACCTGGACTCTTACCAACCCGGCATGGTGTTCCCAACACCACTGACTCTGTCCTACTTCAGGTAACCAGCACCTCTATGGCGAGCCATTTTAACGTTTAAAGGCTAACTTTGACTCTCTGGAATTAACGTCGTTGATGTCAACAACGTCTTTCTGACGCGTCGTAATTAAACCTTTCATTCAAGATGTCCGGAAGGTAACGGAACAACCTATAGGGATATCTGAAGTTCAGTTTGGACTAAAAGGACAACGAGAGTTAGAGATATCTCAAACGTGTCAAACATTTGTCTAGTTATAACTCTAGATATAGTTATCGACTACCACTTCATTTTGACTTTTCGTAATTCCATATCAATATCTACAAATTAAAATGACACATTATACATGTTGGTACATGTTGGTACAGACTAAACGTTATCCAGACCTCCTCCCGTCACCTGTCGGCCTGACTCGCCTGCTGCAGGTGCGTGATGTCGTCACGGCGACTGATAACGTTGTTTATTTACTTCCAGAGGTGTGTCGGCGCACGGTTTCCACGGTTTCCACCTGAGATACGGAGTCGCTGTCCTCAACGGAATCATGGCCACGCTCACTGTCATCTGGAGCCTCAGCTGACCACACACACACACACACACACACACACACACACACATAACATAACATGTAACAGTAACACTGACTATTCTGCTGTATATTAAACACTGTTTTGGGTGAAAAAGGAAAGTGAGTCAGTCTCTCCTGTGATGTTTGAATGGCCGTTAATTAACAGTCATTTGTAATAACGAACTTCTTTATCTAGAATCCTGCTCCCATGTTATATCAGTAACAAGCTAATTATGCTATAAATAACACTTACTCTGATATAATCGTGATTATTTGGTTACAACAACCACAAAAAAACTGTCTTTAATTTAATTAAACTACGTGTTAAAGTCATTTATTTGTTAATTATTAATCCTTCTTTTTAATTAGATCATTATATCAACCATTAACGCGATAAACAATAAATTAACTCAATACCGACATGAACAAATGAATTAAATATATAATTAATATTATATTAACTTTAGTTCATATCATTTTAATGACGAATACATTTCAAATAATACATTTGATAATAAAATAAAAGAATTATGTTATCGTTTAAAACTAAATCGGTATAATTATGACCTTATAATCCAGTTATTGAAGTATTAAGATATAATATAAAATAAAAAAAAATGTAAAAAAAATTTGTGCATCAGTTTAGACACATGAAATAAAAATATATAGGATAAAATAAGACCAGTGAGATTTATTTGCATTATTTGCACCTTCATAATTTAAACTTTTGAATTCACTTTAGTTCCCAGAAGAATGAATGCATCTATAATGTCGTAGACTTTAACGGGCATTCATTTATAGAGGAAGACTGACCTCTCAGGACCTCTGGGGGATTCAGGACTCATCTGATCCTCCGGGGGAGTCCCTGCGTCCTGTTTCACTTTCACTCTGCAGCAGCATGTGGTAAAAATGTGTTTTCCGCTGATCGTCCCTCAACGGCAGCCTGAGCTGCACTTCCTGCTCTGCTGGAACGTTTCTGACAGTCGATCTTTGTGTCCTGAAGGAAACAAACAGGTATGTGTTTCACTGACTTTTTTTTATCACTATGGAAACGTGAATTTTGTGCCGTAGCAGCAGCAGCAGCCAGGGATGTTGCCGGAGTCTGTTAATCCCTGATTAAACTGCACTAAATCGTCTTTAAGGTGACAGTTTTTGCTGAGTCGTGCTCCGGCTGATGGACCGTTTTGTAACTTTCACTTTCAGTTCTGATATCATCATATCTCATGGATTTTATTTGCCCTTTTTTCCCCTCTTCTCCTCAGCATTGATCCATTCTTCAAGGAGACGAGATGAAATCTGGACATTTTGCCGTTGTTTCCCTCCTGATCGTCTGCGTCGGCTGTGGTTGGTTTACTGCAGGGACCTGTGCTCCTAGAATGTAACGGCGAACTTTAGGTCTCAAAGGTCAAAGGTCAGATCAGCTGCGACATTGAGAGACAAATGCTCCAAACCGAGCCGCTCACGTCGCAGAAATTACAAAAGTGACGTAAAAAAAGGTCAAAATGATGAGATAAAACAATATAATCATGACAAAAAGTTAAAATTGTGATATTAAAAGATACAATTCTGACATAAAAAAAAGTCAAAAGGGGCTTTAAAGGTCCCGTAATACTGAAATCTAAGCTCCACCGCGACGTGGAGCCTCCACGGCAAAGCAGGCTCTTATTTTGGCGGGACGGATGTGATTTTTCTTCCCAGCCGAGGCTCTGAGGTGCAGACGCTGCGTTCCAAAGAAACCTGGCGGGCTGTGCGTCGACGAAGTGGAAACGTGTCAGGGACCAGATGAAATCTGTGTTACTCTGGTCTTCACCTACCACAGTAAGTCCCACATGTTCCAGCTGCTTTCATAAGCTTTTAGAACTAGTAAGACTCTAAAGATGTGGACCAGTGATGAAATATATAGTGTACTGTCCCTTTAAGAGAATTCAGGATCTTTACAACACTATATTATTTTTTATAATTGCCACAGTAAGTGAGCTTTTAACATAAAATTAATACGAAAATCACATCCTCACACGTTAGCATCACATTAGCCACCATGTTGCTAACAGCACTTTGTTGAAAACAAGGAAGTTTCCGTTTTTTTTTTCCTTATTTTCCACCAGAACACTGATGTGACCCCTGAGTTTAACTCCTCCGAGTTGGATCGTTTTCCTCCAATCAGAGAGCAGCAGCACTGAGTCACCTGTTGCTAGGCAGAAAGTCTGGTTCCTTCCCTCATACTTTTATTTTCCATCTTTTTTTCATTCAGAATCACAGTGTTACAAGCAGCAAGGAGACGATGAACTGGGCCAGTGCAGCAGAGTCAGAGGTGACTAATCACAAGCTTTTAATATGAAATATCACATATTCTCATATATTTATTTTATCCCATATTTTTTTAAATCTCAAATATTCCTTTAATGTCATATTTTAGACTTTTTATCTAATCTTATCTTATCTCACAGACTTTTTATCTATTTTTTCCCCATATTTTAGTTTCTTATCTTAGATTTGTCTTTTTTCCCCATTATATTTCTATTTTTGTTTTATATCTAAAATTTTTGACTTTTTTTTTGTCTTAGATTTTTGTTTTGTATTTAGGATTTTGGACTTTTTATCATATTTTTGAATTATCTCATATTTTTATGTTTATGTCATAGTTTTATCTTTTTATCTGACATTTTGGTTTTTTTTATAACATTTTTTTTGTCTTTTTTTGCTCATATTTTATTTTTTCATCTCATATTTGTCATTTTATATATTTTCCTTTTTAATATTTTTTTTGATATTTTATAATAATATATATAATATATAATACAATTTTATAATAATTTTTATCATATTTTTGAATTATCTCATATTTTTATGTTTATGTCATAGTTTTATCTTTTTATCTGACATTTTGGTTTTTTTATATTAATTTTTTTTTGTCTTTTTTGTCTTTTTTTGCTCATATTTTATTTTTTCTTATATATTATATATATATTATATATTTTTCTTATATATTAGTATTATATCTCATATTTTTATTTTCTAATATTTTTCTCCTTTTTATCTTATATTTGTATTTATTTCTTGTTTCATCTCATGTCATCTTTTTATTTTGTATCTCACATGTTTGACTTTTTATATTTTTCTCATAATTTTATCTTATATTTGTCTATTTTTTTCATATTTTAATTTTTTATCTCTCTATTTTTCCCCATATTTTTGTCCATATTTTATTTTATTTTTTCTTATATATTAGTATTTTTAGTCTCATCTTTTAGTTTTTTCATTTTTTGTCATTTTATATATTTTCCTTTTTTAATAAAATTTTTGACATTTTATAAAATTTTCCCCCATATTTTTGTCTTATCTCATATTTTTATTTTCTAATATTTTGTATCTCATGTTTGACTTTTTATCATATTTTTCTCATAATTTTATCTTATATTTGTCTATTTTTTCATATTTTAATTTTTTATCTCATATTTTTCTTTTTACTAAAATTGGACTTTTTATCTATTTTTCGCCCATATTTTAGTTTATCTTAGATTTGTCTTTTTTTCCCCATTATATTTCTATTTTTGTTCTATTTTTTATCTTATATTTTTGTTTTGTATTTAAGATTTTGGACTTTTTTATCATATATTTGAATTATCTCATATTTTTATGTTTATGTCATAATCTTTTTATCTTTTTTTGCTCATATTTTATTTTTTTTATATATATATTAGTATTTTTAGTCTCATCTTTTACCTTTTTCATCTCATATTTATCATTTTATACATTTTCCTTTTTAATAAAATTTTTTGGACATTTTATAAAATTTTCCCCCATATTTTTGTCTCATCCCATATTTTTATTTTCTAATATTTTTCTCCTTTTTATCTTATATTTATTCCTCGTTTATTTTGTATCTCACATGTTTGACTTTTTGTCATATTTTGTATTCATCTCATTTTTTTTACATAATACTTTAATTTATCTCAGTTTCCATTCTCTCATTGTACTTTTTCATCTCATTTTTTGCCCTTTAATCTCATATTTTTCGTATTTTTACTCTAATAGTTTAGTTCTTATCATTTCTTTCCGTCTCTGTGACGTGTTATTCAAAGTGTTTGAGCATTTTCCTGTTCTCTGCCTGCAGATTCCTACCTGAAGAGGTGCATGGATGCAAGACAAGCCTTCACCTTAAAGACCATGAACCAGAAGAAGTATAAAATCATCACATGTTCCACTGACCTGTGCAACTGACCCTGACAAGAAGCTCTGAAGTGATGAATGCTGGGATTTTTCTGTGAAAACATCCTAAATAAGACGATAACCAGATGAACAAACCTCCCGCTGAAGGTGGTGAAGGATCAAACAGCTGCATCTTTAGGTGAAAACCATATTTATTTCCAGCCGCTGTGGTTAAATGAATATGAGGTTTTCTACGATAAAAAACAAGCAGATATTCAGTGAAACACTCAGCGTTTTACAAAAATAAACATTAAAAAAACACATTTGGGTCAAATGTACAAACCACAAAAATGACAGCAATGACACGTCGTCCTACGTTTTAACCGGCGGAGGCCATGAGTTCACTCAAAAAGTTCCCTCGACGGCTAAAAACGACCCTGTTTCTGGTTCAGCTGCTCCACTGGTGACTAGAAAAAGCCTTCAGGATTCATGCTGCATGTGATATTGTTGTCTTTTTTATCTCGACAAGTTATTTTCTCATATTCTGGATTTTATTTGATGGATTAAGTCTTTTTCTCTCATGTTTTTATTTGATAAATGTCATTTTATTTCCCAAATCTGTCTTTTTCCTCCATATTCACCTGTTTATTTGATAAATGAGTCTTTTTATCTTGTAAATTTGTCTAATATTCTCGTTTTTTTATTTAATAAATTTGTCTTTTTCCTCATAAATGTGCTTACCTTTGATAATTTTGCCTTTGTATTTCATAAATGTGCCATTTTATCTCACAAATTTGCCCTTTTCTCTTTATATTTTAATATATTTTTCTGTTTTATCTCATAATTCTGCCTTTTTATCGAATTTCCATGACTTTCATAACTTTTTACCTCATAATTCAGATTTATTCCCATATTTCTGACTTTTTTCCCCCTCACAAATCTAATAATTCAGACTTTTTCTCACATATTTTGGACTCACAAGTTAAAAAACCTGACAAATATCCCTTCAAGGTTCATTTACAACAGATAAAAATGAGATGAATTAATCTGAAGACTGATATTAATCATTAGCAGCTGATATTCTACATTAATAGTGATTATTGATAGTCTGTAGCTTCGTCTTGCTGCATTTAATTGCCAATTTCAGTCTTTTCTCACCCTCGGCCTCCGGTCTGCTTCTGGCCTGCATCTCCGGTTCAGTTTCACCTCAGCCAACGTGTGCAGGAGGATTTGAAGCGTTGAAACCACAGCGAAGCGGACGACTGCTACTAGCGAAGTGAAGTTAGTCGCAGGGAAACGCTGACGGATTATTCTTTGATCTACGCGTCGACGTCCTGATCGAAACTTATTGGTGGCACATTCTTCTCTACAACAACAACCACGGTACTTAAAACTACACGGAGACACCAGAACAAACACCAGCAGCAAAGTTCAAGTCCATCACAGGAACACACACACACACACACACAGGCACACACACCTCATTAATTTATCTTTTTTAGCTCATATTCATGTATTTTTATGGAATAAATTCAGATTTTCCTGTGATAAATTTGTCTCATTTTCTTTAAAATTTGTCTGATTCAACATTTGATCTCTTCTGAGCGACCACACACACACACACACACGCACATATATATATATATATATATATAACTACTATATTTCTGCTGCCTAAAAGAAGCACTAAACATTTGGCGTAGTATTTCTGCACATCAAATGAGAACAATGTTAAATACTATTGTATTTCTGATATAGTGACTCTCCTCTGGTGAGTATTTGTGATGTCATAACTGCAGGTTATTGGAGTCGCGTGATCCTGACGTGGATGAACAGGGAGGCGGGAGGAATACTGGTTCCGTCTCTGGACAGAAGGTGAACGTGACGATAACCTGACGACACAAAAACACAGTCGGTGACGGATTTAAAAAAAAAAAGGGAAAAAAAAACCTGATGTCAGGAATTCTGGCACCTGCTGGTAAATAGTTTGACCTGCTGTTATTTTACCTTGCTGCATGCAGCTCAGAGGGAGGGTGTACTGGCCCACGAAGTCGTTCTTGGAGGTCTTATCGTAGTCCTCCACCACGAAGCGGACCAGGGCCAGCTCTGGCGTGTGGACGGTGAAGCGGAGCGTGTCGTGCCACACGGGGTTGAACCCTGAAGGGAGAGAAGCACCTCGGGTTCAAACCGGGTCTGGACGTGGGACGCAGAACCCACTAGAAACCAGCAGAAACTGCCGCTGTACCGTTGTTCTCGATGTATCTGGTCTCCTGCTTGGCCTGGTCCAGGGGGACGCCGTGGATCTCCACCCGGACCAGCGGGTCCACGATAGACCCCTCTTTGATGTTGACTTTAGGCAGCTGCTGGCCGCTGATCACCTGACACACACACACACCCCAACAATTTAAAAATTGACACTTTTTCCTTCCTTCGGTCTTTACTTCCTTCCTTGTCTCCTTCCTTCCTTCCTTGCACTGGGCGGAGTATCCTGAGGCTCCGCCCCCCCCCCCTCCTACCTGGATGGTGAGGACTAGCGGCTGGTAGCCGTCTCGTTTCTGCGGCGCCTCGGGGTCGAAGCGTTTCTCCGCCTCCCTCATGAAGCTGGGCTTCAGGACGTAACCGTGGCGACCGTTTTGACTGAACAGGCCGTCATTGAGGTCCATGCCTTCGCCCGCGGTCTGGAAGTTCAACGCGACTGAGCGGGAGAGAAAGAGAGAGAGAGAGAGAGAAAGATCTGAAGAAATCTAAAAGTGCGAGCATTAATCATTAAGGTGAAAGCGTGAGGGAGCCCTGACTGAGATGAGTCAATCACCGATTTGGCAGCCGGCGTTCCACATTTCCTGAGGGTTGAAGTTGGAGGAGTCCGTGCGGAAGCCGCTGGGATAAATCCTGGTCAGCTGCCGGGAGTTATGGTGAACAAACTCCGCCCCTGAGACGGAGAAAATACATCAGAGCTGCAGCTGGAAGGACAGACGGCGCCTGACGTGGAATCTTGGATCTGAGAGTTAGAGTCAACGAGGTGTACCTGAACGCACCATGCTGCTCTGAAGAGAACTAAAAGATCAACTGAGATACTTTGGATTTTAGTCCATTTAAACTAGACTGAAATACTTTCTATATATATATCAATGTGTATATCATGAAATCCAACAGGGGAAGGAACGGACCGGCCTCTCTCAGCTGTTTACGGGCCTTGGACTCTGTGAAAGACGCCACCTCGTAGAACTTGGAGTGGATGCGGGCGTGTTTGAAGCTGCTGAAGTGGACGCTTTTGCAGTAAATGACGCAGTCCGACAGCTCCTTAGACAGACGCTGCTTTGACCTCTGGAAATAACGAGAAAAACAGGAAAACACGCTGTAACACACTCGACGGTAACAGGAATCAATTGCCGTCTAATTAATGGATTACAGTCTTATTTTAATTAGAAAAAGGTCCAAATTCTCTGATTCCAGCTTCTCTTCTCGGATTATTTCCTGGTTTCTTTAGTCTCTATAATAGTAAACTGATGACTGAAACTTCAGAGGATCTAGAACGCAACCTGGAGGAACCCCACATTTGATTATCAAACTATTTTAACAATGGATTAATGGATTAGAGTCATTTTTAGGTAGAAAATGTCCAAATTCTCTGGTTCCAGCTTCTCTTCTCGGATTATTTCCTGGTTTCTTTAGTCTCTATAATAATAAACTGATGATCTTTAGACAAAAAAAGACATTTTAGGTTGAATTTTCAGCTTTGGATCCACATTATCATCATCATTAAATACTAAAATACAAAGAAATACTTAAACTACTATAAATGATGCACATTTTCCACCATTTAAGGAACCAAACTACTAATGAATTCAATAATCAATAGACATTTTTTATACATGACAAAAAATAACTGAATGAATAGAATCCTGTTTAGATTTTCCCGTTTTAATAACTAACAGATTATTCCACTATCAGAATATTCATGGATTTCTGAACAAATCTGAGTTTCTGAAGTCTCGTTTTGTGATTCCCGGACGTAGAAGCGGGATTAAATTCCCGATCTGTCCTGGATGAATCATTAACGTCAGCGGGGCTCTCCGAGGTCAGCCCTGCCTCTCCACGTGATCGGGTAAACCCTCGGAACAACCCCCTCCAGGTGCTGTAAGTGACACCTGGACACCTCCATGCCAGGCGGCAGCAGGTGAGCTGCCAGCTGAGGCTCCCATGACGGTAACCAGAGGTGTTGGAGGCCAAAAAAACAAAAAAAAAACAGCAACAACAACACATGAGGTCTGCGGCGTGGGATCGGTTTAAAGTCAGCAACGAAGGAGGAACCCGGGAGAATAAAGAGGATTTGAGTTGGTTAAACTACAATAAAATAATTTAAATGTTAGTTGACTAAACTAGACTCAAATAATTTAGATTTTAGTTGATTAAACTAGACTGAAATAATTTAGACTTCAGTTGATTAAACTAAACTAAAATATATTGGATTTTAGTTGATTAAACTAGACAAATAATTTAGATTTGAGTTGATTAAACTAGACAAATAATTTAGATTTTAGTTGATTAAACTAGACTAAAATAATTTAATTTTAGTTGATTAAACTAGACTAAAATACTTTAGATTTTAGTTGATTAAACTAAACTAAAATAATTTAGATGTTAGTTGATTAAACTAAACTAAAATAAATTGGATTTTAGTTGATTAAACTAGACTAAAATAATTTAGATTTGGGTTGATTAAACTAGACAAATAATTTAGATTTTAGTTGATTAAACTAGACAAATAATTTAGATTTTAGTTGATTAAACTAGACAAATAATTTAGATTTTAGTTGATTAAACTAGACAAATAATTTAGATTTTAGTTGATTAAACTAGACAAATAATTTAGATTTTAGTTGATTAAACTAGACAAATAATTTAGATTTTAGTTGATTAAACTAGACAAATAATTTAGATTTGAGTTGATTAAACTAGACTAAAATAATTTAGATTTGAGTTGATTAAACTAGACTAAAATAATTTAGATTTTAGTTGATTAAACTAGACTAAAATAATTTAGATTTGAGTTGATTAAACTAGACAAATAATTTAGATTTTAGTTGATTAAACTAGACTAAAATAATTTAGATTTGAGTTGATTAAACTAGACAAATAATTTAGATTTGAGTTGATTAAACTAGACTAAAATAATTTAGATTTGAGTTGATTAAACTAGACTGAAATAATTTAGATTTTAGTTGATTAAACTAGACTAAAATAATTTAGATGTTAGTTGATTAAACTAGACTGAAATAATTTAGATTTTAGTTGATTAAACTAGACTAAAATAATTTAATTTTAGTTGATTAAACTAGACAAATAATTTAGATTTTAGTTGATTAAACTAGACTAAAATAATTTAATTTTAGTTGATTAAACTAGACAAATAATTTAGATTTTAGGTGATTTAACTAGACTAAAATAATTTAGATTTGAGTTGATTAAACTAAACTAAAATAAATTGGATTTTAGTTGATTAAACTAAACTAAAATAATTTAGATTTTAGTTGATTAAACAAGACAAATAATTTAGATTTCAGTTGATTAAACTAGACTAAAATAATTTAGATTTGATTTGATTAAACTAGACAAATAATTTAGATTTAGTTGATTAAACTAGACTAAAATAATTTAAATTTTAGTTGATTAAACTAGACTAAAATAATTTAATTTTAGTTGATTAAACTAGACAAATAATTTAGACTTTAGTTGATTAAACTAGACAAATAATTTAGACTTTAGTTGATTAAACTAGACAAATAATTTAGACTTTAGTTGATTAAACTAGACTAAAATAATTTAGATTTTAGTTGATTTAAAATGAGACTAAAATAATAAGACAGAGGAATTAAAAAGGAAAAATTGCTGCTGATCAATGATTTAAAATCAACATTCACTGATCTACAGGATACTGAAATAGAAACTGATTGATTGATTGACGACATGAGTGACTCTGTGACTGATTGACTGAGTGAATGAATGATTGAGTGAGTGTAGTTTAGCCTTGATTTGTGGATTGAGTGAGTGAGTGAGTGAGTAATTGATTGACTGTAGTTTAGCCTTGATTTGTGGATTGATGTTTGATTGATTGAGTGATTATTGAAAGGTTGAGTGATTGATTGATTGTAGTTTAGCCTTGATTTGTGGATTAAATGATTGATTGGTTGAGTGAGTGATTAAGTAAGTGAATGATTTAATAAGTGACTGTAGTTCAGCTGTGATTTGTGAATTGATTGATAGGTTGAGTAAGTGATTGACAGAGTGAGTGAGTGATTGATTATTTGAGTGAGTGATTGATTGAATAATTGATCGATGGTTTGAGTGAGTAAATGGTTGAGTGATTGAGTCAGTCGTTGATTGAGTGACTGTTCTTTAGCCTTGATTTGTTGACTGATTGATTGAGTTATGGATTGATTGATTGGTTGATTGATTGATCCACTGACATAGAGCACGTTAGAACCTGATTCACCAACAGTATCTGTCAGTACAGTAAAAGAATTAATAAATATACTAGAAATAAAACTAACACTTGTTTCTTACAATAAATAATGATGCAGTAAATGAAAAGCACAGACACTAAAGTCTATTGTATTGTAATGTTATTTAATGTTAAATATCCCTCTATTTAGGATTATTTTAATGATGTATTTGTCCTCCCTGTCTCGCAGACAGACACGGTGTCCTCTCCATGCAGTCACAGTGTAAACGGATCAGTTTATCTAACACCTCGTGTCCTTCAGGCCTCTGGATTTTTCATGAGGGAACGAGGATTTTTTTTTTTATCCTTTTTCCGCTGAATCACTACAAAACACTCAATCAACGGGATTATTTGGCTTTTAGTGACGCTTTGGGCCCTAAAACGTTATCATGGAAGATAAAAAAAAATAATTAAATATTAAAGAAAGATGTGTAGAAATAAAAGGATCAATTGTGCAAAGAAGAGAATATTAAATATAAACCTATTTATTTATCTGTAAAATTCTTTTTTTTTGGATTCATTTAATGTATTTCTCTACACAAACCTATACAACTGATCTTTCTATTTATTTAAATAAAACTATTATATTATTATAATTATAGACTGATTTGTAAATTGTCACATTTATTCATTTATTTTTTCTATTTCTGCCTACATATATATATATTTTATTTTCAAACTTAATTTTCTTCCCTTAATTGATTATCAAATTAATTAGTTGCCAAATTTAACATTAATCAGCAACTAGCTGATTAATGTTAAATTTGGCAACTAATTAATTAATCATCTAATTGTTGCAGCTCTAATATTAAAAATACTTGATTTTTGTTTATTTTCCCATGTTAGCAAAGAATTTTTGCATTTTTTTCCTTTTTATATTTGGAATTTTTTTTTATTTTTTAGTAATTTTCATGGTGATATCTAAAAAAGTTTTCCTAAACTTTCCTCTCCTGTGATTCTGCATTGAATTTGCTCCTGACTTCAAACTACTGGACTGTGAAGGGGCAGCGATTCCGTTTATTTACAGAACCAGGACGGATCAGCCAGTCCTCGACCCGTCAGACCGTGAATTATTAAAAATTGATTGAATTAAAAGGAGCGATTTTAGCTCGGATTAGTCGGCTCCATCTATTAAACGTTCCATTCGCTGATTGAACTTCCTGATTCGATTTTTCCTGCGTTTGTGGGATGGAAAATCATCAAATACGTCCTCATATGAGCTGAGTTCATGTTCATTATACCCATTATATGTATGTTAATAACTTCACGGTGTCACTAAACAGTCTTTGGTTAATTATAAATCAATTGTTCTGTACAGAAATTAATATACACAGAAAATTTATGGATTTAACCCCGGGGGGGGGCGGGGCTTGTGGTGACCCACCTTGGCGCGGCGGCGGACGCTCTCCCGGTGGACGTTGTCCTCGTCGATGTCGGCGGCGTCGTCCTCATCGCTGACCTCGCCGGTCTGGGAGTCCTCGGCCGTCCCGTTGAGGGTCTCCTCCAGACCCCCGATCTTCTTGGCCTTCAGCAGGATCTTCCCTTTCAGCTCCTGACACAGAGAAAAACCGTGATTCTCACGGGGAAATATGGACGTGTATGTATTTATTAATTATTTATACTGCACTGGGAAAGGTGGACGCTATATCTATATTCCAGTTTTACTCCCAACTGTATTTTCATGTGCTATCAGAAAACCCTCAGTAGATAAAGACATTTATAGGTTTGGACGTGTTTTCTGCAGGTTTTTCCGGTCTCTAACCTCAGGTGACGGAAGGCCGATGGGCGGCTTCCCGTCCAGGGTGCTGGTGAGCAACTTGTCCCCCAGGATGTGGTGGAGGTGTTGGGCCATGACCCTCTGCTGCTCCACGCCGCAGTGGTTCTCCACGGACAGGATGACCGGGTACTCCGACACCTGGCGGGGGGAACGGGGAGAGAGAGAGTCTGTAATCCAACGCCGGAGGGGGAAGCCGACACCACCGCCGCCGCCGCCACCCGCTCATGCTGCTGCCTTACACCTGCAGGACCGGAGTCCAGAGAACCGGTGGATGGAGCAGGCCGGGTGGTGGTCAGATGCTGGTCCAGGCAGGTGCTGAAACCTGGAGCCAGATCTCTCCGTAGGGCTTTTTTAGACCAGGTGTGGAACCCAGCTACAGCTGCTGCTACTCGCTGTTCATGAATTCACAATGAGATGCTGGTTACGGAACAATGAAAGCAGAGCGGGGGCTGGATTACACAACACCAGCCTCTGTTCGTGGAGATTATTTGGACAGTCATACTTAACCTGGTTAAATCCAAGGAGCTCAAATATGGAGGCATGACAAACGTCTCAGCTACAACTAAATAAAATAGTTTTATCATGTCTGGTACGTGAAAAAGGAAAAAAAAAAAGTGCCTTATTATAACATACTTATTAACATGTATCTCTATTCTATTTATTAATCTATTGTGTGTATGCCCAACAAATATTTAGTTATTTAGTTATTGTTTATAACAACAATGGAAATATATAATAAATAAAAAAAAAATAAAATAAATAATAATTTCACTTTTACAGATAATGAAAACTAATTATTTGAGATCTACCTGTATATTGTAAGTCTTGGTAAATATTGTTAAATCTTATTAAATCTGTTTAAATCTACTTAAATCTTGTTGGTAAATCGAGTTAAATCTTGTTGGTAAATCGAGTTAAATCTTGTTGGTAAATCTTGGTAAATCTTATTAAATCTTGTTAAATCCTATTGGTAAATCTAGTTAAATCTTGTTGGTAAATCTTGATAATCGTGTTAAATCTTGATAAACTTGTTAAATCTAGTTAAATCTTGTTGGTAAATCTTGATAATCTAGTTAAATCTTGTTGGTAAATCTTTATAATCTTGTTAAATCTTGATAAACTTGTTAAATCTAGTTAAATCTTGTTAAATCTAGTTAAATCTTGTTGGTAAATCTTGATAATCTTGTTAAATCTAGTTAAATCTTGTTGTTAAATCTTGATAATCTTGTTAAATCTAGTTAAATTTTGTTGGTAAATCTTGATAATCTTGTTAAATCTAGTTAAATCTTGTTGGTAAATCTTGATAATCGTGTTAAATCTTGATAATCTTGTTACATCTAGTTAAATCTTGTTAAATCTTGATAATCTTGTTACATCTAGTTAAATCTTGTTGGTAAATCTAGTTAAATCTTGTTGGTAAATCTTGATAATCTTGTTAAATCTTGATAATCTTGTTACATCTAGTTAAATCTTGTTAAATCTTGTTAAATCTTGATAATCTTGTTACATCTAGTTAAATCTTGTTGGTAAATCTAGTTAAATCTTGTTGGTAAATCTTGATAATCTTGTTAAATCTTGATAATCTTGTTAAATCTAGTTAAATCTTGTTTCTTTAGTCTTTATTGAAGTACCTTGAAGGCGTAGTTTCCCACGGCGTTGACCACATCCTTGAATAGGATCTTGGAGGTGAACGTGTGTCCGTGGTAGACGATGGGTTCACCGTTAGCTCCGTCCCAGCAGTCGACCTCCACACAACGACAACCACGATTCAGAGCTCTGGAGGAGGAGGAGGAGGAGGAAGAAGTGGAGGAGTACGAGAAGGAACAGGAGGAGCAGGAGGAGGAGGACAAGGAGAGGGGAGGTGGGAGCAGGAGAAGGAGAAAGAGGAGGAGGATGAGGCGGAGGTGAGGAAGGAGGAGCAGGAAGAGGAGGAGAAAACCTGGTGTTTAAAGATGGCGGTTGTCAGGCTCCGGCCAATCAGAGTCCGGCAGCCCTGTGACATCACTGGATGTTTTTTTTCTTAATGTCGACGGCAGATTAATAAACGCAATGAGACAGAATTAATCGTTAAGTGAAGGAGTTTAATGAGCTGCAGCAGCTTTTATTTGATTGGATGTTGAAGAGATTTAAACCCACTGACGTCGGTAAATCTCTACAGATTAAAGCTGTGATATTAAAAAAAAAAAGTTTATCAATAATAATTTATTTCTATTGATCAAGAGTGATAATGAATGAATCATTGATGATTCATGATTGATGCTGCAGTGTTTAACACTGTTCGACTCCAGTTTACCTGATGTAGCCCTCGATGCTGCTCTGGCCTCTCAGCTGGTCCTCCATCAGGTACGTGTTGTGGGAGGAGGAGATGAAGTAGTGGCTCAGCGGCTGGTTCATGTCCTGGAAAACGGCCCGGCACCGCGGGTTGAACACCGATCCGGCTGCTGAGCCCAGGTACATCAGGAAGCCGTCAAAGGTCATGGCGTTCAGCAGCTTGGCTGCAGAGAAGATCAGCGATTAAAGGATTTGACGCGTTTTATGAGAAGAAAAAGTCCAAACTCTCTGATTATTTCCTGGTTTCTTTAGTCTCTATAATAATAAATCTTTGGGTTGTGGACAAAAACAGACATTTTAGGTTGAATCATCAGCTTTGGAAACACTGATCAACTCCTCTGGTCTAATAGAATCAGTCAAACCCCGGGATGCTGAGGGTTCCTCAGAGGTTCCTCTACCTGTATCAGAGGGCTCGTAGCGCTCGATGAGCTGCTGGACGAGGTCTTCCTCCAGCTGCTCCAGCTGCTCCTCCTTCAGGAAGTCCTCCAGGTCGGCCTGGGACAGCTTCTGGCCGTCGGAGGAGAACTCCTGGAAGACCCTGAGCACGTCCTCCCGCTGCGTCAGCATCTTGTAGAACAGGACGAACTCCTCGTCCTCCAGAGCCCCTGACTGGGACTTATCAGCCATCTGCAGGACAGGAAGGAGCATGAATGTCTGCCGCCAGCTGGGGTGAAGCTCCAGCTTCAACATCTGCAGCAGCTTCAACATCTGCAGCAGCAAAACTCCCCTAGTTTCGAGAGATTAAAAGGAAGGAAGCGGCAGCGGGAACAGCCGCGGTTCATGCGATTTATAGCTCAGAGACTCACGGTGAAGAGGCGATGAGCGTGATGCTCGTTCATGTCCACGTTCATCATCTTCAGTAAATCCTGCACCTCCTTGAAGTTCATGCGGCCATCGTTGTTCTTGTCCGCCTTCTTGAACCAGTCTCCGATCCAGCTGGGGGGGGTTTCTGTTAAAGACCATTTACAAGATGCATGTTTCCACTTAGCATGAGGAACATTACTGTCAAATGTAATTGCAATTAAGGCTGCAACTAATGACTAAATATATAAAAAAAGGTTAGAAATATTCACTTAAATCAGAACATCAGATGTGAAGTTTTCAGGTGCAGATTGTGTCTTAATATCTAGCTGCTGTTGGTCATTTGAATTATTTTGGAAGGTTTTATAGAAAAGATAAAGATTAAGACACTGAATATGAATCTTTTTTTTTATTTTGAGTAGAAATCAACAGTCACAGACTGGTCTTAAATGGGTTTAATTAAATCTGGTGTTCTACAGGGATCAATTTTAGGGCCTTTGTTCTTTTTAATTTACATTAACGACCCTCTAATATTCCATTAGTGCCTGAGACTAAAAAGAAACTTCAGCTCCAGTTGCCGGAAGGATACTGGTCGAGTTTCTCTCGCTCGCCCATGTTCTCCAGGTTCTCGATCAGCTTCCTCATCCCGACGATCCAGGACTGGGCCTCGTCCGCCGACTCGGCGACCAGGTCCAGGTTGCTCCGGCGTCCGCGGAAAACCACGGTGAAGCAGCGGTCAGCCGGGAACTCGTCGGCGATGCTGAGCAGCACCTCGGACTGGTGGCCCTCCCTCACCGCCTCCACATCCTTCACTGAAACTGGACACGACAGGAGGGTCACATTAACTGGGCGGAGGAGCAGGGAGACATTACTGTAGGGAGGTATTCAGATTATTCGAAATAAAAGCTGCTGGAACAAGAAAAAAAAACATTCAAATAATACAAAAAAAGATGTGGGAACATAAGAAGGCGTTCCCAGCCTTCTTATATAATAATTCGAATAATGTCCGTACATGTACAGTGGGCGTTCCCAGCCTTCTTGGATTTGTACCAGATGGTCATGCAGTCGTCCTGCAGCTTGAAGTATCGCTGCTTCTTCCACGTACGAGACTTAACTTTCCTCATCACTGTCCCCACCAACATGGACTGGAGGTTGTCATCCCCCTGGATGCCTGCAGACAAGACACACTATTACACCTGCAACACACTAATACTTTCATTGAGTTATTTGATTTATTTAAATTTCATATAGAACAGAATACATTCATTCATAGTTTCATTTATATATATTATTCATAATTATTTTAATTTTATTTATATTTTACTCTCCTAGTTTCTTTTGCCATGCAAACCAGAGCTGCAACAATTAATTAGTTTATTATATTACATGAATATATTATATTATTACAGAATTATTTATTAGAATAAAATGTCTAAATTCTCTGGTTCCAGCTTCTCTGATTATTTCCTGGTTTCTTTAGTCTCTATAATAAAATGATGATCTTTAGACAAAAAAAAAAAAGACATTTTAGGTTGAATCTTCAGCTTTGGAAACACGGAGCCACGTTTTTTATGCATCAAACTACTAATTAATTCAATAATCGATAGATAGGTGTATATTTGATGTATGTATAAAAATTATAAAAAAATATAAAAAACAAATAATAAAATATAAAACACAAAAAATAATGAAAAATACTAAAAATAAACAAAAAAAATAGTAAAAATATTCAATTTTAGACATTTTTTTTCCAGCTTTTCTCTGATTAAAATAGAATTGTTTAGAGTTTATTCTGCATATATATATATATATATTTTTTTCTATTTTACATAACAGTTTTTATTTTTCTTTTATAGATGTTTTTCTGTCATTTTGACATTTTTTATACATATTTTTCATTCATTATAATTTCATCATTTCATTCATGTTTTTTATTTCCTAATTATTATAAAAAGTTAAAAGTTTTCTTGTTTAATCTTGTTTTAAGACACAATCTTACATGGTTCTTTATTTATATTCTGCTGCATATTTATTGCATTTATTAACGTGCACAGCACTGTCTATTAAACTGTTATTAAAGTGTAACTCCTGACACCATTTACACATTCTAGTTTGAGAATAATGTGTTAAATCTTGAATAAAAACCCTATAAATTTGAGGTTAAATGCAGTAAAACAGGACAGAAGTGACTTACGGAGGAGGCCGCTGCCTAAGAACGCCATCCCCTCCTCGTCGTCTCACGCCTCCATCTGAAAAACACACGACGGGCGACGGAAACGGTTTAAAAAGCTGCAGTTTGTGGGTTAAAGTGGATTAGAAGCGGCTTCCTGTGATGTCACAAAGAACATCAAACACTCATCACTTATCATTAAGTCTAATGATCCAGAATCAATTAGTGATTGAATTCTGTGGCTTCATTTAGATTTAAACTGTTGTTAACACACACACATAACAATATAACACACACACATAACAATATAACACACACACATAACAATATAACACACACACACACACACAATATAACACACACACATAACAATATAACACACACACATAACAATATAACACACACACACACAATATAACACACACACATAACAATATAACACACACACATAACAATATAACACACACACACACACACAATATAACACACACACACACACAATATAACACACACACACATAACAATATAACACACACACACACACACAATATAACACACACAACAATATAACACACACACACAACAATATAACACACACACACACAATATAACACACACAACAATATAACACACACACACATAACAATATAACACACACACACACACACACACACACATAACAATATAACACACACACACACACACACACACACATAACAATATAACACACACACACACACACAATATAACACACACACACACACACAATATAACACACACACACACACAATATAACACACACACATAACAATATAACACACACACACAATATAACACACACACATAACAATATAACACACACACACACAATATAACACACACACACACACACAATATAACACACACACACAATATAACACACACACACACACAATATAACACACACACATAACAATATAACACACACACACACACACAATATAACACACACAACAATATAACACACACACATAACAATATAACACACGCACACAATATAACACACACACACACAATATAACACACACACAACAATATAACACACACACACACAATATAACACACACACATAACAATATAACACACACACATGACAATATAACACACACACATAACAATATAACACACACACATGACAATATAACACACACACATGACAATATAACACACACACACACACAATATAACACACACACACACACACACACAATATAACACACACACATAATATAACACACACACAATATAACACACACACACAATATAACACACACACACACAATATAACACACACACACACACAATATAACACACACACACACACAACACACACACACACACACACAACACACACACACACACACACACAATATAACACACACAACAATATAACACACACACACACACAATATAACACACACACACAAAATATAACACACACAACAATATAACACACACACACACATAACAATATAACACACACACACACAATATAACACACACACACAACAATATAACACACACACACACAATATAACACACACACATAACAATATAACACACACACATGACAATATAACACACACACATAACAATATAACACACACACATAACAATATAACACACACACACAATATAACACACACACACACACAATATAACACACACACATAATATAACACACACACAATATAACACACACACACAATATAACACACACACACACAATATAACACACACACACACACAATATAACACACACACACACACAACACACACACACACACACAATATAACACACACACACACACACACACACACAATATAACACACACAACAATATAACACACACACACACACAATATAACACACACACACAAAATATAACACACACACACACACATAACAATATAACACACATACACACATAACAATATAACACACACACATAATATAACACACACACACAATATAACACACACACATAACAATATAACACACACACATAATATAACACACACACACACACAATATAACACACACACACACACAACACACACACACACAATATAACACACACACACACACAATATAACACACACACAACACACACACACAACAATATAACACACACACAACACACACACAACAATATAACACACACACAATATAACACACACACACACAATATAACACACACACAACAATATAACACACACACAACAATATAACACACACACAACACACACACACAACAATATAACACACACACAACACACACACACAACAACACACACAACAATATAACACACACACAACAATATAATACACACAACAATATAACACACACAAAAAATATATAACACACACACACACAATATAACACATACACAATATAACACACACACAATATAACACACACAATATGTAACAGACAGACACACATAACAATATAACACAAACACACAGACCAACAAAACACACACACAAAATAAAATAAAAAAACATATAAATCAGCCTTTTCTGTGGTGTTTGATCACTGAAACAGCATCAGAAGCGTTAGCATCATCAGCGTTAGCATCATCAGCGTTAGCATCATCAGTGTTAGCAGCAGCAGTGTTAGCAGCAGCAGTTTATTCAGCTCCACTAAGCTGCTCTGGACCCTCTTTTGCTGCTCTGGTAACTTTTCGCTCTTTTCTGGCCTGTTCTGCACTTTTTGTCCCACTCACTAATTCCCTCTAATCTCTAAATCCCTGCTGTCGCTGACGGCTGGTCAGCGGGTCTCAGCAGTCCTCCTCCACCCAGAACCAGCACCAGGACCAGGACCAGGACCGGGACCAGGACCTGAACCCGGCTCAGGTTCTGAACACAGGTGGTTTCATATGAATCAGAGCTTAAACTTCACCATCAGGATCCAGTTACTGCTGCCTCTCGGCCGATAGAAGGAGGTTTAATGGCAGCAAAACACCCACAAACACTATTAAAACCAACTAGAATTAACAACTAGAATTCAGAATCAACCTCTGAATTCATTTTTAAATTAAAATTTAATTATGGTGATTAAGTAAATAACATTTTTTTAATCTGTTTAAATAGTGTGCAAAGTCATTTGGAACAAATTAATTCTGAGTAAACGACTTATAAACCGTCATTAATTAACTAAGTGTTAATTAAACTCTAATTTTGCTAATGTAATTCATGGTTGAACGTCATTTTATTAAAGTTTCATCACTCAAAAAGACGATTTTAGGCTAATAAATAAATATTTAGCTGCTCACAAGTGACAGATGCACCACTCTGTCAGAAAAACACAGGACCGGAAGCAATTGATATCAATCAATGAATTATCTGACTTTATCACTGATTAGAAGTTGATTACTCATTACATTTACTTTAAACTAATTTCCTACATTATTAAAAAGGACTTTTAAGTGTTCTATATTAAGTTCTATGTGTACTTCTTTTAACATGAACTTCTCTCTGAGCTTTTTATAAAGTAAAACACTAAAAGAAGTGAGTCAAACTCAATTTAGATGCTGTAGAAACAGTTTAAATTAACATGAAAGAGGAAAAAGGATAAAAAAAAAAAAGTGTCTCACCTTTTGCAGGATCATCTCTGAGTCCCAGAGACGGCTGCTAACACTGCTGCTAATGCTAACACTGCTAAAGCTGCTAAGACTGCTAATGCTAACACTGCTGCTGCTGCTAACACTGCTGCTGTGTGTCACGCTTCACTGAGGAACAGCAGCAACAACTGAAGCTGGACTCAACTCCTCCTATTTTTTTTTTTTCTCTCTTGGTTCTGCAGCTCAATTGTCTGTTTAATATTCATTAGGCTGATTAATATTCATGAACATGTTTAATATTCATTAGGCTGAGTTTCTACCTGTGAATGTGCTGAGGAAAGGTGAGAAAGTTATTTAGGAATGAAAAGAGACGAATTAACGAGGAAGAATCTCTATCAGTCGGGAATTTAATTCATTTGATGTCAGCAAAAAATACAGACAACACACACACACACAATATAACACACACACACACTATAACACACACACACACACACACACTATAACACACACACACAATATAACACACACACACACTATAACACACACACACACACACACACTATAACACACACACACACACACTATAACACACACACACACACAATATAACACACACACACACACACTATAACACACACACACACAATATAACACACACACACTATAACACACACACACACACACACACTATAACACACACACACTATAACACACACACACACTATAACACACACGATATAACACACACACACACACACACACACTATAACACACACAATATAACACACACACACACTATAACACACACACACAACACACTATAACACACACACACACACACACACACACACTATAACACACACACACACAACACACACACACACAATATATATATATATATATATATATATATATATATATATATATATATATATATATATATATATATACACACACAACACAAAGCTAGACCCATTATGTTGTATCAGTGGATGATATTGATCTGGTATTGATTAGTAGCAGTAGGGCAGCATTGATTAGTAGCAGTAGGGCAGTATTGATTAGTAGCAGTAGGGTAGTATTGATTAGTAGCAGTAGGGTAGTATTGATTAGTAGCAGTAGGGTAGTATTGATTAGTAGCAGTAGGGTAGTATTGATTAGTAGCAGTAGGGTAGTATTGATTAGTAGCAGCAGGGTAGTATTGATTAGTAGCAGTAGGGTAGTATTGATTAGTAGCAGTAGGGCAGTATTGATTAGTAGCAGTAGGGTAGTATTGATTAGTAGCAGTAGGGTAGTATTGATTAGTAGCAGTAGGGTAGTACTGATTAGTAGCAGTAGGGTAGTATTGATTAGTAGCAGTAGGGCAGTATTGATTAGTAGCAGTAGGGTAGTATTGATTAGTAGCAGTAGGGTAGTACTGATTAGTAGCAGTAGGGCAATATTGATTAGTAGCAGTAGGGTAGTATTGATTAGTAGCAGTAGGGTAGTACTGATTAGTAGCAGTAGGGTAGTATTGATTAGTAGCAGCAGGGTAGTATTGATTAGTAGCAGTAGGGTAGTATTGATTAGTAGCAGTAGGGCAGTATTGATTAGTAGCAGCAGGGTAGTATTGATTAGTAGCAGCAGGGTAGTATTGATTAGTAGCAGTAGGGTAGTATTGATTAGTAGCAGCAGGGTAGTATTGATTAGTAGCAGTAGGGTAGTATTGATTAGTAGCAGCAGGGTAGTATTGATTAGTAGCAGCAGGGTAGCATTGATTAGTAGCAGTAGGACAGTATTGATTAGTAGCAGTAGGGTAGTATTGATTAGTAGCAGTAGGACAGTATTGATTAGTAGCAGTAGGGTAGTATTGATTAGTAGCAGTAGGACAGTATTGATTAGTAGCAGTAGGGTAGTATTGATTAGTAGCAGTAGGACAGTACTGATTCGTAGCAGTAGGGCAGTATTGATTAGTAGCAGTAGGGCAGTATTGATTAGTAGCAGTAGGGTAGCATTGATTAGTAGCAGTAGGGTAGCATTGATTAGTAGCAGTAGGGCAGTATTGATTAGTAGCAGTAGGGTAGCATTGATTAGTAGCAGTAGGGTAGTATTGATTAGTAGCAGTAGGGTAGCATTGATTAGTAGCAGTAGGGTAGTATTGATTAGTAGCAGTAGGGTAGCATTGATTAGTAGCAGTAGGGTAGCATTGATTAGTAGCAGTAGGGCAGTATTGATTAGTAGCAGTAGGGCAGTATTGATTAGTAGCAGTAGGGTAGTATTGATTAGTAGCAGTAGGGCAGTATTGATTAGTAGCAGTAGGGCAGTATTGATTAGTAGCAGTAGGGTAGTATTGATTAGTAGCAGTAGGGCAGTATTGATTAGTAGCAGTAGGGCAGTATTGATTAGTAGCAGTAGGGTAGTATTGATTAGTAGCAGTAGGGCAGTATTGATTAGTAGCAGTAGGGTAGCATTGATTAGTAGCAGTAGGGTAGCATTGATTAGTAGCAGTAGGGCAGTATTGATTAGTAGCAGTAGGGTAGCATTGATTAGTAGCAGTAGGGCAGTATTGATTAGTAGCAGTAGGGCAGTATTGATTAGTAGCAGTAGGGTAGTATTGATTAGTAGCAGTAGGGCAGTATTGATTAGTAGCAGTAGGGCAGTATTGATTAGTAGCAGTAGGGCAGTATTGATTAGTAGCAGTAGGGTAGTATTGATTAGTAGCAGTAGGGTAGTATTGATTAGTAGCAGTAGGGCAGTATTGATTAGTAGCAGTAGGGCAGCATTGATTAGTAGCAGTAGGGCAGTATTGATTAAAGGAGCAGTCCACTGATTTTAAGTGGACACCATTCTGTCTTTTCAGGTGAAGCGTGTTAGTTTTATCAGAGTGAATCAGGTGTTTGAGACTTTTCTCTTTGGGCCCTGACAGATTCGTCTATAAAACAGCAGACTGATCGTTAATTGCTGTGTTTTAATCGCTGGCAGCTCGTCCTGCCGTCATTCAACCCTCTCTGGCGGCCGACTCTAACCCAGCTTCCCTCCAGATTTGCCGCCACCGGCGTCTCCGTCCTCGTCTAACGTTACTAAGCCGCTCATCAAACTTTCATCAGGCCGGTGTAGCTGCAGGTGAAGAGGAGGAGAACCGGTCAGGGAGGGGTCCGCCACTCCTGTTAAAACCACCAGAAACCCAGTTTCTCCTCTGGAGTCACCAGTGACCTCACATCTGGTGTGAGGTCACACATTCCGCCTCGTTCTGGAGGGTTCACGGGCTGAGTTTTGGTGTTTCTGTGCTTCTCCGACTGTTCCCTGATCATTTTCTGACTCATTAATAATCCACGGCTGCAGCTCAGCTCCACAGATCCGGTTACACAGGCCCAGCCAGGGATAAAATGGAGGGGAAACCAGGGGGGGGGGAGGGGCGGGGCTACCTGAGGACGTCCCTCAGCGGCGGCCCTCTTGGGAAGGTCCAGCTCCAGCTGTGATCTGGGTCAATAACGGTTTAGATTGTTCCACAGGATGATGAATTACTGGAATCTACCAATTAACCCCATATTTTATAATAATTACAGTCAAATTCCCTTATTTCCCGCACTTACCAAGTCTAAAGTAGATCAGATAAATGGTTCTCGACATATGGACAGAGAGAGATTCCTTCTTTATAGTCAGATGCTGCTGCTTCAGCGCCACCTATTGGTCAAACAGCAACGGATTTATCATCATCATCGCTCATAAAGCACATCTACACATGTTCAACAAAAGAATTTGTTGCTGAAACTGCCATAATCCAAAAATACATAATTAAATTTAATAATGAATGTAGGAAAAAAAATTGATTAACACAGTGGTTCTCAATGTGGGGTCCAGGGACCCTCCACAGGTCCTTGAGGAGGTGCCGGAGGGTCCCAGAAAAAAAGGAGAATAATTTATTTTCACTATAATTCCACAATTTTTTTCTTTTTTTTCCATTTTTGAAATTATTCCATTTTATATACTGAGGTGAAAATGAATGGTGGGAACAAATACATATATAAATACATTTTGAAATGAATAAATTAAATTAAAAAAATCAAATAAATGAGAAAATACTATAAAAATCCCAAATAATTTTATGATTTAATTCAATGGAAAATTAAATATGGACACTTACTAGTATATTTATTTATGTACTGATTTATTATTTATTTTTTTATTCTTGATCATGGCAATTTAATAGTCCTTCATAATTTTGGCGTTGGGTTGTTATAAAACATCTAAAAGCAAAAATCCTATTAGATGGGGTCAGAGGTCAACTTTTTCAAGTGAAAAATGTAAAAAAAAAAAAGTTTGAGAACCACTAGATTAAATAAAAACGTGTGTGGGTTAATTTGTAAATGAATAAATATGATAAATAAATTACTTATTATGATAATTAACTTACTTATAATGACTCAACTACAAATTTAAGCAATTTGTCAGATAAATAAATTAATTATCTTATTCCATCGGCAGATCATTTTATGAATTTTTGTCAATCAAGAGTAAAAAATTTGATAGCATCATAATATTGTCTTTTATTAATTTTATATCATATTCTATCAATTAAATGTTTTCAGAACAAGATTTAATTACCAAAAATTAAAGGAAAAATCTTCTGTCTTAAATGAAGATTCATTTGAATGTTTTACGGTTCCTGTTTCTATGGTAACGTGCTCTTAGCCGATAGCCGTTAGCTGTTAGCTGTTAGCCTAGCAGTAAGTAGAGATAATGGCTTCTGGAGGAAGAGGCTGTTACATTTAATTAACAAATTAT
Organism: Lepturacanthus savala; assembly: GCA_030544235.1. NCBI lineage: Eukaryota > Metazoa > Chordata > Actinopteri > Scombriformes > Trichiuridae > Lepturacanthus > Lepturacanthus savala. The sequence goes on from CM060475.1 coordinate 7,341,522, forward strand.
CCGACGTGTTACGAAGACAATAACTAAATATTAACTCAGCTCTCTGTGTTGAAATAAAAGAACTTAAAAAAAATACGTACCGGTTTTTCTGATATCTGCCGTTTCAACGGCTCTTTAATGATTTTAGGTCCGTTCAGAAGCTTCTGGATCCAGCCTTGAAGAGCAATATCTTTATCGGAAACTTTGTACCATAAATACATAAAGATATCGACTGTTTTTAGCGGTTTAACGTTTATTCCCCCTGAAAAAAACGACACAAAACCACAAATATTGACAGAAAACCGCCTAAAACCGCCGCTTTGCGTATCACGTGACAAATCTGGCCAATCAGAGCCGCTCTCAGGGTTTAATCAGGAAGTGGATTCTGAAACCTTTGGCGCCCTCTACTGGCGCTAAAAGCTAATGCAACATGTAAAAAAAACAAAAAAAAAGAAGTAAAAATAATGACATTTAATATTTCGTTGTAAAATTAAATATAAAAACATGCAATAATGAAAAAAGGCAACAAAACCTTGTTATAAATCATATTTTCAACAAATCTCTGGTTATAATAATGATTATTATACTAATAATACATATTTAACAACTTCATACAAAGAAATTAATGAATATTTAAATATTCAGAAAAATAAAAAAATAAATAATTCAACACACACACACACACACATTTAATCACATGAAATGAATAAAAGTTTGTTTTTTACATAAAGTTTTATTGAAAAGATGAAATACAGACGCAGAGAAAACAACAACGTCCTGACAGAAGCAGGCTGCTCTGGAGACAACAACAACCAATACACAATCAATAAATCATCAATATCTGCATCAATTAAACAATCAATCAAACATTAAACCTCATGGTTAAAAGAGCTTAAATCAACCAATCAATCAATTAAATCTATTTGTTGTTGCTCTGCCTGCAGCGGTGGAGCTGGTAATATGGGCAGGTATTGATCATGTGGTTATTGATCATGTGGTTATTGATCATGTGGTTATTGATCGTCATCAGTTTTACCTCTGATCTCATCACTCTGCTTCATGAAGGACAGAAGAAGAAATTCCTGATCCAGAAATTCAGCTCATCGGCTGCTCGGAGGAGGATTTGACCTTTGACCTCAGAGACACGACCTGGTGGAGAAAATTTTAATTATATTTATATTAGTTCAACTATATTTACTCATAATACTCATGTACTTTACTGTGTGTAGTATTTGCAGTACTTGTACTACATTATCTACTCATAGTATTTATATACTTTTACTGTAGTACTTTAATTATATTAACCTATAATTCTAATTATAGATTACTACATCAATTTATAATACTCTTGTACTTTACTGCAATAACTTAATATTACTCCTTTCCTGCAGTATTTTACTACTTCACTGCAGTATTTTACTCCTTTCCTGCAGTATTTTACTCCTTTCCTGCAGTATTTTACTACTTCACTGCAGTATTTTACTCCTTTCCTGCAGTATTTTACTACTTAACTGCAGTATTTTACTCCTTTCCTGCAGTATTTTACTACTTCACTGCAGTATTTTACTCCTTTCCTGCAGTATTTTACTCCTTTCCTGCAGTATTTTACTCCTTTCCTGCACTATTTTACTACTTAACTGCAGTATTTTACTACTTTCCTGCAGTATTTTACTCCTTTCCTGCAGTATTTTACTACTTTACTGCAGTATTTTACTCCTTTCCTGCAGTATTTTACTCTTTTCCTGCAGTATTTTACTACTTCACTGCAGTATTTTACTCCTTTCCTGCAGTATTTTACTACTTAACTGCAGTATTTTACTCCTTTCCTGCAGTATTTTACTCCTTTCCTGCAGTATTTTACTCCTTTCCTGCAGTATTTTACTACTTCACTGCAGTATTTTACTCTTTTCCTGCAGTATTTTACTACTTCACTGCAGTATTTTACTCCTTTCCTGCAGTATTTTACTACTTCACTGCAGTATTTTACTCCTTTCCTGCAGTATTTTACTCTTTTCCTGCAGTATTTTACTCCTTTCCTGCAGTATTTTACTCTTTTCCTGTAGTATTTTACTCCTTTCCTGCAGTATTTTACTCTTTTCCTGCAGTATTTTACTCCTTTCCTGCAGTATTTTACTCCTTGCAGTACTAGTACTGTATATTGTGTACCTGAAGAAGGGGTTCCTGAGGTCCAGGATGTTTCCAGATCTGAATCCTGATTGGTCAACGGTGGCGGTGATGTGGATGTCGTAGCTCAGCCTGTAGCCGTGTGACCAGAGGTCAGAGGTCAGAGGTCAGAAAAGAGGCGTCCACGTTGGCGCTAACGCTAGCTCCTACCTGTCGTTGCCGGCCAGCAGCACCGTCCCTGACAGCGTCTGACCCAGTTTAACGAAGAGCGGCGTCTGGAACAGGCAGCGGACCT